>JAOXYA010000001.1:65345627-65358715 GCA_028565675.1 Sorex palustris
TGGCCCCCTGGCGCCGTGTAATCCCATCAGCGGCCAAGACTCAGACTATAAAAACCAGCTCCCGGAACCGCGCGGCCCGAGCGTCTTGCCCTTCACGCCTCCCCTCTCCCGAGCCCTGTCCCCGGATGAACCCGGCGCGCGGCCCCGCGGGCCGGCCCGGCCGGGGGTGAGGGTGGAGGGGGGGTCCCAGGCGCCCCCGGCGCGACGTCGGGGGCGGGGGAAGGAGACGCGGGTGCCGGGCCGCGGACGCGTGACCCCACGTGCGGGGAGCCCACGACCGTGCCCCCCCCCGGGCCCCCAGCCCGGCCTCCGCGCGAGGTTCGGCCCGGGGTCAGTGTCCGGTGACCCACGGAGAGCCTGCGGGGGGCCCGGCCGGGCCTGACCAGTTGGGCAGCGTGCGGGTGGCCCAGGAAGTTTCCGCGTCCACCGGGTCCCCGGCCCCGAGTCCGCCCGGTGAGGACGCCGCTGGCAGGACCGAGGGTCCAGCAGCGGGGGGGTGGGGGGGTGTCGGGGGCCCTTCTCTCTCCCCCCCCCCCGCAGCTGGTCTTAGAAGTGGCTCTGCCTGGTTGGGTCGTGACTCCCCCAAAGCAGACCTTGCTTGCACCTGGGCCGCGGTGGTTTGTGTCCATTCACTGCCCCTGCATTTCCATCTTAGGTACAGGAAGGAGGAATGGAACCAGAAGGAAGAGAATTCATTGCAGAAACAAAATAGCTCTCTGTTATAGCTACTCCCCTGGCAGTGCACACTTCCTGTGAGTATCACCCGGGCTCTGGAGAGGGGAATTCGGCGGCCTTTTCGGTTTGAAACCTGTGCGAGAACTTCAAGGTGTTAGGTTTGCTTTGTTCACGTGTGTTTTCTCACGGCGCTACGTGTGTTTTCTCACGGCGCTGCGCGCGCGTGTGTGTGTGTGCGTGTGTGTTAGGGGTGGGGGGCTTACGTTCAGATTGGGGCATGAGGTTGGCAGTCCTCGGACTCTGTGCTTGGGTGGCAGGAATTGAGCCATGGGCTGCTGTGTGCAAGGCAGGCCCTTACTCAGTATGCGGTAACTTCTGATCTTTCTCTCCTACCTTCTGGGAGGTGTCTCAGTGCTGATTTACCTTCTGTTTGCTTTCCTTTATAACATCTGTGCAGAGGCAGGTTTCTTTTCCCTGTCCTTTGGAGTGACCTAGTTGGGTTGTGTAGCACTATGCTTTATTAATTAATTAATTTTTTGTTTGTTTGTTTGAGTGGCTGGCACTTCCAGGTAGTTCTCTGGGATTCTTAGCCAAGCAGGCTGGGCACTTTAATGCTGGGGTCAGTGATGGGTGATACTGGGCCAGTGATGCTGGAGGCCAGCTGAGGGCTTTGGTGTTTCCAGTCCTAACCCTGACAGTGTGCAGGGGCCCTGAACACCAGTCCTTGTGCGAGAGGGCATCTGCCACTGCCCTTAGCCCTGGACGCATGGTACAGCCGCAGCCCTGCCCAGATTACTTATTAAAGACAGGCAGGCTCAGACATGAGAGCAGATCCCCCCAGGGCAGTTGAGCCTCTTTCGTAGGCTTATCTTTGTGGATTTTTACAATCTTTTGCCCTCAATGTGTTATAGTAAAGTTTTCTTCTTCTTTATTTGATTTTTGGGCTATACCTGGTGATGCTCAGGGCTTACTCCTGGCTCTGCACTTGGGGATCACTCCTGGCAGGGCTCAGTGGACTTGGGGAGCTGGAGATTGAACAACCCGGGTTTGCTGCATGCAAGACGAGTGCCCTGCCCTCTATACTAATGCTCCAGGCCCACCCGGTAGTGCTCAAAGATCACAGGGGACCATGTGGGTTTTAGGGGGCTGAACTTGGCTGTGTGCAAGCAAGGCAAGCCCCCTACTCGCTGTACTGTCTCTTTGGCCCCCTATTTAAGCAAAGTTTGGGGGAAATTTTATTATTGCTGCATGCCCTTGAGTTTACTAGTGGTGGTATGCTAACACTTGTACGACTTTTTCAAAGTGTTTCATATCTTAGTACCCCACAAACCCTTTGTGAGGGAACCAGGGATCAAATATTTTTATTTTACAAATGGCAACTGGTACCCAGAAAGATCTGACGCCTTGCTACAGGCTATCTAGTAAAGGAAAGGGGTCTAAAAAAACAAAACTTTGACTTCCATACTTGCTTTTCCTCTAAGTTGGCATGAAAATGTACAGTTCTGTGCATTTTTCCAAATCTATACATTTTTTAAGCAATAATGTAGGTAGATAGGTATTTGCAGGAGAAGTTTTTGTGCTGCAAGCATTTTGGATATGTATGTGCAGGTTGAGGTTTCAAAAATAAAGAAGTGGCCATTTGGAATGACTACCAGAACATGGGTTCTTTTCATCTGATTCTTGGAATAGTTTCCTAAGTAGGTCAGAATTACAGCTGGTGCAGTTTCACTACTCGGTGATTAGTAAGTTAAAACTCATTTCAGTTCTGTGTCACAAAGGACACAACAACCTGCTCTTGATTTGAACAGTTGTTTGGAAGCTAAGTAATAACAGGAAAAACACAAAGGAACTTATTTCTTTGCCTCTTTCCTGCCTCCCTGATCTCTTCTTGTAAGGCCCTACTAAACTGTTTCAAAGTTTGTCTTCAGAAGGTGGAGTTGAAGCTGGAGTGGGCGAGGCACTCACCTTGCTTGCACCTAACCCAGGTTCTGTCCCCAGCATCACAGAGTCCCCGAGCCCTGTCAGGTGTGCTCCCTGCATGCAGGGCAAGGAGGAAGCCAAGGGTGACCTGGAAACATCCTGCCCCAAGAAAATGTGGGTCTCTCTTTTCTCCTCCTACCTACAGGCTTTTTTTTTTTGAGGGGTAGGGTCCACACCCTAAAATCTCTGGGGCTTATACCTGTGGTGCTTGGGAGCCAACCAAGGTCACCTGCTCACAGCGCAAGTGCCTTAAGCTCTGTATGTTTTGCCTATTTTTAAGATACTTAAATCTGGTTAAAATTAAAATTTGAGGGGTGGGAGCAATAGCACAGTTGGGTAGGGCAGTAGCCTCCCTTACATCTGACCCTGGTTCAGTTCCCTGTATCCCATCTGGTCATCCTGAGCATCTTCAGGAGTAATTGCTGAGTGCAGAGCCAGGTGGCAAAAAGAAAAACTTAAAGGTTTTTTGTTTACAATTCAGATATTTAGAAACATGAATTTTGGTACTTCTGTACCAATGACCTGTAGTAAAACATATTTAGTATCTTTGTATTGGGGGTGGGTGCTGGAGAGAAGTAGGGTAAGGTGCTGGCCTTGCATGCAACCTACCAGGGTTCAGTCCCAGCATCTCATATTGTCTCTAGAGCACTGCCAGGAATAATTCATGAGCATCGCCAGGTATGGCCCAAAGTTGTTTTGTTTTGTTTGGGTCACACCCAGTGATGCTCAGGGGTTACTCCTGGCGGTGCTGGGGGACCATATGGGATGCCAGGGATTGCACCTAGGTCGGCGGCATGCAAGGCAAACACCCTACCTGCTGTACTTTCGCTCTGCTGGCCTAAAGTTTTTTAAAAGTGTTTTTTAGTATATGTCTATAAGTTTAAGTGAGCATCTGCTAGACTTAGTCTGTGTATAACTCTCAGACAGCCACAATACATTTCTTTGTGCCTTCTGGCATTTTGAAGTAAAAGGAGCTGCCACAGATACTTTATTTATTTATTTATTTATTTTGCTATTTTTGGTCACACCCGGAGATGCACAGGGGTTACTCCTGGCTCTGCACTCAGGAATTACTCCTGAAGGTGCTCAAAGGACCATATGGGATGCTGGGAATCAACCTGGGTAGGCCGCCCTTGCAAGGCAAACACCCTCCAAGCTGTGCTATTGCTCCAGCCCCAGATACTTTGTTAAAAGTTGCTACTCTCCAAAAGAGGAAAAACATGGAGGTCATTTGAGTAATTATGTGTGTTTAATGTTTCAGACTATAAGGGCACCCCCAGCTGTGCTGGGGGGGGGCGGGGTTTCTGGGGGACAATTTCAGGGTTTGTGCTGGGGCCACACCCACAGTGTGGGGCTGGGCTGGTGAGGGCAGAGGAGTGCCAGGGACTGAACCTGATCTTCTGCCTGCAGAGTGTGTTGGAGACTCTGGAGAAGTGCCAGGTGCTTTTTGCCTCTCATGGGCTCCCTGAATGCAGGAGTCCGAGTCCACCGCCGCACGGTGGAGCGTCGCCCCAAAGCCTCGGCGGGATCTGGTGGTGACTGTGGGTGCCTGGGAAGAGGTCCCGCCCAGGCTGCCTGTCCCCGTGGCCTCCAGCCTTTCTCTTGGCCTTCCTCGCTGGGCTTGATAAACATCAACGAGTTGTCAGATTTTTTTCTGTATCAACCCTGGAAATCAAGCTGCCTTCTGGGCAAGTAAATATACCAGTAGCGCCCCATCATTTAAAAAGGAGCTTCTGCGGCTGGAGCGATAGTAGAGCAGGGAAGGTGTTTGCCTTGCATGCGGCTGACCAGGGTTCAATCCACGGCATCTCATCTGGTTCCGCAGTGCTAGTCCCTGGGCATTGCCGGATGCAATCCAAAAAAGAAAACAGAAATAACTTCTGAGGCTGAAGTTATAACACAAGCACTTGCCTTGCACTTTGCTGCCCTGGGTTTGATCTGGCACCCATCTGGTCCCTAGAGCCTGCCAGGAATGATCGCTGATTACAGCTGGGTGTGGCCCAAAAAACAAACTAAAAAAAAAAAAATACCTTCCCAAGTGCCCTTTAACTGTCTGACATGTCAGAGAAAAGGCCTTGCTGGACTGTTGCCCGGAGTCCAGGTAAAGGGCTGACCCGTAGAGGGAAGTTTTGGGGTGGGGGGTGGTTTTGGAGTCACACCTGGCAGTGTGCTGGTGGGGAAGGTGTTGTTCTCAGCAGTACAGTCTCCCCCGTGCCCTTTGAGCTGTCTGCCTGGTTTGAGAGTAGAGACTCCGGGGTTGGGAGTCTCACCTCACTGTGCTCAGGGAACCAGATGCAGCGGCATGTGTGACTGAATCGGAGCTGACTGCATGCGAGGCAAGTAGCTAGAAACCCCTGAGCTCTCTCTTCTTCCCCAGTTAATAAACATGTTTAGCAGGGAAAACAGCTGTCAGCACAATCCACCTCGATGGGAATTTAAAGGCACGTGCCCTCCCCAATGACAGGATGTGTTTCACACCGAGTCACGTGCTTCAGTCTCATTGTCAGGGTGAATATCCACATTTGGCTTGTCTGTTTGGCTCTGAATGGTGACTTAACCAACTTTCGCTTAGGCGAGGGGTCAGAGGTGGGGGTTGTGGAATGGGTTGTAGTTGAGGATACTTGGGGGTTTATTCCTGGATCTGTGCTCAGTAATTGCCCAGCAGTGCTCAGGGAATCGTGCAGTGCCAGGAATGGAATCAGGGCTGACTGCATGCCAGCCCGGCACCTTTGCCAGTGCCTCACACTGCGTCCAGCCCCGGAGGATTCCACTTGGGGTGTAGCCCCCTTCAGCATCTCACTCTAGTCAGCACCTCAGAGTACAGTGGGGTTGCACGAAAATACTGTTTTATTAAAAGACAAAGTTAGGGGACTGGAAAAATAGTACAGCAGGTACAGTACTTGCCTTGCATGCGGCCAACCCAGGTTCCATCCCCGACACCCCATATGGTTCCCCGAGTACCACCAGTATGGATTCCTGAGTGCAGGGTCAGAGAAAGCCCTGAGTACAGCCAGATGTAGCCAAAGAACCAAAATAATAGTGGAAGATAAACTTCGGGCTGAAGACAGAATAGGGTACTAGGGTTTAGTGCTTGCCTTCTGTCTACCGACCCAGTTGGTGTCCCAGCACCATACAGATGTCACGCCTGAGCACAGACCAGTAATACCACTCCCAGGAGCACAGAGGTTGGCTCAGCGGCCCCCCAGAGGCTGTAGTGTGCGCTGCAGCGCATGTGAAGGACACCTTAGGGCTGAGGTCAGTGGCCCTATCAGGGCAAGGCCTGGGCACCGCTGGGCTCCCTGCGCAGGAAGAGCTACCGACACCTTGGCTGTTCCCTGGTAGAGACAGTGTCAGGAAAAGGAACGCGGAGCCCTGCAGAATCCAGCATGCTCCCTGGGGAGGCCTTAAATGGCGCCCGTTACTCTCTCCAGCCTCTGTGCTGGTGTTTGATTTTGGACCACATGCTTACTGGTGTTGAGGGGCAACTTAGGTGCTCGGGGTTTGGGGTGCCAGGGACTCGGCATCCACCATCTGAGCACGCCCTTTGGCCCTTCTGTGGGTGACTCCCCAGAGCTGCCCCCAGCTGCTTACGGATGTGTGGCGATACATTTGTCTTTCGGAAATCCATAGTGGACGAACAGCAGGAAAGTTGGGGCACTGCCGCCAGCTTTCTTCATTCTTGGGGCGGGGGGCCATAGCCCTGGCTCTGCACTTAGGGATCACTCCCGGCAGTGCTTGGGGATGCCATGAAATGCCCGGGATGAGTCTGGGTTGGCTGTGCCAGGTCGCGCCCTCCCTGCTGATCTGGCTGGGCCCAGCTAGCTTCTGTGTCTGTGCTGTCTGTCCTTCAGCAGGGCCCGGGCTTCCCTCAGTCCAGGGTTCCGGCCTGTGTGTGCCGGGTGCGCTCCAGCACTTGACGCTCCCCTGCCGCCTTCCCCCCGACCCCCACCTCCCAGCTGTGGACTGGCTTGGTTCTGAGCTGAAAGGTTTAAAGACTCTCCCAGGGCATGCTTTTTGAAAAGTGTGGCCCTGACTTCACCGTAACTATTGTGTCGCTGTTCCTATGATCAGAGCACTCGTTCGTGGGGTTTTGGGGAAGGGTGAGAGCAAATCCACATGCAGCTTTAGAAGGGACAGAGTATTGGGTTGGAGCGATAGCACAGCAGGTAGGGTGTTTGCCTTGCACGCAGCCGACCCGCGTTCGATTCCCAGCATCCCATATGGTTCCCTGAGCACCACCAGGAGTAATTCCTGAGTGCATGAGCCAGGAGTAACCCCTGAGCATCACCAGGTGTGACCCCCCCCAAAAAAAGAGCAGTCAAGGCCTGTCAGCCTGGAGTGCCCCAGAAACACTCCAGAGCAGCGGGGGGTTTCCTACAGGGGGCAAAGAGCCCCCCAAAGCCCCTATTTCACCCCTCTCCCCCCACGCTCAGCAGGTGGGGCTGGAGGAGAGAGTCTAGCTAGAGAGACTGAGGGATGCTGAGGAATGAGGGGGCAACAGGAAGGATGTCCTGGGGAGGAGGGAGGTAGAATGTGAGTGTGAGAGAAAGAGCACCATGAGAGCTTCCTGCCCTGCCCAGCCCTATGCCTTCCACGCCTGCACCGGGCACAGGATCCCAGAAACCAGTCCAGCAGCGTGACTGACGTGGGGCTCATGGCTGAGAATCCTCTGAGTGAAGCTAGGCCCAGTGGGCAGGGAGGTGGGCGGACTGGGAGCCTGGGCCATGGTTGCATGGGCCCTACTGCTTCTGACAGCCCTGCAGGAGTATGTGACGGTGCCCGTGTTCCAACAGTATATCAGGGTCTCCTGATGAGGAAGGAAAGTCACTAAGGCTCAAGACAAAGCCAAGGTGAGACCTTGGGAAGGAGGAACTGAAAAAATAAGCAACTCGGCACTTACAAGTGCCATAGAGGGGGCAGCAAGGTACTCCGGGGGCTAAGGCGTGGTCCTGCTCATGTATGACCTCGGTTCCATCTCTGGCACCACAGATGGATCCCCCACGCACTGCCAGGGATCACTCCTGTGCACAGTGAAGAATAGAATAGAATCACTCCCTAGCACTAATAAGTGTACCCCTTACAAAACTCCAAAATAGGAGGTCACTGAGGGTGGGGAGGAGGCTCAAGTGGTAGAGCACACGCTTTGCATTGTGGTCAGGCCCTGGGCTCAGTACCTGGCACCCAAGACTCCGGAACACCACCAGGCTTGAGCACAGTGAGGTCAACACTGCCAAGAGAGCATCACCAGGATGGCTGTTAGCAGTGACCCCCACACTAACCCAGCATCTCTGAAATAAAACATTGTTCTTTATTCCTCCTCCATCTCTGACCCCTTTCATTCCCCTCGCTCCCTCCTTCCTCCACCTTACTTCCTTTCTCCCTCCTCGAACATAAACTAAAACATCAACGAATAAAAAGTCAAGAGTAGAGCAAAATTTCCCAGACTGTGGACCAAAAGCCAGTGAAGATTTTCTTGTTTGGGGGCCACATCCGGCAATGTTCAGGGGTTACTCTTGACCCCGTGCTCAGAAATTACTCCTGACAAGACTTGAGGGCCCACATGGGATGCTGGGATCGACTGCCTCGAAACCAGGTCGGCTGCATGCAAGGCGTGTACCCTACCCACTGTACCTAATGAAGAATTTTCAAGGAAAGAAAATCAAAGAAGCAATGCAGGGCATACTGTTTCTGATTAAAAGAGATCTGAGAGGAGCCAAAAACTAAAATGATAGCAAAAAAAAAAAAGAAATAGCATATATATATATATATATATATATCACAAATATATATATAGCATATACAAAAAAGAAATAGCATATATATATCACTCCTTATTAAAAGTATTTGCAAAGTCATCATAATGTAAAGGAAGTAGTATAAAAAGCAGACCCCATACCAGACTTCCTTTGACTTGAAGCATCTGATTCTACCAACTAGTTCATATACGACTTTGAAAAGTTATTTAACCTATGTCAATGTCCACAGTCACAAAGTGGGGGAAAAAAAGCAACCCTAGTTGGTAAAATTGTTGGAAAATGATGCACATCTGAAGCTCTTAAACAATGTCCTTAGAAAGCACCCACTAAAGAAAGTGATTAGTTTAAATGCTATGCAATATTGCGATACGAACTACACAACCACAATTTCATGCAAAACTCCAACTAACTATATAAGAATGACCAGAAGATTAAGTATATTCAATGCACACAAGTATGTTAGACTAGAGCAGCCACATCATTCCAGGGAAGAAGATGGTAAAGAATACCAATGCAGGGCAAATCCAGTAACAGCATAAACAGGGGTCTGGGAGATGCAGGGGTGAATAACAAGATGGGCAGCTAGAAGAACCCAAAGTCACTGCCAAGAGAGTGGGTCACAGCAGCGGTGAGCCAATGGGGTGCATTCCATGGTTCAGAACCACCTAAAAATATGGACCGGGGTGTAGAGCGCTACCTCTGGCATCCCACAGTCTTGGGAAGCAAGGATCGATCAATGAAAATTAAATAGAAGCACATGCACATTTAAGTAACCTTATCACGCTGAGCGAAACCAAAGGAATGACAGTAAATGACTCACGAAGCAGCTTCTTCAAAAGCTAAGCACTGACTCAGAGCAAAAAATAGCCTTTTCCCAGCTGCTTTCAAACAAAAAAGTAAGCAAAGGGCACTTTTCCAGAGAAAGGGAGGCGGCCAGACTTCCCAGCATAATAGGGATAAAATGCACCCAGGTGGCCTAAATCCCACCCCTTCCCTGTGCCCCCCAGCCCCCCTGCTCAAGGGACATCCCCTGTGGTCTTGCCAGCTGCCTCTCCAAGGAGCCAGTAAGGCTTTCCTCAACTTGCCCAAACTAGACCTCTTTAAGTGTCACCTTGGCAGGCGCTATGGCCCTAGGAGAAGGTGGTCAGCTGACTCAGGAATGTTGCCTGGTATACAGGAAGACCAGCCAAGGCCCTGAGACTCCTGTCCTTCGCCTTCTTCTGAATCAAACACAAACTCACTGCAACCAGTCTGGAGTGGGCTGAGGGCAAACAGGCAGGAGATCTAGGCTCCACCCCTGGATGTGACCAACACATATACACACACAATGGAATACTATGCAGCTGTTAGGAGAGATGAAGTCGTGAAATTTGCTTATAAGTGGATAGACATGGAGAGTATCATGCTATGTGAAATGAGTCTGAAAGAGAGGGAAAGACACAGAATGACTTTGCTCATTTGTGGAGTATGAAATACCATAACATGAGACCGACACCCAAGGACTGTATGGAGTATGAAATAACATGAGACCGACACCCAAGACCCTTCTATTTAGAAGGGTCAGGAAAATTGCTTCATAGCTGGCCGCCTGTCTCGTGAGTGGACGGGGAGAGAACAGCTAGAATAGAGATCACTAAGAAAATGATGGTTGGAGGAATCAGTGGGGATGGGAGATGTGTGCTGAAAGTAGACAAAGGACCAAACATGATAACCTCTCAGTTTCTGCATTGCAAACCATATGCCCAAAAGTAAAAAGAGTATGGGGAATATTGTCTGCCATGGAAGCAGGGGGAGGGTGGGAAAGGGGAGGGTATACTGGGGATATTGGTGGTGGGGAATGTACACTGGTGGAGGCATGGGTGTTTGATCATTGTGTGATTGTAATTCAAACATGAAAGCTTGTAAGTATATTTCACAGTAAATCAATAAAATTAAAAAAAATAGAAAGAAGGAAGAAGAAAGAAACCATAGCCCTCACCTTTTATATTACCCCAGAGAATAGGTTCATCAGTCACTCTGCCATTTGGGGACCACATCCAGCAGTGCTCAGGGATCAATCTGGGTGCCGCTAATTTTTCTTTAGCTTACCATTCAATGCTTTTACTTTTCTTTTCTAAGTTTTTTTGGGTCATAGTCGGTGATGCTCAGGGTAACTACTGGCTAGGCACTCAAGAATTACTCCTGAGGGTACTCATGGGATCATATGGGATGCCAGGGATTAAATCCAGATCAGGCACCTGCAAGGCAAGCACCTTATCAGCCGTACTATCTCTCCAGCCTCAATCTCACTTGCTCAACTTCATTTCTTTGTTTGGGGACACAACCAGCAATATTCAGAACTTATTCCTGACTGAATTGAGGGATCACACCTGGCAGGGCTCAGAGGACTACATATGGTGCCTGGGATTGATCAGGGTGAGCCGCAAGGCAGGCAAGCACCTGACCTGCTGTTCTCTGGCCCCCTCAATTGCTATTTGGATTATACCTCCAATCTGAGATGGACCCATAAGAATAGGTAATTTCCCCCAGCCCTACCATTGTCCACCTTCCCGATACTCCAAGGAATGCCTCCTTTAAACCAAGGGACAAATAAAATTGCTGCAGCTCATTTGAGTACTAAATGGTGTTCTCAAAAAAAAAAATTTTTTTTTTTTTACTTTTCTATTAAATGGTCCAGATGGTAGTTCATCAGAGTAACTAACTCTTGCAGAAAAAAAAATTATTGTTTCAAAAGATGGAATGCTGGCACTCTGTGTTTTGCGAGGAATATTGTAACAGTCAAAGGTACTAGCAGATGTGAATACCAGTTAATATGAGATTTCTGAAGAAGTCAGGAAGGAAAGAAAGTCAATCTTGTCTTCTCAAAAAAAAAAAAAGAAAAATGGGTCAAGAGATTCTCAGAAAAGGTAGCTTTTAAGGGTTTATATTTCTGATTTGGTATAGTACATGATTATCAAGCGTTCTTTGCCAAGTTCATGGCAGAGATCAAGTGAAAGGGCAGAAGGAGCTAAAACAAATTAAACACAGAGGATCGAGGTTGGGCTGCAGATGAGGGAGAACCCATCCATCTAAGGCCAGGAAGGAAAAGTTCTTCAAAAATATTTTGACCACAAATGTACCTGGATATCTGGAGGTAAAGTAGAAGCTAATATCTCAACCAAAAAAAAAAAAGGAGTTTGTAGTTAGGTAGCAAGAAGTGTTCTAATCAGGCAAGAAAGATAAAAACCAGTTTCAGACACTGAAATATTTGTTTCAAAAAGTAGATATTAATTAACTGTTTTAGAGGTATGAACAGCTGGTTCATCACCTTCAAAAAATTGAGTGTTTTTTGCTTCGTTCTTAGAAGGAAGCAAAAACAAAAAAATAAAATAAAACACCAATACTCTGCTGGGGTGTAAAGACAGCTTTTAAATGAGATTCATTAAAAGCAAAAGCTGAATCTATAGGATCAGTAATTTTCATTTGAAATAATTTTACTTTGTATTCACTGAGTTCATGCATTATCCCTTTTGTTTGTTCTTTTTTTTTTTAACCAGACCAGACAGTGCTTGAAGCTGCTCCTTATTCTGTGCTCAGGGGTCGCTCCAGAGTATGCTTTCTTCAAACTCATGCCCGTTCCTTTCTGCACAAATCTAACACTTTTGGGGGGGCTGCAACCAGGTGTGCTCAGGGATTACTCCTGGCTCTTCACTCAGTAGTCACTCCTGGCAGTGCCCAGGGGACTATATGAGATGCCGGGGACTGAATCCCGGTGAGCTTTGTGCAAGGCAGGTACCCTATGTCTCGGGCCCCTCAAACACGCTTAAATCTCCAACAAAGCGTCTCCCTACTAGCTAGTGGGAACAAAATCCACATCCCATCTTACATACTGCAGCTATTTTTAGTGGTGTGGAAATCACAAACTCATAAAATTCAGCCAAAAAAAAACTTCAGCACAAATGTCACTAAATTTTCTCTTGAATAAGACAAAGGAGAAGAGAGCAGGAAATGTGCACTTTTATTTTAATGATAGAATTCAGAGCTTCTAAAATCAAAATTACTTGGCTCACTCTGATGAAATGCAGAGTGGTTCGGCTTTGTTCTTTGAAGGGAGAGTGGCCTCATTAACCACTTGATAGTCTGAGAGCCTGACGCAAATATGCTCAGGCCCATTTCAGAAACTAAGGACTGGGGGCCAGAGAGAAATGCCCGGCTGGTCTTTAGCTCCAGGGAGGGGTCCCAGACGATAAGGTGACATTGCTCTGAGTGCTACAGAAAGGCTGCCAAGTGGGGCCCTGGGAGCTGGCAGCCCTGGGCCAGGGGAAACCAGCTCTAGCCACTTTGTGACATGGGTCCAGGGGTGCCTTTGGGCTGCTCTGCACCCAGGGGCACTCGTGTCCAGAGAGAAAGCAGCAAAAGGAAACTCACTACTGGTTCCCTCTCTCTCTCTCAACACAGCACAGTTCACCTGGGACCTTCTACATGGAGCACACTGAAAAGATGGCATTTCTTTTTCTACTAAGTCCAAAAGTACAATCATTAGAATTCTGTTGCATCATATCTACCATGAAAATACAAATTAAAGATAATTGTGCCCCCAAAGGGCTGGAGCGATAGCACGGTGGTAGGGCGTTTGCCTTACAAGCGGCCAACATGGCCGACCCGAGTTCGATTCCTCCGCCCCTCTCGGAGAGCCCG
>JAOXYA010000001.1:65378322-65391402 GCA_028565675.1 Sorex palustris
AATTATAGTTCATTTATTGGGCTGGAGCGATAGCACAGCAGAAAGGGTGTTTGCCTTGCACATGGCTGATGACCTGGATTCGATTCCTCTGGCCCTCTCGGAGAGCCCGGCAAGCTACAGAGAGTATCCCACCTGCACAGCAGAGCCTGGTAAGCTCCTCGTTTTCAATATGCCAAAAACATCAACAACAAGTCTCATAATGGAGACACTACTGGTGCCCGCTTGAGCAAAATCAATGAATAACAGGAGGACAGTGCTACAGTGCTATCATCATATCATAACCTAGATTCTATGTACTATAAAATAAAGAGACATTTAACAGGAGCAAAGGCTAAAACACAACGTCCTAAGCAGTTTTCCAGATATTTTCCTAAAATCTTAATGGGTAGTGAAGCAAGCAACATAAATGACAATGAAACCTTGCTTTTTCTATTTTTTAATAACTAAAATGTGTTGTCTTAATGTATAAAAGATTCTATTCCAGGCCCCTTTCATGTACTAATTCACTTAATCCTCACCCACAATAACCCTAGGTGGTAGTTTCTATCAATATCCCTTTTCTACAGATACTGAAGTTAAGACCATGGGAGCTTAAATTACTGCCCAAATGCATTCACCTACGAAGTAGTTGAGTCTTAAAATTTAAACATATCGGGGCTGGAGTGATAGCACAGTGGGTAGGGCATTTGCCTTGCACACGGCCAACCAGGGTTCGATTCCCAGCATCCCATATGGCCCCCTGAGCACCACCAGGAGTAATTCCTGAGTGCAGAGCCAGTAGTAACCCCTGGGCATTGCCAGGCATGACCCAAAAAGCAAAAAAAAAAATCTAAACATAAAAATCTTGATCTGAAGATCTGTGTTCTATTCTCCCTGAGCTAGTCTGCCTCTGGGTAATACAAATTAAGTGTACAGTAACACGCCAACACAGAACGTGTTGCATCCAAGAAAATAATGCAGTCTCCCATGTTGCTATTTCATGCTGAATTAGTACAAAAACAGTAGGTGGGAATAGGGCAGAACTGGTCAAGATCTCCAGAGAGCAGCACCTCAAACCGGTAACAACAACACTGTCAAAGGATGAGAGGGACACGACTTGACAAATAATCAGAAGAAATAAAACCTAATTCCAGGGAACTAGCTCCAAGAACTGGGTCTGATTGTGCTGGTTTCATCATGCTCAGAAGAATAGCCACAAACTACAAAGAATGGTTACATATGAACCCACATCAAGGCAGTGGCTAAAAACAATTCCTAACTTGGATTTTGATTCCTTATTTGTGTTAGGCAAACTGAGACTGCACGCATTAGAGTGGGTAAGGAAGGAGAAGCCCCACATCCAAATGTTCAGGGTAGATTCAGGCCTAGAGAAAAAAGGATAAGTGACCATCATCTATCCCTTCGGATTACTTGTCAGATAGGGCTGGGCAGGGCTGTGGATGCAAAAGCAGTCTGGAAACCATGTCCCAACCTGTGTATTTGGTGCTAACTGACAGCATTAGGCATGTAGGGCACTGACCATTCAAGGAACGATGACAGTAAGAAACTGACCGCCACTCAATCCTTACCTCTACACAGAGGTCTGAGGCCAAAGGCCGACGGTCCTTACTGTATTCTCCACCACTTTGCAAAGATGGTAGAAAGTCCTAGACTATAAATTTCGACCCTAAAAAAGTTTTATCATGAGGCAGATGGGAAGATGCATTTTTGGCAGGACTCTAACCCACTCAAATGTAGTGATTTTTCTCCAAATTGAATCTCAGAAATTCAAGCTGCATTGAGTGCTGGCAAAATGCAACTTCCTGGTTCAAGATATTTAATAACCCTAATAGTTATTGAGTGAGATACAGGCAGATGAGACTAATATATGGATAAAATTTCCCTTGAAATTACCTCGGAAGTGAAAGCCCTAGGGGAAATATGTTCATAATGAAGCAAAATGGATTTTTGCTCAACACAAAAATAGCGCAGGACATATTACGAAACCCCAACGGGAGGCTTTGCTGCACCTACTGATCAAGGGATTGTCCTTTCAGTTTTTTTTCAAAGGCTCTCCACAGTGAAATGAAAGGGCCCATGTGGAGATATGATGGAAAACGCAAAAGAGTTCTATGAAGCCGCTTCCATGGAGCCTGACCCCCCTCACTCAGCTCACCCTCCACAAGGTCTTCTCCAACAGCAGAACTGTTGGGCAGGAGTTAAACTACCCTGCGCTGGGATGAAACTGCGTCAAGTGCTCTCACAAAGTGGGGCGATGCCTCGCAGGGTTCAGATTCCATCATGAACTTCATCCCCCTTGGAAGGGGCAAGTCTCTTGCAGTCTTGAGCATCACAGTTTCTCTGACGACACAGCTGTCAACTGCTCTGAGCATTCTGGCACACATAGACTTGGAACTGGATAAGAGAAGGCCTTCACTTTGGTGGTACGCATCAATACCATATACCTTAGTTCTACTGTGGCAATCATATTATCCTAAGTAGCACTGTAGCACTGTCCTCCCATTGTTCATGGATTTGCTCGAGCGGGCACCAGAAAGGTCTCCATTGTGAGGCTTGCTGTTACCGTTTTTGGATAATTGAATACATCACGAGTAGCTTGCCAGTCTTTGCCGTGTGGGCGGGATACTCTCGGTAGTTTGCTGGGCTCTCCGAGAGGGGCGGAGGACTCAAACCCGAGTCAACCGCATGCAAGGCAAACGCCCTGCCTGCTGTGCATCGCTCCAGCCCATTATCCTACATACAATTTTAAAATCTAAAACGATAAAGAGAAAAAAGAAAAAGAAAAGCCCCAGACTCTCGGAGTCTCATGAAATAGCATAAGCCTCCCCCAGAAATTGGCAGGAGAGAAGAATCTAAGACCATGGAGATTCCAGAATCAGAACAAATGACAAAAGTGTCCTGTTTACATTTAAAAACAAATGGCACCCTGCTTTCAGGTCAACAGAAGTCTATAATATAAAACAAAATAGACTCCCTGGGAAGCAATTTCCTGGTTCTGGATTACTCAAATGGGCTCCAAGCTCAAACAATAGAAGATTAAGCATCTCCTCTGTTCACCTGCTGCAAACACGGAAATATCAATAATTGCCCCAAATTGCTCTCTTTTTGTCTCCCAGTAAAAAAAATTGTACTAAATAACATTGGCATTTCATTCATAAAGGTAGAATTATTTCTTTCATTATTATTTTTGTGGGTATTTATAGAAAATGAATTTGAATTCCTTCCTTTGGATAATTCCAAAAGTCATCCTCTCTTTCTCCCTGGCCAGCTACAGAAAAGCACAATCTTGTGCACACATGTGAACAAGGAGAACCCATTGCCTCTGCTCGGAAGTCACCATGTCTGTGCCTTTTTAGGAAGCCATCTTGAGTTTCTGGTACTGCTTCTGCAGATGACTATGGTACTGATCTAAGTGTTCCCTTCCTAAAACTTAGCTCAATGGTTTGCTTACATAGTTGGCAGTCTATTGTTGTTTAAAAAAAAAGGAAAGGAAAAGAGAAGAAAAGAAAACTAATTGTTCTAAAATTCTCTTCTACTGATGGGGGTTAGAAAAAAATATTAAGCAGATTCTGCCTTCACTCTCTCAATAAATATTTTCTAATTTTTGTCTCCAATGTCATCATATTCATTGAAAACTGAATCTCTGAGCTTGTACATAAAATCAATGAGGATCTAGACCTACAGAAACTCATAGATGATCGTATACGTGATCCTACTAACTAAGCTACCGTCCAATGCCTCTATAACAGCTTGTCTTATGTTGGAAAAAAAAAACACTTGGTAGGACAGAGGAATACATAATAAGGGCGAGAAGAGACTGAATACTGACATTTGCATCTAACATAGATCTAGAAATATGACTCTCCTGTTAATTCCTTTCCTTTATGGGCTTTCTTAGACACCTTGTATACTGATCTGACTTCAAAGATCTATGTTCCCAGGGCCCTCATTTTTTCTCCATCTACAGACAAACCCCAGACAATCATGTTCATGCTCACACTTTCAGCTTCCATAGTAAAATCTGCACATTCAGCCTATCCCATTCTCTGGCAGATCAGATTCCCTTTCACCTTGAGCATTTCCATCCTGAGTGTTTCAAAGGCAGGAGGACTAACATCTCATTCTCCTGGCCTGGTATAGCTTATCATCCTCTACTTTCTCGGAAGTGCTGACTCCACCAACCAATGAGATTTGAAATACATAAGTCATCTTTGATTCTTTCCTCATTCTCAACAAATTAGACTCACTTAAACCATTAAGTTCTCATTTTTCATTCCAAAGAGTTCCTCCACCCCCTCCATTTCTTATCTGTGCTCATACCCATTTTTCTTTCACCTAGATTTGCCCAAGAATCTCTATTGAGCCAACCTCTGTGTTGTCATTTGAATAATCTAATTGAAAGGTAAATCTGAACAATTCACTGCCTTATCTGCAACCTCTTCGTTGACTACTACACATCTGAGGCATAACATGGCAATGATCCCTCTTTCTTTCAGTACTGGCTCAGTGCTCTTAGCATCAGTCTCCCTGTCCCCATAATTCCTCTAATGCACTATCCAAACTTTACCTTCCAGCTCTAATCTTCCAACCTGTGTTTTATGAACTCAGTTTGACCCAAGTCCTTAATTTCAGATATTGCTGGGATTCAGACTGGAAAGCCCCTTCCCTGCATTCCTCCCGAGCTAGATCCCAGTTCAAGCCAGTCCCTACCAGCTCCAATTTCTGGAAACCCAACTGAGATCATTTACCAAGCCCCTTTCATGCAGTGAAACAAATAAAGATCCTTTTCTTCTGGGTTCAGACACAACCTGGTAGTCCTGGCTACCATCCACTCAAACATTCTAAAACTTCTATGGCCTACTGCCCCCTTTTCAGAAACAGAATTATTCAGCGTTCCCCCTGGAAATTCACCTTCATTAAGTGAAAGAACATAAGGCATCACCCAATTACACCCAAGGCTACAACTGTCCCCATTGGGTCAGCAACATCCCCCTATGGGGGTGGGGTGTAGCACATACTGTTCTACATCAACTTATAGTCCAGGCTGGAACTGTTTTGGGATCAATGTAGAGGAAACTGGAGCTTTAAGCATCTCCCTAAGCTTTATATCTAATACCACTGGCTCCCATTGATACACGTAACATCATCCCCCCCACACCCCACAACTTACAACCTGATGGTATTCTCCAGTGCCAGTTGGTCTAACTGCATGAGAAAAGGCAGTAAATTCAAAACTCTTTCTCACTGAACCCCACTAATAGCACTTCCCATATGAAGTGGAATTTAGTACAACCCAAAGCTCTGTGCTTCTGTCCAGAGAGAGACATATACAGATGTTATGCAAAAGCTATACATTACAGAGTTCAGATACTAGGTGCTCTGTTGTAGTTCAGATTCAAGAAAAATAGTTTTCCACTTAGTCATTCATTTACTCGCACAGAACCCATACTGCCTGTTGGTTCACCCAACCTCATTCGAGTACTAGAGTGACAGACTGTGGTTTCATAATTTCAAGTGATCAGCAAAGCCTCACAGATGGGACATGAGGATGTTAAATAGACTTCCCACCTCTCTTAATGGAAAGTCAAACCCAACTATCAGTGGATTATACTATGTGCCTGAGAATGTTGGGAAAGAGCAAATTGTGCATCTCAGTGAGGCCAGTGCTGAAAGACCTTCCAGTGCCTTTTTTGCCTGGTGTCTTTTAAGAGAAACATCGACTGAAGTATATTCCTGCATATGTGTGTGTGTGTGTGTGTGTGTGTGTCCCATTCCTCTAAAGTCACAACAGGGTGACAGCAAGCCATGGGCTGAAATGAAAATATCAGTAGCTCTCTCTCAATAGCCAAGTCCAACTTTACCAGTTGCTTTGTATTTCAAATATTCTCCAGAGCCTCCCCCACATCTGGCTGTCGGATTATCAGTGACATTCCCTCCCTCAGAGCATGAGAACTGAACTGCCTAGAAGCCATCAATCCCTTGGGTTAAAGATGAGCTGAGTCGCTGCAGAGATGCCTCTGGACTTTGCACCAGGCTGATTTCACCAGGTTGCCTTAGATGGGATCAGGCATTGTCTCTCCACCCACCCCCTAGGAATCCCAGCCACCATCTTCCAGAACCCAATGAAAAGCCCAGGTACTCAAGATTAGTGATGGCAAACTCCAGGACTCATAGGACAGGTGATGGGCTGGCCCTTCCCATCTCCCCGCCCTCATGGAACCGTGGATGTCATGCCCACAAGCTGCCTCCAATGACTATTTAAGCTCCTTAACAGCCAGGATCCAGAGACAAACAAAATAATCTAGGAACCAAGCAGCTCGTTGCAGAGATTTCTCCAGACCCTAATTATCTAAAATTTTAGATTTCTAGGAGCGCTCAGCCGCTCCTGCGGCCACATGACTCCAATGTCATTCATAGCGGGCAATACAAATAAATTACCTACCATCCGCCTGTTCGGCAGGTTTGAGTGGTGATGGGAAATTCAAAATAATGATGGTGGGAAGGTGTAATTGTGATGGGACTGGTGTCAAAATATTGAAAGTAATCCATTACTGTGAACAAATATAAAAATTTAAAAAATAAATAAAACTTTATATAAATTTTTTTTTAAAAAAGATGAGCTGAGGGGAGAAGATGGAGAGACTAGCAAGCTAATGCACCCAGATGAAAAGCAAACAGGCAACTCATAGATTGAAAACTGCACTGGAGTCAAGCCAAAGTGTTTGTCATGTGTCTCATAAAATAATAATCTCCTGGGGTTTAAAGTTCAACAAGCATAAACTAACACTTGGGAGTCCAGGAATGTGTCATCAACCACACAAGTACATTCCTAAAATGGCCCGAGCTGGAACATTAAGCTACAGCTCTCTGTGTCTGTATAGTTCAGTAAATTAGTTACTGCAAAACCATTTTCTTTTTTTTGCACAGACTCCCATCTCCCTACTCCAATCCCCACCAGATCCCTACTTTACACATGAATCAAAACTCAGGAAGAGTTCAGCACAAGTGTAATACACGAAACACAGGCATTCATAATGTTCCTCCTCTGCTTATCAATAATGAATACCGATAACCAGAAATAATGCTAAACTTTAAAACAACTTTCTTTTCCCTCCAGTGCCCTTTCCCACCAGAGCAAATCAATGAACTGTCCTCCCATTGTTCATCGATTTGCTCAAGTGGGCACCAGTAACGTCTCACAACAAATTGTGAGACTTGTTGTTACTGTTTTGGGCACATTGAATACGTCACAGGGAGCTTGCCAGGCTTTGCAAGTAGTTCTTGGTAGTTTGCCGGGCTCTCCAAGAGGGGTGGAGAAATCGAACCCAGGTCAGCCATGCCGGCCACGTGCAAGGCAAACGCCTTACCCACTGTACTATTGCTTCAGCACACAACATCTTTGTCAAATAAAACCATTCCCTAGAAACACATCCAACAGCACAGAGGTGAAATTTGCATTTTATGGGAATGTGACTTGAGGCAGAGACAGGTCAAGTGCCTCCACCCAGGCCTAAGTCGTGATCATAAGCTTTTTAAACTCCAGCTTAACTCAGAATCTGGGGCTCCACGCCCTGATGGTACCCCTTAATATAGCTATTGAGTCCAGCCCACATTTCAACACCTACTCGAAGACGTTATACCAAATAACACTCCTTAACGAAGCTGTGTTCCCATACCCACAGCTCCGTACCCACACAGAGAATCGAAGAATTTTAAACCACAAAAGATCTTAAAGATCATCTTGCTCAGCCTCCTCACCTAGTGAAGTGGTGCAGCTCTCAGCCCACCATGACTCCCCAAAGCCCATAACAGCAGGGTGGGGGGGTGGGGTGGTCACAATCCATGTGGCAGGAGAGCAGCTTCCTTCATCATCTGACTGGAGGGACAGCTTCCAGGCTGTAGGCTGTAGCCTATGGGGCATCTGTACGGGCACCCAAGGAGCAACAAATAACTTGCTTTTCTAGAACTTGCCAGGCTTTTGCCAATCTCCATGACCATACAAAGACCTCTCTAGACTGCCCATCCACTCCTTGTCTACTTCCAGAATCAAACTTCAACAATCTGTTCAAATATCACTAGTGCTGGATCCTCTCTTGAAGACTACCACCCTTCTACCCTCACCCCACGATACCTGTCACCAACCCCAGACATCATCATCCTGTGTCACTATGTTGTCTGTGAGACCACCTTCTCTCCCTGGAAGGTGAGTTTTATGAAGAACTCTTTCTTCATTTCTGTCATCTTCACCTCTGAACCAGCACCCAGTGAGCTCTATAAAATACGATCACAAAAAAACAGAAGGAAGAAGCAGAAAAAGGCTAAAGACACAGAACTTAGGAGGTTTGCTCAAGATTGCCCAAATAGATAACACGGTTTGCACATCAATCGGGCACATTCTGTTAATCAGATTTGAAGGCACAGAATCACATCCCTGTCTATACAACATCCCACACCCACCTCCGCCCTCCATTCCCCCAGAGCGTAGTTTCTGGTTCTGAATCATTTCCTATCCGCAGCTTTGGTAGGGATATTTACAAGAAGGCTGAAAATCCAGTACCACGAGAGAGTAGCTCATGAGGACATTGGAAACGAGAGTCTCGCCAGCAAGACTGGGCGGGAGCTGCCCAGAAGTAACCCATAGGCCCCTTCTTCCCAACAGGTGTTCCGAGAACCAGAATTTTGGGGGAGTGGGGGGGTGGAGTCACAACAGGCGGTCCTGGCTCTGCACTCAAGAGTTACTCCTGATGGTGCTCATGGGACCATATGGGATGCTGGGAATTGAACCAGGGTCGGCTGCATGCAAGGCAAACGCCCTACCCACTGTGCTATCATTCCAGCCCTGAACCAGAATTTTATTGCCAATGCCCCAAGCTTGCAACTTTTCTGTCCTCCAACCCACTAGACAGACAGTGTATCTCTTAGGGGCTTGGGTCTTCCTGGCCTGGGAAAACCTCATGACTGATCATGGCTTCTCCTACTTGGAAGGAAAGTCAGCCAGAAAAACTCACCAAGAGATTAGCCAGCTGGCAACAACTCCAGAGGGGGTAAGGCTACATGAGCCCACACCAGCCTCCAACACTGGCCAAGGGCCTGGCCAGGAATCAGCTTTCCAGCCACTCCAGAAAGTGCCATAGCAACCAGCCCTCCCCTGGGGCCTCGCCCAGAGAGACCGGCCCCTCCCCAGCTGCTGCCAATTTGCACCTCATTAGCAAGAGCCTCTCCCCAGCGACAGTCCCTCAGAAATCCCAGACAGAGCACCTCCTTGGTGCTAAATGAACTCTGGGTGTTTGGGGAGAATGGCATCTGCTCTGCGCTGTGAGGAGAATGACAGGTCTTGGGGCTTTCCAGAAAAAAAAATGGACAAAGAGGCCACAGAGAGGGGACAGAGGACAGCATGCCTGGCAGTAGCCAGCCAAAGGTTTGGGATTAGAAGAGCAGGGAGTCAAAGGGACATTTTGCAAGATTCACCTATGACCATGAGGCAAAAAACAAGTGAATGGATGCAGCTGGATAGAGGCACAGGAAGAAGGAAGTCACCACAGAAGTGTCCCCGGGACCCAAAAGACGTAAAAATAAAATTTATGTGAACTGTTGGCCCCCACCCTTGTCACAAAGAGAGCACGAGAAAATGCCCAAGAAATGTCTAAAGGTCCTTGGACGTAAGTAAGATGCTCTCCTCAAAAGTTCTTTTATTGCATTGTCTTATTTATTTCTTTTAATGGAATCACCTTGAGATACACAGTTACAAAGTTGTTCATGATTGGGTTTCAGTCATACAATATTCTAATACCTGTCCCTTCACCAGTATACATTTTCCACCACCAACGTCCCCAGTTTTCTTCCCATTCTATGGCAGACACTTTTCTTCCCCCCTCCTTTTCTCTCTCTCTCTCTCTCTCTCTCTCTCTCTCTCTCTCTCCTCCTTCCTTTCTCTCATTTTCCATTTTTCCTTTTAGGTACTGTGGTTTGCAATACTGTACTTTAAGGGGTATCACACATATCATTTTTACCTCCTTTCAGCATTCAGTTTTCCCCCTTCTCCAAATAAGACATTTTTAAAAAGAATACTGTCATTTATAAAGTATTTAATTCATGGTAAAACTAGGATGGTCAAACAAAGAAAACACTCATATAACAATGTTCATTTCTGTGGCTTGCCCCTCTCCAATCTGCTGTTTCCACATCAGATTGATGGGAAGCTCGAAGCTCCAGGTTCTCACAGTCATAATCTATTCTCCAGATTTACAAAGGAGACCTGAGGACTCCAGGGCCTCTTGGGTTGCAGCAAGCGACTGTTCTGTTCCGCCTGTTCCTGATAATTTTATATACACCCCTGAAGATGTGCATCAAGGAAGGGACCCAACCTAATTCAGGCTATTTGCTGGGAAAGCAATTGCTCTGTCTTTTATGGCTATAATTATCCAAGACAAAAAAAATCCTTAAAAGATGCTCTGTTTCAAAACACTTGCCCTCTAAAGAAGCACTAGGACAAATCCATTTATCTTTCTACTAGCGTTTATCCAAGTCAGACCTTCTGAAACATATTTCCTTCGTGGCCCCTTTTGGCCGGAGCAGAGCAACATGGAAAGGCACTCCGGGAACTATCTTGGATTCATGGTTTGATTTTGAATTAAGTTTTGGTTTTGTGTGTCTGAATTCTAATTTTGAATTAAGTTTTGGTTTTGTGTTTTGGTTTTCACTGTTGTCAATTTTTATTTGGAGTCTCAAGGTACAAAACTGCCATATTGATGTCCCTAAGTTATACAACCGCCATATGGAGTCACAACCCACAGAATTAAGAAACTGGAGTCTTGATCTTTTAAAAGTGTAAGGATCTTGATTCATAGCTTGTCACTCAAGCCTATACTTCATAAGCTTCAATTTTGCCCCAGTACACTCATATCATTTGCTTCTCCCCCAAACATTTGCTGTGCTTTTTCAATATGTCATCAGACTCAAATTCTCAATACATTTAACTTCCTCACCATTCTCTTTAACTCTTAATGTAAATCTTGCAATTTACAGGATGCTTTCACTTTTAACTGGGTTGGTGTATTTTTTTTGATTTTTGATTTCAATATTTAATATATTCCATTTATATTTTATAGAATTGATGCAGGTGTCTTCTTTCTGTTTTATTTTTACTTCCACTCCACAATATCATCTTTCTTCCTTCAAAGGACAGAAATCTTCTGAAGTAAAGCCCTTCTGTCTAATGGATACAATCTCCACTTTCATTCATTGAAGATTTAGGGCGCTAACTTCATCTTGGTGATACTTGTATTTTGTGAATAAGCACACTCCAGCACACTGAGCTCCCTGATTCTCGTTTTCTCAACAACATGGTAATCTATGTCATACCTTTGACTTTGTCACTACCAAAAGTTTCAGTGCCTTCAAAATATTGGCAGCAAGCGCTGCACTTGATAACCAGCTGTGTTAGTTTCCTTTTGCTATGGAATGGCCTAATTCTGCATAAACAGTTATTTGGGGTTTGGACAGATTGTAGAGTGGGTAAGGTATTTTCCCTGAATGTAGCCTTATGGCCCACCCATGTTTGATCCCCATATGCTTACCCCAATCCCTGTTGCTGGTTGCAGAGCTACCAGAGCACTTCTGGGCATAGCCTCACCCAAAACAAAACAAAATAGGAAACCCAACATTTGTTTTTATCTTACAGCTCTGGAGATATAGTCAGTCTTTGGACTGAAATCAAGATGCCAGCACCTAGCTGCATTGCCTGTGGAAGCCACAGGAGACAATTTGGATCCTTGCCTCTTCTGCTTTCTTGAACTTGTGAGTCCTTCCTTCCTCTTTAAAGTCAGAAAGACTTGCTTGTCTAATGTCAGAAAGACTTCCTCTTTAAAGTCAGAAAGGCGTGCTCAAATAAATCTCTGACTTTGAACCTCTTTTTCTGTCATCACAGTTCTTTTCTCTGTTTCTCTTTGCCTGCTTTCCCCTAAGTAGGACCTCTGGTGATTTTCTTTGGCCCACCAAGGTCATCCAGGAAAAACTACCTATTTCAGGGTCTTTAAAAAATTAAATTATTTGGGGGAGTCTTAGGGGGCAGACTTGTCTGTGTTTAGAGCTCACATTGGGTTCTCTTCTCAGGGATCTCTCCTGACTGTGCTCAGAAGATCATGTGCAATGCTGTGAACTGAACCAAGGTCAGCAAGCTCTCTTTACCCTTGTTCTGTATCTACAGCCCAGGATCTTTAATTTAAGCATATCCACAAAAACTCCATAAAGGTAATGTATTTACAGGTTCTGGGGATTTGGATCATCAGATATTTAGTGAGCCGTTATTTTCTCTACCAAATCAACTAACTTATGTTTCTAGGTCACTTCCTGAGCTCCTGTGTCTAAAATTATTTGATTAAATCTGAGTCTAAGCCATTTATGTACTCCTTATTCATTGCCCATGTCGTACTGGGCACACTTTCCTCTTTACCCAATTAATATGAATGATTCTCTACCACATTATTCTCTTGTGGACTCTCTTGTCTTTCACCCCTCACCTTCGCTGCCCCAATTTACCTTCTTCTGAGTCCCTTGAAATTCCAAGAAACTCTGCCTATTTTTATTTCTGATCATGAACTGCAGAATGCAGTTGGAAAAAAAAAAGTAACACCAGCTCAGGAAGATCTTGCTAATCCCCCCCTCCTGTTTCCTTCCATGTGGAGGGGCTTTGATAACAGTCTTGTTCTGTCTCTGTCCTTTCATTTGCTCAGCGCTAGAGGAGATGTGATGTTATCTTCTTGAGCAACTGAAAGAGGGAATTAGGAGTATCCACCTTCTCCTTCTTGGGGTCTGTCTGCCTGTAGGAACTGTTCGTCCCCCCTGCTCCTTACTGTGCTGTGTGAGGAAGCTTTGACCTTCTTGGGGGGGGGTGCCTGTAGTTTTCAAGCTCTGATCATAACTGGGTTAACAGGTGTACTTGATTCTAGTATTAAGAAGTCTTCCTGCCCACAAAATATCAGACATATGTTTCAGAATCAACAAAAAGCTTGATACTGGTTTTATATTCTATCCCTCATCTTCCTTCTCAGTGGAAACAGAACACAGCGTTATTCATTGAGT
>JAOXYA010000001.1:65404096-65414490 GCA_028565675.1 Sorex palustris
GCACATAGAAACTGGGAGCTGATGCTGGAAGAGGCGGGACAAAACTGCTCTCAGGAAGCAATGAACAGACCCAGGCCTGCCACTTAACTCTGCCCCTTGACCAGAGTTAGCTCAGGCATGACACAAAATCTAAGCCTCCATCAGCATCCTCATCTGTAAAATGGGGACAAGAAAATTTAATGGAGGCTCAAAAAGATACAGTACACATTTAGCAGCTCTTAGCATTGATCCAATCAGTAATTAATAATGATCAATAACCACAAATAGGCAAGTAAATTAACATTTGCTGTCTCTCTAAGTTCGGTTTTGTTTTGGGAGTCTCTGGTTTACAATACTGCTAATAACAGTTTTCCATACACATAATTCCAAGGCCACCCCCATCACCAGTGTACCCACCTCCCTCCCCAAGGGCTCCAAAGACCCTCCCTTTCCACCTACCCCCGACCCAGAAATTCAAATGGGGGAACCAGTGCTCCCAACTGAGCTGCCTCGGGTCCTTTATTGCTCCCTTGCAGTGTATCTATAAATCCTAGACATGAGAGAGAGCACTAAAGTCTGATTCGGAACCTCTTTCCTTTCTCTTTAACTTGACACATTTTTGGAAGACTGTAAGTGGCCTTTGTGGCCTGGGGAACTGTGTAGGAGGCCACTGGGACAGAAAAGTACAGAGGCAGCTGCTGCTCCGTGGCTTGAGGAGACAGCAACCCCCTGGGGCACCCTGCTCTAATCCTGCTCCACAGCTTCTGGGTTCCAAGGGCTTTTTTCCATGACTTAATTTCAGGTGCTAAGGACAAAGCTTCCATTGGAGAGAAACAGAAATCCACTACAGCCTTGTCTTTGCATGCACAGAGGCCGACGGAGAATGAAGAAACTCTCTCAACCCTAGCACCTTTCTGGAAAACCTCTACAGGGAATGATCTCTGACCATAATGGGAAGAGTCCCTCTCAGGTTGAAGAGAGACCCGAAAGATCCAGAAGTTCACCCTAAACCGATAGAGGGACTCTGCTTCCGCATAAGCTTATAGAAGACTCTTCAAATTTTTTGTGTTCAAACAAATTGCTTTCATGTTTTTAAGAATATTTTTCCCAGGACCAGAGAGATAGTATAGCAGGTAGGGCCTTGCATGAGGCCTCACTCAGGTTTGATCCCCAGCATAGCACCTGGTCCCCTGAGCCCACCAGGACTGGTTTCTGAGTGCAGAGCCAGGAGTGACTCCGAGCATTGCCAGGAGTGGACTAAAAAATGAAATCAAAAATCAAAAACTATTTATATATATATATTTTTCCCATAGTCTAAGCTTCCTCTCATATACAAAAGAATGACTTGTGTTTACATTTCTCTGGAGTTTATTTTCCAGCTTTTTCCTGAAAGTCTACGAAGGATACAAAAACAACTAAAAGAACTTATCTTTGCTTTTCAGAAGGGAAACAAAATCAAACTTGCCGTATCGATATTTATTCACAGTCCGAACCAGCTTAATTTGTTTAACAAACACTTAAGATTCATCTACAATTTAAGAAATAAATTATATTCTTTGACCTGCTTGAGATAACTGAGAGGCTATCCCCGAAAGGTGAGCCTTCCATTCCTGGAGTGGTCCGGGACCAACAGCATCTGGGAAGGCTCTTGTCTCTGGTGGCTGGGACACGGCCATGGCTACTGTGTGTGCGTCTGCAGCCAGCCTCATTACGCCAGGCCAGTGCAGAAAGTATCTCTGCCTTGGAAGTGACAACCCTACTTCGGGAGCCTTTGTCTTCATCTGCTTCTCTCTGCCCTGCCCTGTGCTCTGGTGTCCTGCTTCCAGGCGGCATTCTATGGGTGTGGGCAGCTGTGCCCTGAGCACCCAGAACATTCTCAGTAAGAGGAAATGATTATCCTCATAAACTGTGAAAGGGAAAGTCGTATCTGCTACCTTAATGAAAGTTAAAGCCTATCAATCAAATTTCCTGACGACTTATTTATCTCATTTTCATATTATCTGAATAATTTTATTACTAGCTGCCAATTTGACTCAGGTTCAATATTTTGAAGAATAAATGAAGCTGCTCCTTCTCAGAAGTGTGGCTTTCACAACTCTAGTGAAAACACCCAATGCAATTAGGTGGTGATAGGGAGCACTGTATTAGTCGAGTATCAGTCGAGTAAAGAAAGTACTGCTAGCTTCCTACCCTTACCAACCAACAGATGGGCACACACATTTGTTAACTGGACCAGGGCCACACCGCACACAGAAGTGAAAAACTAGACCTGGTGGGACAAGTGTCAGAGCTCTTCACCACCACTCTGCTCTGTCTCTGGTGACTGAAGACTGAAAACGACAAAATTTGACTTCAGTTTAATTGTGGTTTTAAGCTTGGGCTATCTTCACATCCATCCCATAAAAATCAGCCTATTAACAGTACAGGTGAGGGGCCAGAAAGATAACACAGCAAATAGGGTGTTTGTCTTCTATCCCCAGCACCCCTATGTTCCCCCGTGCCCACCAGGAGTGATCTCTGAGCACTGAGTCAGGAGTCAGCTCTGAGCACCACTGGTGTGGCCCCAAAAACAACCACAGAAAACAAAACATAATAAAAAATAGTGCAGCTTCATTCAGACTGTTTCTTAGCAAAGCATTGTTCTGGAATCTGACCATCTAAAGGCACCCCTCCATATGAACAGAACACATGGAGTTTAGACGAAAGAACTACAGAAGTCCCTGTCTAAAAAAATCAATTCCATTACAAACAAACAAACAGGGTCTCTCTGTTCCAAAAACTTCATAAAACCTCAGGGCTAAGTGAAGAAGCATTAAAACTCATCTCCGGAGACACCTTTCCCCAAGTCACTCCAGGTAAACACACACACACACACACACACACACACACACACACACACACATACACGATTTTCCCTGGCATAACTAGGCAGCATTCATGTCACCGTTCATGAAAGACTGTTGAGAAACACACCAGCCATTCTTCAAGTGCTTGATGTATTACGTGAATAAAAAGTACCTGGCATTTTGTTGACTTTTTTATTAAGCATGTTAAAAAAAAGAAAAAAGGCCCAGGCTCACTAAATCAACTCAGGAATTCCTAAAATAACTTTCCACCAAGTTAGTCAGGTGATTTGGACAAAGAAAAATGAGTGAAGTAAAAGCGAGGCTCTAGGACTCAGTCACCGTGGGAGGGCTGAGGAGACCCCCCCCAGGAATGCTGGGCCGCTACCTTTCTGAACTTCAAAATCCTAACTGCAGAAGGAAAACATCAACCGAAAATTTCCTGAGGAGAAAATCAATGATGCCCCTTGGAAAGGGGATGAGACAGACAGAGCGAGAGCCCAAGAGCTAATTAGTGCTACTCAGAAAGCAAATTAAGGCTTTTTCTTTGACAAGCTGCAAATAGCTGGTTAAGTAAGAGCCTCTGCCACCCTCTCCAGCCTCCCACAGCTGGCTAAAAAGCTGATGCAGGTACTCAGACAGGAAGTTGTAACCAGAAGCAGTCCCGGGCCATTGGACCAAGTGTAACTGAGGAAAACGCAGATCTTCCTCATGGGAAAAGGGGGAAAACGGCAATGGAGTTGGGCAGGGAATGCCTAACAGTTGTCATTTGTTTAGAGAAGGCAATTAAATGCACACGTCCAATCAATATTTATCCAACACCTACTAAGCACGAAGCACAGGATTCAAAGATTTGAAAAATAATGATTAGGTGCAATTTTTGTCTTCAGAGGAGTAAACAACTTAGAGTTATAAAAATTAACTCTCTGCCAGGCAGGCTGCTGCATCCTTCACGTAAGGTAATTAATTCATTTACAAGCTACCCGTGACGTATTCGATATGCCAAAAAATAGTAACAACAATAGTCACAATAGAGACGTTACTGGTGCTCGCTCGAGCAAATCGATGAATAATGGGAGGACAGTGCTACAGTGCTACCTTCTCATCACTGGCCTCTAAGGAAGGAGTGACTATGATCCCATTTCAGAGATGAGTTTGCTGAGCATCACAGGGTTACAGAATGGCCAGTCAGAAGGTGTCTGGGTCAAGCCCCAGACTATTTTCCACAACTGTAGCACTACAGCAATGTCCTCCCACTGTTCATCGATTTGCTTGAGCGGGCACCAGTAACATCTCCATGTGACACTTGTTTTTGGCATATCAAATACGCCACGGGAAGCTTGCCAGGCTCTGCCATGCAGGCAGGATACTTTTGGTAGCTTGCCAGGCTCTCCAAGAGGGATGGAGGAATCAAACTGGGTCGGCTGCGTGCAAGGCAAACCCACTGTGCTATTGCTCCACAACTAGCAACTGCAAAGCAATCCTCTTTGTTGGGAAGACAGAAGACAGGGGTAGACCAGCCACCTGTCATGGAAAGCAGACATGTCAGAGCTCTGTGTGAAGGAGTTTATCTGATGAAAAATGTCCAAGGAGGCAAATCATGGGAACACTAGGTTCAAATAGGCATAACTTGGTTTTTTACATTCATTTAATCTTCCCTCCATTGCACTGGCTATGCCTTGCAAAAAGCATCATGTCCCAAGCAGTTCAAAGAATTCCAACAGTTCAAGCAGTCCTATGGCAGTTCAAACAACTGGAAATTAGTCCATTGTTCTGATTATTTCCACTAGTGAAATTTCAGAAGGAAAAGGAAAGGAGTCTCGTAGAGTAGTTCTTCTGGTGGTTTTGGTTCTCAGGTTTGGTTTGGGTATGTCAGTATATGTCAGTATAGCTCACATGCCGCCATTAATGCAGTGACTCCATCAGAAAACCACCATTCTGAGGGCTCAGAAGAAAACACCGGGATTGGTGTTCCCAGTGAAAGCTCATGCAATGAAGCAAATGTCACAGGCCAGCATGCGGGAACTGTCCTTGCTGAATCTTCAGGGCAGGCTTCACTCGACCCATGCCAAGCACCCCTCAGTCTGCCAAGGGAATGTGTGCCCTAAACCCCAACCCAGAAAGGCATGGGAAGTGCAGCGTGTCTGAGCTCTCCCCAAGAAACCTCATTTTCTCCAATTAGAAAATGATGCTTTGGGGACAGAGAGAGTGTGTGTATTAGGTAGAGTGCTTGCACATGGTGGAACCATGTTCCATCCCTGCTGCTGGTGTATGGTCCCCAAGCATCACCAGAAGTGACTCCTGAGCACTGAGCCCAACTGGGTGTGGCACCTCCCTCCCATCCATGTCCACCTCCCCCCCAAAAAAGTGAAGCATTGCAAAGAGTTTGCTCTAGTCTGATCTAATCTGGCTCCGGAGGCAAGGTTGCTATCGCCAAATGCAGGACACCAGCAGAGCCCCCTTCAGATTCTCCAAGCCCTGAGACCACATGGCCCAGTCTGGTTCCTCTCTGGGGAAAGTCAAGTCTCTAAGTAATTGATTGGAGCAGAATCAATCCCCAGCAACAGTTCACACATGTCTTGCTGAGGTTAGTGGGGTGGGATGGGGGGTGGTCACTGAGGATGTCTGTGGCTAGCTGGAGCTAAGTCATCACTGAAGAAAAAAACTTGAAGTGAGAACCAAGGATTTTTGTAAATGATCCTAAAATTGATATCTAACCAATCTAACCAATATGTAAAGGAAGACAAAAAAAAAACAAAGAGTGGTTTTCAAAAGAGGATGTTACATACTGATATCAAGGAGAAGAAAAATTCTCAAGACATTATTGGGTCCCATGGGAAAAAAGCACAATCTCTGTGCTCTCTATATGCTCTTCGTATCATGAGGATGCTTAATGCCATCACCATCATCCACATGCTCTCTGATCATCATTTTTATAATCATAGAATCCTGCCTTACAGAAAAAAAAGCCAAATGGAAATTCTATGTTCTTTTTTAAAATTTTATTTTTATGAAGGTATAAAGTATTTAATAATAGAGTTGTTTCAGGCATACAATGTTCCACCACTAATGTCCCCTACCTCCACCAATACCCCTAGGTTCCCTCTCTTGGCAAGCATATAACAAATTTATTTCATATTACTGACTCCAACAAAACTTAAAGGAATGGCAAGTAGAATTATCAGGAAATAAATCAATAAAAGTGCATTTGTGATGACTGATTGCTATGTAATTTTAACCTACATAAGTGAAGAAATTCAAATCATTGATATAATATACTGCCTAGTCTCATTTCCATCCTACGTTTTCAACTCTGGCTTCTAAAATGTATTGCATTATGGGGCTAGAGCAATAGCACAGCAGGTAGGACGCTTGCCTTGCATGTGGCCAACCTGGGTTTGATTCCCAGCATCCCATATGACCTCCTGAGCACAGCCAGGGGTAATTCCTGAGTGCAGAGCCAGAAGAAACCCATGCATTGCTGGGTGTGACCCAAAAAGCCAAAAAAATATTAAATAAATAAAATGCATTGCATTAAATTGAACTTTGTATTTGGATCTGCTTGTGATCATTGTCATAACTCCCTGTCATAAACAAAACTTTTCTTGAAATTCTGTGCTAGGAAATACTATGTTCTTATTGTCAACCCGGTGCCCACCCTAACAAGTTCCACCCTTCTTGCTCTTCCATCTCATGGCAAAAACTCCCCTTAAGGCAGCTCTGCTATTACCACCCTGGTTTGGAATGAGAAAAACAGAAGCATAGGTTGCAGCTTCTCATGAGTAATGGCAACTGTCCTGGCCTCCTCATAAGCAAAATCTCACTCTCGCCTTGATTCCGCACTGGGCCAGGAGGCACAGACCAGCCAGCAATTCACTGCACCAAGATTCACCTACACATCAGCTGTGTCATTTTTGCTAAAGGGCGTAAAATCTCTAACGAGTGTCTTCAGAGCACTGGCAGGTGTCATGTAGGTGGTTTTGTTCTCAGCGGCAAAGCCAATATATTTTTCTGATGATCATGACTTTATATTCGTTTTTATGGCTGGGAGAAGAGTAGAGGAGGTCCTGAAAATGATTCACTCAATGAGACAGGGATAACAGAGGGTGAAGTGGGCAAGAGGTGACAACTAATGGCCTGTGGCCTGTTACGGAACAGGCGAGAGAACAGCTGCTGGGCATATAGCTCTGGAGCATGGGCTGCAGAGCAGGTCACACCCGGAGTGAAAGTTTAGGGAAAGCCGGTTAGAGCCAGATCAGGGTTTGGATTCTGCCTCCTCCCCAAGCCCAAGCTCTCTGCTTCAGGTTCATTTTCCACAAAATAGAAAGGAACACACACACACACACACACACACACACACACACACCCCAGAGGAGTAGCCTGAGCAATAAGTAAGACTACCTAAAAAAAAAAAAATTTAGCTCGGTGTTTTTGGTACAGAAAAGATAATAAACATAAGCTTCCTTCTCATCCCCCTCCCTTGATGTTTCCAAAAGATTTTCTGGCTTAAATGGGAATTCTTGAAGTCTTTAAGGGAAAAAAAAAAAAAACGAAGTTCCTACACATTATATAGTCAACAGCACATAGGTATCTGTTGCAGCACCATAATTTGCAAAGAAAAAGGAAGTAGTAATTTAAAGAGAAAAGTACAAGCTCACTTGCACTGCCTTGTAAAACCTCCAGTTTCGCAGTCTGCAGAGACTGCTAGTGCTCTAGGGGAGCAGAATCTCAAATAAAGAAAAAATTCTCATGGGAAAAATGGTTCCCAAAAAAAAAAGCCAAGAAAGAAAAGATAATGAGGGGAAATCGAGGGGTACAGAAAGGAGTTTATTTTACTTAACAAAGTAAAAGTCAAGCAACATGAATAATCTGCCTCCAGAAATGGTTATTTAAAGGATTTTTTGTAAAGGGCTCTGGTTCCTAAAAAGACAGGAGTCACTGCCTATGCCCACCCACTCCTCACTTATTTTTAAATCCCAGCTTATATGTTTCTTAGCAACAGTAGGAGCAGATGAGACCCCCTACACACACACACACACACACACACACACACACACACACACACACACGTACACCCTCTCCAAAAGCCCCCTTCTTCTTTCCTATCAAGTGTCATTCCACAAATATCCATGTTCACCCAAAGGTATTTCTGACCTTCCTGCAGATCTCCTCTTTCCCCTCAAGGGATCCTCTTATGCAAGCAACTCTCTTCATGCCCCAAGCCAACCCCTCCACTTCCATGGCATGGATGAGGTCTCTGAGGACCCTCTGCAAATGATCCCACCAAGAGTTATCCTCAGGTAATCCCCCAAAGATGACCTTTACTAAGGAGCCATGCATGACTCCAGCCAAAGCAGGCCCCTCCTTCCACACATTCATTGTCCACCTGTGAAGTGGCCAAAACCAGCCACCCAAGTTCAAGGTACATGACCGTTCAGCATGGCAACTCCTGATGACGATGAATAAGGTGAAGACACTCCCATCTCACAGAGGCAGCTGGAACCACCTTCATTTTGCTGTTTTTCCTTGACTTTGGGACTACCTGGCCATGTGTAAATGGGCAACGCTTATGAGGTCCAAGATCAATGGTGTAGCCTCAGAGGGAGAAACAAAAAGGGCAACAACCCTCATCTCTGAGTGTGCCGAGGCACCGCCTGAGAAGCCCGAGAGAAACTCCCGCCCACAGAGTTTGATTTTGTCACTCTGGAGTTAGTGGCAGACATTTTTAACCATCCACCTGAGGTGACGCGGATGCAGGTGGTTCACAGCATTGGACACTGCAAAGCCTTACAGAAGAGGCAATGACGTGACGAAGCAGGACCCACCCCTGTGGAGTGGAAGGCAGACGCAGTAGATTCCTCTCTAGAAAAAGTATCAGGTTTGGGGCTGTGTGTGAGCTCACAGATCCAGGCGACGAGCATGCAACAATTGTAAGCATGTAACCCAGAAAACTAGGGTCCCACCCAGGGCTCCTTTAGTACACAGGGCCTCGCCCCTGTACTCGCTCCCTTAAAGGAGAGAGGCTCAAAGCAAGAGACCAGCCGACATGATTTCCCTTGCAAACTCTCGCTCAGGAGCTCAGCTTGGAGGAGCCCAGTGAATACCAATGACACCAAAGAGTCTGGCAATGAGCATCTTAAATTCAACCCCCCACCTCCTGCTCACAGAGCCTAAGACGGGCTGAATGTAAGTCCCCGTTCCCTCGGGCCAGACAGGGCAGCAGAACTAGGAAGTGGAGCAATCTGTGTCCTTGCATACCTTCCCAGAGCTTGCCCGCTCTCCAGCATCTCCCTATTTTTAGAAACCAAAACTATACGGAGAAGAGTTGAGGACTAATCTATGTACGTAAAAGAGCAAGTCAGGTGGGAACCTCCCTCAATGCAGGGAGAATGAAACACCTATCGGGGCGGTGGGAGCGACCACCTGACCAGAAAGAACCGTCTGGCAGTCGTGAGAGACCCGCCGTCAGATGAGGACAGTTTGCCCTGGGCACTGGGACCTTCTGTCCAGGCAGTTCTCCACCGGGACCCCACCCAAGCAGGCACAGGCTCCCATAAACACAACACCTCCCCTCACAAACCCACACACCCCTGTCATATGCTTTTGCTTACATAACAGCACATGGGGTGACAGGCTTCATATTTTAGATGGCCTTCTGGAGAGACTAATTCAAACGGTGTCAGGTCACAAGAACCCTCACTGCCACCTTATCAAGAAATTCCCCAGCCTCAGTCCATCTCTGTAGTTCTAGGCTGATGGACCACTGAGACTTTTAAAACCAACAAGCAGTAAGGAAAGACAAAGTCTGGACCCTCTCAGATCACTATTCTCGCCTGGGAATTGGGTGGCTGGGGGTGGGGAATGAGAGGAAGGGGGAGGTGTGGGGCACGCAGAGCACCTCCTGAATCCCTTCTTTTTCTCATCTTTGGATCTGGACACAAGGTGGGAAATCCTTTCATCCTAATTTGGTGGTTCTCTCTCTCCCGGCATTCACCTCTGACAAACACCACCTTCCCGAGGATGGAGTATGGTTCGAACTGCTGCCCAAACCCCTGACTGCAGGCAGATGGCCCTTGGTCTCCTTTCTGAGCACAAGCAGGAGAAAGGGTGCAAGCACATGCATGAGAAACCCTTCTCACAAACTCCGGCTGCCAAGCATGCAAGCAGCTGTGTATCTACAGTCATGGGCCCACGGGACTCCTCAGTAGGGGACTCCCCTGCAGGTCCAGCTTGCCTCCGAATTTCTCAGCACAGCGTTTTTCCTTACTGCCAGCCCGGGGAGGGGGGGGGGCACGGCTCAACTAGCAAGTGATGCTGAAGGCTTATGGGGGGGGGGGTGCAGGGAGGGAGGTGGGTATCTGTTAGGCAGTGGTGGCTGGAGAGGACACACGCACTGGAACAACTTTGAGGACTTCTCTCTCAAAAAGAAAGAAAGAAAGAAAGAAAGAAAGAAAGAAAGAAAGAAAGAAAGAAAGAAAGAAAGAAAGAAAGACGGACGAAGGAAGGAAGGAAGGAAGGAAGGAAGGAAGGAAGGAAGGAAGGAAGGAAGGAAGGAAGGAAGGAAGGAAGGAA
>JAOXYA010000001.1:65446727-65460182 GCA_028565675.1 Sorex palustris
TGCAAAAGAGGCATTGAGTGGCAATCATGTTTGGTCTATAGTCTACTTTCAGCATGCTTCTCCCATCCTGGGAAGATTCTCCCAACACCCTTTATTTGGTGCTCCCTTTTCTATCTGAGCTTCCTTTCCCCCTAGCACGTGTGGCTGGCCTCCAAGTCATGGAGCAAAATTCCTGGTGCTAATCTCTTCAAGGTCAGGTCTGATCTGCTCCCCTTCACTCCATTCAGGATCAGAAGGCCCAGGTGACCGACCCAGTGATCTCACTCACATGCGTAATGGTGGAATGGTGATGCCCCAAAAGCAGCAGACACAAAGAACATGACAGCTGGTCTCCAGGAGGAAACAGGCCACTGAGGGGACTGGGGGGATAGGACAGGGAGGGGGCCACATCTATGGAGGAGGGAAGCGTTAACTGGTGGGAGGGGGAGGAAGAGGTGCTGAAAATCAGGAAAGCAACAGTGCTATAAACCACAGTGCAAAACTGCACTTAACAACAACCACAAACAGCTCTCGTCAAAGCAGGCCACAGGGTGGGAGGCAGCTGAGAGTAGGGAGGACACAGGTGGAGGGAAGCAGACACTGATAAAGGAAGCAGTGTCGAAACATCGTACGCCTGAAAACTAATGATGAATAAATAACTCTGCAATTTCATAGTGTATCACTGTCACTGTATCACTGTCCTCCCGTTGTTTATGGATTTGCTTTAGCGGGCCCAGTAACATCTCCATTGTGAGACTGGTTGTTACTGTGTTTGGCATATCGAATATGTCACGGGGAGCTTGTCAGGCTCTGCTGTGCAGGCGGGATACTCTCCGTAGCTTGCTGGGCTCTCCAAGAGGGGCAGAGGAATCGAACCCAGGTCGGCCGCGTGCAAGGCAAACGCCCTACCCTCTGTGCTAGCGCTCCAGCCCAATTTCATGGTGACCAAATAAAAAGAAAGAAGGTCCAAGGTCCAGGTGCTCAAAGAAGGAAGGAGGAGGTGGCTGAATGCAGCCCAGAGGCCCCGCTCAGCACAGCGCCTAGCCTTGGTTTCACAGGCCCGTAGGCTCACTCGAGGGGGGCCTAGAGCCCCGTTCAGTCAGAATGCAGAGATGGCCATGGACTGCCCATGCTGTATCCTACAGCTGCGTCCTCCAGAAACCATTTCACTGCATCTGGGGAGTGTGAGGCATGGGAGGTGTGCCAGACACTTCTGATCTAGAAGGAGCCTCTGCTGCTTGAGCCCAAACCTCGACAGCACCTTCAGATGGGGCAAGCAAAATGGAATCCACAGCATCCAGAGAGCGAGAGAGTGATAGGAGGCAATCACTGGACTCATGCAGACATCGCAAGTCTTCCCGGACTGAGAAACAGGGAACATTTCTCCATTCCGCTCAGGAGAGACCTGGGTCCGGACTATCTAACTACACACCACTGGAGAGACTGGGGCAATAGCACAGTGGGTGGGGCATCTGCCTTGCACATGACTAACCCGAGTTCAATTCCCAGCATCCCATATGGTCCCCCGAGCACCGCCAGGAGTAATTCCTGAATACATAAGCCAGGAGTAACCCCTGTGCATCACTGGATGTGACTCAAAAAGCAAAAAAACAAACAAAAAACCAAAAAAACTTACACACCACTAGAGTGAGTCTGCTTTCTGTGGACGAGATCCTACATTTCCTTGTCTGCAAACTCAGGCATCCAAGGAAAGCCTACGGCTTTGAAACAAGAGTCCCAGGATTTTGAAAGGCCAGACACCATTGTACTATTTAAGAAAAATATTTTTATTTGCAAGAAATGGAAATACAAAAGCATAACAATTTCATTTTTTCCCCAAAACTAAATACAAGTATCCTACAAAGCTTCATTTATTTATTTACTTATTTGGTATTTACTTTTTGCTATGATAAAGAATGCAAAGCCATTAAAAACAATAGCAATAGGGCCAGATACTAGACTTGCAAAGTATTGAGGCTGAAACACCGCTGGTAGATTATTACCCACGAGAAGAGAGAAAAACCCAGCCTGTCAGCAGAGGCATGAAAGCTCGGGGATGATTTCAGGCCAAGATCTCTCCGGCATGACTGAAAAAGGGTCAGCCACAATTTGTCAGGGTGCTGGTGTTCTCACGGACTCAGAGAGCGTCTCATCTGAAATAGCGCATTACTAAGCAGGGCTGGCCTTGGGATCATGGTCCCCACAGTACATGTTCTCATCAAGCTGGGAGCAAAGAGAGAAGAGAGAAATAGAACTAGATGCCCTGGTCCTCCTTTTCCAGGACGCCAAAACTGCCTGTGGAAACTCACAGAAGCTAGGATGAAAGGAAGAGGAGGTAGCCCTCAGTTGGACACAGTCAGCGGGAGGCAGCGAAGTGACCGGGTACAGCATGAAGCAAAGGGCCTCCCGCCTCCTGCCTGGCAAGCTCGAAACATGTGTTTTCAGGAGGGAACAGGCTCCACCTTGTCCAGAAATGAACGTAGGAGCTGTTTGTCTCACGGCCAGGGAGCTGTCCTTGTCTGCTCTAAGCCTGCAATGAAACACTTTATACCTATACCAATATATACCAGCACCAATAAGCATTCAAGAAATACTGGTTTCCTTCCTTCTAGTAACTAAGACAAATGGCAAAGCAGTCCTGAATTCCATGTTCCCCAACATAAAATCAAATAACAAGTAGACTTTTTGGTTGTTGTTGGTTGTGGTTTGAACCACAACCAGAGTTGGTGATGATCAGGGCTCACTCCTAGCAGTACTCAGAAGGACCATGTACAATGCCAGGGATCAGACAAGAGTCAGCCACTGCAAGACAAGCACCTTAACCCATGTTCTCTCTTCTCTCTCTCTCTCTCTCTCTCTCTCTCTCTCTCTCTCTCGGAAGGGCTGAGACTTGGGCCAATGACACATTGACACATGGATTCCTCCACATGGGCAGAATTCCTTGACACCAGGATGTTCTTCTGGAAGGATCTGTACCCCCCCCCCTTCATGCTGGCTGGTCAACTTCATGAGATGGTTGCACCTTTACATAATGGGAATCTCCTAATGGACAAAATCCTGTTTCTTTTCTCCTAAAGTGCAAAATCTGTTCTTGGATCCCTGTTAGAGAAACCATCTTTGAGCCTGGGAGAAAAACTTCCGCGTCCACGCATCAGGTGATACTCTAAGGCTACACAGAACATCTGCCGGGGGCTGAGGGACTTCCCAGTCACCCTGGGCTCATCTATGAGGCCTGTTTAAGGCACATGTGAGGAGTAGAGAGGAGTAGTGGGGTGGAGGGGTTGGGGGAAGAGAGAAAGAAACCTACCACTGGTGTCTTGAATAGGGATTAATTAATGACATGCTTTTCATTGCTATTACTCCACAACGTCCTTTAGGACCTCATGCAAATTGCAGAGCCCTAACACTCGCCGAGTGAATGAATGAATGAATGAATGAAAATCTGGAATGGATTGTTCTGACTCTTCAAAACTCCCTGATTCTTCCCAGCGCCCTGAAACACACCCACCTAGAGGTGCTTCTCCGCACATTTCTACAAGTGTCTCAGCTGAAAAGGGTTTTAGTAAGGGGGTACTCCCCAGGGCACTGCCTGCCATTGGGTACCCAGGCCCTGCCATCTGGCAAGCGAGGCCGTGGACCATTCTTCAAAGCTCCTCTCAAACTGGCTTCCACAGAAGCAGCGAGTCCCGGGAATGACGGGAAGCAGAGGGCCCCCAAGTGCTCCTGTGAGCAAGGCCAGTGGGGTGGGGACCCTTTCCTTGGGGGTACAGGCTGGGGGTCACCTTCATCTCTGCCTGAGCTCAGGTCTGCCTCTCAGACCACATGTTTTGTGTCTCCCTGGAGGAGGCGGGCCTGAAGGCAAGGCAAGAAGGAGCTGTGGAACACAGAACATTCATCAACAAACACTGACAACAATTCTTTCAGATTCCCTGTGGAGCAGAGGAGAAACCATTCAACATGCCCACACTGCACACTCAGACACTTCCCCTGACATCTGACACCCAGGCTACAAACCAGCGATTTCTTAGATGGGCAAACCGGAGCCTGGCACTGAGGGCTTGTTTGTGAAGAAGTGGCGTGAAAAGCATTCTCACCATTTACCCATCGGGTCTTCTGATCAGGGAAAAGCTCTCTGGTTTCATCCGCCCTGGTGTCAAGCCTCTCCCCCACACTGGGCCCCCTGCAGGGGTGGGGGGGGCGACCTGATAGCCCCAGCTGGGGTGTTCACACCTTTCCTGTGGGCTGGCTCTGGAGTGCTGGCACTTTCCAGAAAGCCCTTCCTGCAGCCAGCGGAGGCCTTTCATATACGGAGCTCCTGGTGACTTGTCCAGCTTAAGAGGGGGAGTACAAAAAAAAAAAAAAGGCCAGTTCTCTGAATTTGCCTGCAAGATGTCTCCTTTCTAGAGCAGCAAAGAAGATAAGAGCCTCTTTGTGAAGAACAAGAACTAGAGCTCACCTCTCTGTCACAAGCACGCTTCCTCAGGGGTCCGAGATGTGCTAACAGCCTCCTGTCTTCCAAATACGTTCAAAATCCAGCATCTACGCTGTTAGGGCTATTTGGGGAGAACTGGGCTCTGTGGACTGCTCAGAGGGCCCCGGTGTGGGAAACATCTGCAGCTATTCTGCCTTGAGTCTGGAACAGAACGTGTGGACATATCCAGGAGCTCTTAGAAAGCAGCCTGGTCCTGTCCCGTCTCCTGGCCCCAGCCTGGTCATCTCCCGAGTCTTCCTGGCCCCCATCAGATGACTGTTTCTGTCCCTTTCTTCGCCGAGCCAGGACTTGGGGCAGAGGTCCTTGTCAGGATAGTAGCCACCAAGATAGCTGAACCCCCTGAGAACAGCCATCATCAACTCGAGCCCAAGTTAAGTGTGGAGCCAGGCTCAGTTCTGGAAGAACAAGAGAGGAAGGCATGCTGTGTGGAGGGGTGGAAATGGGCTAGCAAGCGAGGGCAGAGGGGAGGTGGGGTGGGGTGGGGGGTAAGGTCCTCCAGCTACCGAGGACAGGATGCCAGCACAGCATTCCCCCTAAGTGGGTGACACTCACACACACACACACACACACACACACACACACACACACACACACACCAGAACCACCCAGAGGGGCAGCAGCACCTTTGGGTGTGACTGGGGGTTGCTCTCTGTTCACGTAAAGAAGGTAGATTTCCGGGGAAGTACTGGCCCCTCTCACACTCGGTCCCTTCAACACAAAACCCTCCTCATCCTCCAGACCCTGCCTCCACTCTCTGTTAATGCTCCAATTCTACCCCCACTCTGGACATTTTTTTTTTCAGAGAAAGAAAAGTCTGAGAACCACACACCAGGCAGGCCCAGGAGCACTGGGAGAAGAGGAGGAGGGAAGGGCATTGTGAGGAGCCAAGCAGAGCTTGGCGGGAGACCCCTCCTTCCCACATCCTAAAGTGAGTCCCACACGAAGCTCTGGAGGGACCAGGCAGGCTGGCATAGGGCCACCGGGACAACCACAGCCTTCAGGCAGTGAGAGAAGACAAGCTTGGCCTCTGGGTGTGAAATGCTCCATCCCGCAGGGGGAGGCGCCCCCAAATGTGGTTTGGCAGGCAAAGCGGGGGTCCCCAGCTCAGGTCTGATGGGAAGGATAATGATGTCAAGCAGTATCTTTAATGTACCCCTTAAAAGTGAGTGAGAGAGAGAGAGAGAGAGAGAGAGAGAGAGAAAGTAAATCTTTCCACCAGGTCTACAAATACAATACAAAATGGAAGCTAATTTCCTACCCCAAATCTTTTACAAGCTACTGAAACAAACTTTGGTAGCAATCTTCTACATCACACAGTCAGAACAAAACAAAACAAAAACACTATTTCCATTTCTTATTTGTAGGAAAACAGAAAAGATTTTTTGAAAAACTACAAACATTACTTTGAATCATTAAAAAACAATAATAAAAGTAGGATGGGGGGGGGTTAGGTTGTATGTCTTTGGGTGAGCTGCAAAGTAGCCAAACCTGACTATATCAAAGGTAAAACTCTGGACACACGTGGCCACCACCTCCAGGAGCCGCCTCTGTGGCCCCCCAGTGCAGAGGTGGGAGGGGAAGGGGACTCGGAAATGCAGGGTGAGGGGGCAAGGCCAGGGGTGAAGGGAGCCAGGGAGATAGCGGGGACCCTGTGGTGGGCATAGGACAGGAGAAGCCCACACTCCTGGGCAGACACTGCTCCCTGGCCTTCCACGGTGGCCCAACCATGCTGGATGGGACAAGAAGGAGGTGGAGGAGGAAAAGGTTGGGGAGGGGAGGAGTGTAGGGGAGGAGGGATAGGGAGAGGGAGGAGGGGGAGGGAAGGGAAGAAGAGGAGGAAGTGGCGTGGGAGAAAGGAAGGAGAGGGAAGAGGAGAAGAGGAGGAAGGAGGAGGCGGGAGGTGGAAGAGGAAGGAAAGGGAAGAGGGTAGGATGGGAGGAGGAAGGGGAGAAGGAAGGGGAGGATGAGAAGGGAGAGGAAAGGGGGAGAAAAAGAAGGAAGGAATGATGGAGGGAGAAGGGGGATGAAGAGGAGAGGGAGGAGGAGTGAGAGGAGGAGGGAGAGGAGGAGCAGGAGAGGGAGGAGGAGGGGCAGGAGGCGGGGAGGATGTGGAGGAGGAAGAGAAGGAAACGCAACATGGCTGGAAAGATGGGGTCTCCAAGCCCCCCTCACTCCCAAGGCAGCAGATGCGCCTGCTGGCCCAGAATTGGGGGACAGGTCTCTTCAGTGTGGTCGTGAGAAGCCTCGGCGTGCTAATAAATACTATTTACAAACGGGGAGGAGAAGTGGGGGGGGGCGGGGGCACAGCGCTGGGGACGCAGGGGTACTGGTGATGAGCGGTCAGAGAGGAAAGAGAGGGCGGAGAAGAAAAGCCCGATGCCTTCAGGCATTGCACTGCAGCCCCGAGGTGGGGTGGCAGGCATCTCCTGTGACACAGCAGGGGGCGGGGGGGGAGGTGCTCCCTGGAGTCACAGGCACTTCCAGAGTGGACGGGGTGAACACGGGCGTGGCCCAGGGAGCAGACACTGGACAGCCGGTGCTGGGCCACACCCCCGCAGGCGTCTGGGCATGTTCTCTGCCCGATTCTGATGTGAACGAGAGCTAGCTCTTCTCCAAACAGTGGGTCGCGCCAAGGTGAGAATCAGGCAGAATCTCCTTGGCACTTTCTAGGTGGGAAAAAAGGCTCTGGGCCCACCCCTGCCATTCTCCTTCCAAGAATGTCCTGAAAGAGAAGGTGAGGGCCAGCATCCTTGCAAGGGGTAAACCAGCATTCTTGTGCAGTAAGTACCAGAATCCTTGCGTGGGGAGGACCAGTCCCCTTGCGCGGGGAGGACCAGGACGGCCGGGGAAGGCACTCACTGCCCCTGCCAAGCCAACAGCAGGCGGTGGCCTCGTCTGTGTCTTCATCCCGATTAGAGGCAGAAAGGCGAAACTCTCGAGGAAGGTGTTTGGGGGAAGTCCAAGCTAGGTGGAGGAGCGGGAGGGCGGCTGGGGAGCACCTCTCAGAAAGTGGTGTTCACTCTTCGGTCGAGTTCTACGACTTTGAGGGTTTCATTCCCCTCCAGTTTGGTGCCAGCCCTGGGAAGGCAGGGAAAGAGCTGTCTTAGAGGCCACAGCGCCAAGGACTCACCCCACTCTCCCGCCTGGGAAGATGATCCAACGGCCCCGGGCTGGGAGGGACCCCACGTCATTCCTGCCCCTTATCCAGTAGCAAAGACCTGCAAGTTCCAGGTCTCCCACCATCCACCTCTCCCCCTCCACATTCCACCCCAACCCAGAGCACCAACACTGCCATGATGAAGGCAGTCCTGGAGAACGGTGAGCCCTGAGATAGCCCTGAGAAGGATAAAAATGAAAGGACAAATGGCCTGATCCTGGCCTAGTTAATTATCCACATGAAGAATTTAAACAACAAAGAAAAGGGGCCAGAGTGGTAGCACAGAGTTTAGGGTGTTTGTCTTGCACACTGCCAACCCGAGTTCAATCCCCAGCATCTCATACAGTCCCCTGAGCACGGGCAGGAATAATTCCTGAGTGCAGAGCCAGGAGTAAGCCCTGAGCATCACCGGGTGTGGCCCCCAAACAAACAAAATGAGAATTGAAACAAAAAACTAACCTGAAATAAACAAAAGTATCTAATAGAAAATGAGTTTGTCATTAAGTTGGATGACAGCTCAGAGACTTTCTGTGTACCCAGAGGAGGAATCCTGAGTGTCTCCCCCTTCAGCAGAGAACAGGGGGGGAGACAGCCCCTCACCAGGGAACAAGTGGGACTTCAACCAGGCCTTGTATGGCTGAGCTAAGAGGGTCACGAGCCTAGGGATGAAGCGACTGCGTCTTCTCATTCCCCGGGGCCTGTGAACAACTCCCTAAAATGGGAATAATCCTAACGCCGGATCTCTTGAAGGATCACCACACCCTATTTGCATAGTGCCGAAGACAGAAAGTACTAGTAAATGTTACATGTGCATGTATAATGCGAGCATCTATAATTACGAGCCTTCCCTTCGGCAGGAAGGGAAGAAGGCTGAGGAAGTCGACACAGAAGCTCACCCACTCACTGGAGCAGCGTCACTCCCCGGAGGCCCTGAGGCAGAGTTGAGGCGAATCACCTGCTACCCCACAGATAAGCAGGAGAGGGCGTGCAGACCCTCCTTCCACTTGCTGTTCTCTATTCCCAGGCACCACCCAGAGCCCCCTGACAATGCCCAGCTCTCATGCAAGGCCTTAGGTTCTCAAAAGAACTTTCCCCCGTCACTACCTCAGGGAAACACCTCAGGGAACTGAAACAACTCAGGGAATTGTAGCCCAGGGGTTTCAATATGGAAACACACACACACACACACACACACACACACGCACACGAGGCCTCTGCAATGGTGTCTCACGCACATTAGAAATGGGGGTGCCAACAACATGGGGCCCTGTACTAGCAATAGACAGTGAACACCGCTTTTTTTGGGGTTTTTTTTTTTTGCTTTTTTGGGGTCACACCTGGCGATGCTCAGGGATTACTCCTGGCTCATGCACTCAGGAATTACTCCTGGGGTGCTCGGGGGACCATTTGGGACGCTGGGAATGGAACCAGGGTCAGCCACATGCAAGGCAAACGCCCTACCCGCTGTGCTATAGCTCCAGCCCTGAACACCGCTATTATCACAGACGGCACACAACTGTCTGTCTGCATGTGTCTAGAGTTGGAAGAAAATTCGAGAGGGATCTTGCAGCTCTGGGCCCAGCAAGTCCACGGGCTATTCCCGGGCTCCCGTGTCTTGGCGGGGAGCATGAAGAGACTGAGAAGAGTTTTGCTCTCTCCACATCCCGGGAAGGCAGCAGAAATGGGGGAGCTCACCCTCAGCCTTGGCGCCCTGGTCTCTAAGGGCAAGCGGCCACACTTGCCCAAGTTCCTGGTCTGGGGGGCTGAGCCAGAGATCGAAACAGAGCAGTGGGAGGGACCCCACCCAGCCCACCTGACCAAAAGTAGCTGCCTCTCTGTACTCACAGGTGTTGCTGCAACTCCAGCAGCACGGATTTCTCCAGACTGCTCTCATTGGCGAGTAGGAAATGGGGCAGCTCCACTTCCGGCAGGGCTTCCAGGCCCGAGGCCCTGCGCAGGGACGAACCTCCATCCCAGCGGCCCAGCTCTGGGCTGGACGGCTCCTCCAGGGGAGAATGTTCCTCGTAGATCAGCAAGTTCCTGGATCTCACTGAAGGGAGAGCAGAGTGATGGGCGTCAGGGTGGAAACAAGCACCAGCACATCCCATATATACCCACCCCCCACATCCCCCTGGGCCCAGGGCTGACAATTCGTGCACAGGACTGAAAGCCAATCAGAACTGGCTTTCTCGAAAGGCCTGAGAATTTCAGAGTTTTGTGCACTGAAAAATTATACCAATTATACAGTGCCGGAAGAACAATAGAAAACGCAAATAAACAGGAAGCAAACTGCCACCCCCACTGCTTTGAAAATAAAACTCCCCTCATTGCCCACCCCAAGCCATCTGGGGGAAACTATTCACGGGGAAAGGAGAGTTAAAAAACTAGAAAGGGGAAGGGTTCCCTGCCAGGGCCGGCAGAGAGGCCTGCAGAGAGGAAGGTGAGAGGGCAGAAAACGGCAGGTTTCCTTAGGAAGCTGAAGGCACAACAGCCAAAGCCATAAATCAAGTGAGGGAGACAGCCTCTAGGTGGAGAGGCAGCCGCACCAGCCGTGGCCCTCAGCCACTTCCTCAACCAAGCGGCAACACTCCCCTGGGCTGCCGTTTCCATTTAGAGATACATTACCTCGGGGAACAGAGACATTCCCGAGAGAACCTGAAATGATCTGCTGGAAATCCAAACACTCCTGACACTTGCCTGGCAGGAATGCACTGCTCAGAGCTGCAGGGCTGTGCTACCCCCACGCTCAGCACCCCAGTCTCCACTGCTGCCCTGATCCTGATTAGCCTTATCTACACACACACACACACACACACACACACAGAGAGAGAGAGAGATATAATGTGCCTATATTATGCTCCCCATAAATTGCCTCTTCATTTTCGACCTATGTAAAAGAGATCGCTGATCTGGAGAGCAGCAAATCACATACTTTGATCTAGCACTCAAGTGTCCAATTCCCTTAAACCCTGGGCCTAATGTTTTGTAGAACAGACCAATTTTTTTTTATTTCAGCATACAGGTTTTTGTTTGTTTGTTTTTTGGGTCACATCCAGCGATGCGCAGGAGTTACTTCTGGTTCGTGGACTCAGGAATTACTCCTGGCGGTGCTCGGGGGACCATATGGGTTGCTGGAAATCGAATCTAGGTCGGCAGCATGGAAGGCAAATGCCCTACCTGCTGTACTATCGCTCCAGCCCCTCAGCACACAGTTTTAATCTGGTACCATGCAATCACACTGAGCGGAAGGAGAAATATCCCAGTTCCTTTAAAACGGCATGAAAAGCTATACACTTTCCCCCTTTCTGTCTCTGACCCCCCTCCCCACCCACCCACCCACCCAATTAGATCTCGGCAGGAACAGAGGTATCAGAATTTGCCAGAAAACAGTCTAGTTTCTAGAAGTGGGTGACACTGCCCCCAGGAGGTCACTGGGACAGTCCTGGGGACAGAAATAGCTTACGGATAAGTGAGGAGAGGGGCACCTTTTGTCTGTTCACTTAAAAGAAGGCAAATTTCAAGGAGGGGGGGATTCACTGAGTAACTTTTTTCAGAAAAGAGGTAAATTGGGGAACCTCTGCTCTAGAAGGCAGTTTGCTAATGCTGCTCTTAATGAATTCTAGAGATTGCCAGAAGTTTCTGGAGGCAAGCCTGGAGCAAACCCCTCACATCTTCCCCACCCTCCCCCCCCCACACACAGTTGATAGAGAAGCTGTAAGGTTTGCTCAGGACCAAGTGGCAGCCAGCTGATGAAACAGTGACATTCCCAGAATCAAAGGTCATCCCCAAATGCAGCATTCCCACGGCTTTGTTCCCTTCCCTGCCCACCACAAATTACAATCCCACTTAGACTCTCCCAGGGTGCACTTCTACTCAAGCCTCACCAGAGCCTGGATGATTCTACCCAGAAGCGCACCCCAATAAACTGCTCCGGTTTCCTCACTCTACTTGTCCCTCTGTCTGCGCTGGTGAGGTTTCAGACCTATCAATGTCATACATTCAAGAATTCAAAAATAATTGAACTTTCTCCTAAGACTCAAACTTCTAGAAAGTTGGGCTTTCTGATCTTTCAGGGTGAGAAACAGGCACTACCCCAGCGACAGCGAGCCCACTCTTACCGACGGAGGCTGTGTAAGGCTCCTGTGCCGAGTGCCGGCTGGGCAGGGCCATCTTGGTGGCAGAAGGATAGGGCCCGTAGCCCTGGAAGAAGCTGCCAAATGCAACGGCAAAGCACAGCACAACCACCTGAGGAGGAGACGAGGACATGGAGAGTTGTCAGTTCCCAGGCCCAAGTTCAGAGCAACCTGCTGACCTTCTAACGGGCCATGCACCCACCGGCCAATCACTGTGTTATGTACTGAGGTATGTTATTTGTTATAACCTGCTGTAATATTATGTAGTTTAAGGAAGCATCATCCACATACTGTTGGACCAAGGAAGGGTTAGATGTTTGTAAGAATCAGACCATAAAGTTTTCAGAACAGCATCTGTGCTGATCGTGTCAATCCCTAAGAGACCCTAAGGTGAAGCTCTCATGGACCCTGAGATTTACAATCCAGGGTCTACAATGACAGAAAGCACAGCTGGCCCCTGACCTGTCCAAAGAGACCATTTGCTCCTATGTGAGGTCTGGCTGCAGCTGACGCCTTACTGATGCATATCTATAAACCGTGTATTGTGTGACTTATTAATCTTTGTCTTGGGACCACACCAAGACATGCTCATGGGTTACTCCTGGCTTTGCACTCAGGAATCACTCCTGGCTGTGCTTGCGATGCTGAGGATTGAACCTGAGTTGGCTGCATGCAATGTAAACACTCTATCCACTGTGCTACTCCTTGGGCCTCCAACCATATCTTGTTGAAAGATTTTCTTTTTCTTTTTGGATCACACTCAGCGATGCTCAGGGGTTATTCTTGGCTGCTCAGGGGACCATATGGGATGCCAAGGATTGAATGCATCCTGAAGGAAGGCAAATGCTCTCCCCACTGGACCATTGCTATAGCCCACTCTTGCATGATCTTAATTGGCTCTTTGGAATGTGGTGGTTTCAGAGTATAAATGCAACCTGTCTTTGAATCAGTGGTCAAATGGGTTAGAGTCCCATGGCCCACTGTAGTCCCTGGGTGCTCTGTGACAAAATAATCTTCTGTCCTCCTCCCCTTCTGTGTCAAGCTCTCTCACTAAGCTATGATGAATTCTGGCATAACAACTGTCCCCTAAAACTGGGACAGAGCCTCAGAAAGTATAAACACCTTCTTCAAACCCGTCACACCGGGACTTGGTGAGTTGTGAGGATAGGGTCAGGGGTACTTAGAATGCTGTGCCCTGAGAAAACTCACCATGAGGCACGAGCCCGTCTGCGTGCCAGCCAGCTTGCAGGTGCGAGAAACCTTGCCCATCACCAACGTCTGGAGCTTCTGCAGTTGCTGCAGGAGAGTTCTGTGAATGGAAGAATCCGGACCATGAAGGGAGTTTGGGGGATGAGAGGCTTCAGGGGCAGGGGGTGGGGGAGTTGTCTCTGCCCCATGTTCCCGCGAAGGGGCTCTGTGTCAGAATTAGAACCAAGTACCAAGGGGACATTTCAGAGCAGGAGGCAGTGGGGGGTTGGGGAAGCAGACATCAGTGCTTCTAGCAACAAGTCCCTGGGGTGGAGAGTCACACACTCGTATCCTGGTCCATACTAAGTGGTGCTAAGAGGCAAAAGTCCCAAATTATCCTTGACATGCCAGACTTGTCTGTCAGTCACCAAGGCCCTCCCGTTGATCGTCGATTTGCTCGAGCGGGCCCAGTAACATCTCCATTGGAGACTTTGTTGTTACTGTGT
>JAOXYA010000001.1:65552658-65568309 GCA_028565675.1 Sorex palustris
TTGCATTCAGACAGGTAGCATGTGAAGAGCCGAGCCAGTGTATTGATGAGTACTGATGGCAGATTCTTCAGGTGTTCGGGTCTGACCTTGTATGGGCCAGGTGCTGTTCGCTTCTTTACTGACTAAAGACGTGTCAGATTTCAGAAGGGAGAACATTGGGAACAACATATCTATCCTGCAGAATTTGGTATGTGGGCAGGTGTTGGTGATTTTAATGACCATATATGACTGAGAAGATCAGCTGAAGAACTCCACATCAGGACCCATTGCTTAGAATAAGAAGTACAGGGTGAGAGACTGTCTTAAGTTCATCATGTCGACCAAGACCACCCATGCTAACTCACAGTTCCAGAAGGCCGAATCTAAACGTTGGACATGGGAGTGTCCTGGTGGATGGTTCCACAACAAAATTTGCCATATCAGATTCAATCAACGGTTTTGCCGGACTGATGTCTCTGTTGTCCCAAAATTTCAAACGACATCAGACCACCGTCTCCTTCATACAAAATTCTACTTCTCAGACCAGGGAGAAAGGGCTGCAAAGTTTAAGAAGAGAACTGTCAGAATGACCACCAATTGGGAGCTCTTTCGCACTATTGTGGCAATATGAGAAGATGCCATCATTGACAACATTGATGAGGAATACGATTGACTGGTTCAGCACCTCTTTGATTGTGCTAGGAACACCAAAGAGAGATAAGCTCAAAAAAATGCCTGTCTTCGAAAACTCTTAAGCTTATTCACCAACGTGGCTTGGTGCAAGCCTCAGGCAACTGCAAGCGAATGTTCGAGCTTTCAGAGCAATGCAGAGAAGGAATAAAGGAAGATTTCAAAGAGAGATGAGCAGCAGTTTTGGTAGATGTGGCAGAAGCTGAGGAAAGCATTTGCAACGCCCACCTGTTCTTCGGCAACTACAAGACCAAGATGACTGCCCTCCAACATCCTGGTGGATCTATCACATCTTCCAGAAGGGCAATGGAGAAGATTATCCATGACTTCTACTCGGATCTCTTCGATAGACATGTCCACTTGCCCACATACCAGTAATTCTCAAGGTTATTCAATAAAAAACAAATTTTTTAATTACCACCAAGTGTTTGTCTTAGAACAACATATATGTGTGGTGCCAGAGGGATTGAACTGCACGTAAGGTGCTTGCCTTGCATGAAGCTGATACAAGATTATTTCCAGCACCACACATGGTAACCTAAGCCTACTGAGATTGATCCCTGATTGCAGAACCAGAGTAAACCCTAAGTGCTGCCAGGTCTGGCTCAAAAAATAAAACAAGAACAAAAACAAACAAAAATCCAAATATTTTCAGAAGTTCAAGATCAAGAGGACAGGAGAGCATTTTGCTCCCAAAGGTCCTGACAGAGAAGCCACTTCTTGAGTTCTTCCCAATCTCTGGTGGCTGCTGGCAACCCTTGGCATACCTTGATGCTGACTGCCCTCCTACTCTTGCTTCTGTCTTTACATGGCCCTTTACTCTGTGTGGACACGTCCAAAATTTCCTCCTCTTCTCTCTTAGCAGAAGAACAATTGATTTAGGGCCTACTCTAAAACATGATGGCCTCATCCCAAGAAGATTCATTACATAGTTGTATCTGCAAATACCCTATTTTCAAGTAATGTCCCATCCACAGGCATTGAGTAGGGATGAACTGAGTGTTCAGCATTTATACTATTTTTACCATTTTAATCTGTTGTCTTTTAATCTACAAGTCCCCTTACCTTTATTTCTTTCTTTTCCTTGCACTTTATATGTTGTAGAGTTAAGATCAGTTATATTTCCCAAATCCTAAAGGTAGCTGATTAAATACTCTGATAAGATCTGCTTCTTTTAACAGACTTTTCTGAACTATATTTTCAAGTATAACTACACTTTATTATTTAGACAGAATCAGTCCTCTTCTAGCAAGAATCTTGATGCATCAATTGACTTAAAATCTCACGTTTCCTTGATAATCTAATCATCCTTGATAGCTGATCCCCCTTCCCTACCCATTGGGATGACACTCTGACTTTTCTTCAGCAGGGCTCTGTTAAGTTGGTTTAAAACAAATTCCCTCAACCTCAATAACTTCTGATAGTAATTTTTCATCTGCTTATCCCCTCATCCTGCTCTAGGATATAATCCTCCCTTGTCATTCTGTTTAGATTAAGTTACACTCCACAGTAAAATCTCTACCTCCTTCTGTTGAAATAGTTTCTTAGGAAAGTGTAATTTTACTGCTTTATCTAGTATCCTACTTTAGTTCTCTTTGGCTACTCACTATGCCATTCAGTATAATACTGTATCCTTTATATTTCCTACAAGTAGGCAGCTGATCTAGACACCAGATCAAATTTAGGTTCAATTCCTTTGACAGAAATACAGATGGTGAGTTCTTTCATCAGCAGATCCATTATGTCCGGTTTCATCTTTTTGTGTGTTACTTTTCTTTCTGATGTTAGCAATCACTGATGTTAAATGACCACATTCTTCAATAGTGACATTATAATTTATCATTAATTTTTTCATTTCATAGCTAGAACGGGGCTGGAGTGATAGCAGAGGGGGTAGGGTGTTTGCCTTGCATGCAGCCGACCCAACCAACCCAGGTTTGATTCCTCCACCCCTCTCAGAGAGCCCGGCAAGCTATGAGAGTATTTCGCCTGCACACCAAAGCCTGGCAAGCTACCTGTGATGCAATTGATATGCCAAACACAGTAACAAGTGTCACAATGGAGACGTTACTGGGCCTGCTCGAGCAAATCGATGAACAATGGGAGGACAGTGACAGTGACAGAATTGAAGTGTGGGGGACCCAGAATGCAGTGTGCAATAGTGGCGTTGTGAAGCTTGTTATGTTGACTTTTCCCAAGATGTTCTGATTTGGGTTTTCTCTGAAGATAAGAATCTGCTGCTCAGGCCCAGAATGACAATAAAGTCCAAGTGACAGTAAAGTTTCCCTTGCATGCGGCTGACCTGAGTTTCATCCCCAGCATCCCATATGGTCTCCCAAGCACCGCCAGCAGTAATTCTTGAGTGCAGAGCCAGGTGTTACACCTGACCATTTCTGGGTGTGGCCCCAGAACAAAAAACAAAACAAGAATCTGTTGGTAGGGCCTTGCCAAGAAACAAGATACTTAGAATTCTGGGAGTCCCTATTCAGTCTTATTAGGACTTCATGGGTGTTTTTTTTCTTTTTGCATTTTTGGGGGTTTTGGGGACCATACATGGAGATTGGTCAAGGGTTTTGTGCTGAGGAGTGGCTTCTGGCGGTGTAGGACTAAATGGGGTCAGCCACATGCTAGGCAAATGCCTTAATAATGCCTGTAGTCTCTCTAGCCCCCTAGGTGTGCAGAGAATCTTAAGGTTCAGTAACTGTCACTGTCATTTACAAAATTTTGTTTTTATTGAATCACAATGATATGCACAGTTACAAGGTTGTTCATATTTAATTAATCATAAAACATTAATCATAAACATTAATCATAAAATGTTCCAACACCTGTCCCTTCACTAGTATACATTTCCCACTACCAGTGTTCTCAGTTTCCTCCTGCTTCCCCCCTCCTATCTTTGACTGACTCTGTAGCAGGCATGTTTTCTCTCTTTCTCTCTCTCTCTTTCTCTCTCTCCCTCCTCCCCCTCCTCCCCCACCCACTTTGGGATTTATGTTTTGCAACACAGATGCTGAAAGGTTATCATGTATATCTCTTTACCTTTCAGCACTCAGTTCTTGTTCAGAGGGATCATTTCTAACTATTATTATCATACCTGTTCCCTCTCTATTTTAATGGACCTTTGCACCTCCTCTCATCCCTCCCCCCCCCACCTACACTTGTGGCAAGCATCCAATCATGGTTCAATGTCATTTGGATCCACCATGTCTAATGCTCAATTACCACATGGTTTTTGTGTTAGATAAAACAGGTTCAAAGGATTAGACACCACTAGATTGAACAGTGGCAGTCAGAGTCATTTCATTCAAAATTTGTGAAACTAACAAAGTTCCCATGTAAGAAATGTCTCATCAAAAATGGTTCATTAGTTCATCTCCCTAGCATGTTGGCTGTTATTATACAAAGCCATATGTATAGGGTTGTGACAGGCCCTCAGGAAAGAGTCCCACTAATTTGGTTGGGGGATGTTGAGAGGAGGTAGTTGTTCAGAAGTCTGTGACAGCAGTTAATAGATAATCTTTCACTTTGTACTCAGGAGAACTTCAAAGGCTGGGAGGGAGGAGGGATTCACTTCAAAGGCCTTAAGAGTGAGAGAAAGAATGAGTAAGGCCGGTTGCTAGGACAACCTTCTCAGGATGGGAAAGAGGATAGGCAATCATGCATTGTAGACCTTAGTTTCCAGTGACTGCTATCTCCTCTTTTGTAATACACTCTTCTTTTGCTTGGCTCTAAGGAAGAATAGTATTTATTTATTTATTTATTTAATTGATTTTTGGGCCACACTTGGCAATGCTCAAGGGTTACTTCTGGCTCTCCACTCAGGAATCTCCCCTGGATGTGCTTGAGGGACCATATGGGATGCTGAGGATAGAACCCAGGTTGGCCTTGTTCAAGGCAAGGGGCTTACCCACTCTACTATAACTCATGCCCTGAATAATTTTTTAAATGCTTATTTAAGAATGTAAATTTGTGGGGCTGGAGTGATAGCACAACAGGTAGGGCGTCTGCCTTGTTCGCAGCTGTCCCCGGTTCAATTTCAAGCATCCCATATGGTCCCCCGAGCACTGCCAGAAATAATTCCTAAGTGTATGAGCCAGGAGTGACCCCTGTGCATTGCCGGGTGTTACCCAAAAAGAAAAAAAAAGAAAAAAAAGTAAACTTGAGAGAGAAGGACATGTAGTGCTAAAAATGTTAAAGCACAAAAAGAAGAAACATGATTCAAACACTTAGAGTGAGCCCCCACCAGCAAAGAAGTAGGATTTCTTGGGTGGGTGGTGGGATGCTTATGTGAAGTGGGGAAGAGGGAGGCAGCAGGGTCAAGAAGAAAATCTTTTGTTTGCTCCCCTATGTACCTCGGTCACCAGGGAAGGCACCTGGGAAATTTACTGATAAGAGTACTGTGATAAGCCCCTGCACAGCACAGATGCTCACTTCCTGCCAGACCCAGGAGGCAGCCATCAAGCTGCCCCGAGAACCACTTGGTCTTCATGGTGTGGGAGATGATCCCTGCCACCTGATTTCTTGGGGAGTCATAGACTAAGGTTGGAGTAAGGAATTGTTCCTTGCAAGAAAGGAAAGTTAGTTCTAAATCTTGCCCTTGGCTTTTTTTGAGCCATTGTCTTTGCCTCACAGAAAAGAATTTCAGGAGGAAATGAACAATGAACTAAAACAAGTTTATTGGTGGTGGTGGGAGGGTGGATAAAGGAGGGAAAGAGAGAGAAGTAGATTTAGATACATGCTCAAGAGGGAACATGGGCTTCTCCAGGGTGGAAAAAACAAAGTACACACCCCAAGCAAGGATTCATGGGTCATTTCCCCAGATGGGTAAGTGCATCTAGAGTGCGAAAGTCCACATCTCAATTGGGGAGATGCAGGAGGCATATGCACACCTCTTCCTCTGCCAAGTTAGTTTATGTACAATTTTCCCAAACTGCCTCTACTCCCCTGTGCTTTGCTGGGGGCGGTTGCCAAGGGGAAGACCTTGTAGCAGTTGATGTCTTCTTTTGTCTGCAGTGACGTTTAGTTTCAGAAAGCACTTGTCTGATTGCAAGTAACGGCTTTAACTAAGCTATTAAATCCAAATTCTAACATCATATCAAATGCATTTTGCCCTAGGCAATCTAACATTAAGAATAGGTTATATTTGTAGATTTATACAATGAACTGACACTTGAAGAATATATTGCCCTGAAAAATTAAGAGAAATTAAAATTAGTAGAAACCGGGGGCGAATGCAATAACTAGAAATAAATTGTCATAATTCCAAGATGATGTAAATGAAACCTGTAATAGAAGCATATTTGCTTGCTGAAGAGAAGGACAGGCAGCTCTCAAATACGCCATTTTTATCTGGGATTGGGGAATAAAAACAATGAAGATTCAGCAGACTTTAAAAATTAATTAATTTCTTGGGCCAGAGCCATAGTACAGTGGGGAAGGCGTTTGCCTTGCTTGCACCCAACCTGGATTCTATCCCTTGTATCCCATATGGTGCCCCAAGCATGACCAGGAATAATATCTGAGTGCAGAGCCAGAAGTAACTACTGAGCATTGCCAGCTGTGACCCCCAAAAGCAAAATAATAATAATTTAAAAAATTTATTGTGGGGGGCTGGAGCGATAGTACAGTGGGTAGGATGTTTACCTTGCACATGGCTGACCTGGGTTCGATTCCCAGCATCTCATATGGTCCCCTGAGCACTTCCAGGATTAATTCCTGAGTGCAGAGCTTGGAGTAACCCCTGAGCACCGCCGAGTGTAACCCAAAAAGCAAAAAAAAAAAAATATTGTGGGTTTTTGCACCACACCTGGAAATGCTCAGGACTTACTCCTAGCTCTGCACTCAGAGGTCACCCCTGATGGGGCTCTGGGGGCCATATAGGGTTCTGGGAATTGAACTCGGGTTCACAGAGTGCAAGGCAACTCTACCTTTGTAGACCCCAGGCTCAGCAGATTTGACCTCTCCCTCAATTACCTAAAAGAACTTACAATGAGACCTGGATCAGAAAGAAAGCTATTATCAGAGAACACATCTTTCCTGAATTGAACTATTGCACATTTCAATAAATATCTAGCTACTAAACTTCTGCTCTTTGATTGTCCTGTGAATTACTCTCTTCCTCTGAAGATCCAGGCCCCTGTCCTATTCCTTCCCATGGGAAGTAATACAAGCTCCAATCACTCAACTTGTCCCTGAGTCTCATATCATTGGGAGCCCTGTAGGTAGCACTGCACTGTAGCACTGTCCTCACATTGTTCATCAGTTTGCTGAGCAGGCACTAGTAACATCTCCTTTGTGAGACTTGTTATTACTCTTTTTGGCATATAGAATACGCCATGGGGAGCTTGTCAGGCTCTGCCATGTGGGCAGGATACTCTCTGCAGCTTGCTGGGCTCTCCGGGAGGGGAACCCTGTAGGTAAAAAATAAAATAGTTTTTTCCTGTTAATCTAACTTTTATCAATTTAATTATTACTGTGACCAAGAAACCTAAAAGGGAAGAGAAGATATTTTCCTCTGCTACAGCACAAAGAAAAGAAGGTACTAATGATGACTTGATATCTGACCTTAGCTCTAGAAAGAGCTTTGTCTCTCCTTTACCTTCTAGAGGGTTCTTAGTTGTAAACACAACGGTATGACTGCTACTTCTACACCCCTTATGCCACCTTGGCATTAAATACTGATTTATCCAACTTGATCTGCTTTCCTTGCATTCTCTGACGAAAAGAATTACTGGGCGAAGAACAGATTGATTTCATTCCACTTGCCAAATACTGAATTAGTTGGCTCATTTTGTAAGATAGCATGGAAAAGGTTCAGAATTCAAGAAAGAAGACAGTCACAAGGATTTTTCTAACAAGTTTTTTTTAAATTAAATCACCATGAATTACAAGGTTACAATGTTATTCATGATTGGGTTTCAGGTGTACTAGGGTCCGGCACCAGTTTCCCTCCCACTCTAACAGGCACTTTCCTTTCCTTTTCTTTCTTCCTTTGAGGCACTGTCAGTGGTTGTGGCTGTGGTTGACAATAGTGTTACTTAGAGGGCATCATGCATATCCCTCTAGCTCCTTTCAGTACCTAGTCCTTGTCCAGAGTGACCCCTTTCCTCGATCATCAATCGTCTTAGAGGTCCCTTCCCTGATCCATCTCACACCCCCTTCTCCCTTTGGCAAACTCCCTGCTAAGGACAAGCTTTTTCATTCTTCCTTTCTATTGTCATTGGGTGTTAATTTATTCCCCCTGCTATGCTTCCGTATAACCTCCATATGAGTGAGATCATTCTGTGTGTGGTTGTCTCTCTCCCTCTGCTTCATTTCACTTAGTATGATACTCTCCAGATCCATCCATGTGTCAGCAAGTTGCATGACTTCATCTTTTCTTATAGCCTGGTAGTATTCCATTGTGCATATGTATATAGCTTCTTTGTCTAATCATCTGTTCTTCGTGTGTGTATGTCTGCGGGGGGGAGGGGGGGAATACCCAGTGTTGCTCAGGTGTTACTTCTGGTTCTGCACTCAGAAATCACACCTAGCAGTGCTCAAGAGACCATATGCACTGCCAGGGATTGAACCTGGGTCAGCCATGTGCAAGACAAGCACCTTACTGGTATATGATCTCTCAAGGCCCCTCAGTCATCTTTTTTTTTTTTTTTTTTTGGTTCTTGGGTTGCTTACAAATTTTGACTAATGGAAATACTCATTTCAATGAACATATTTGGCTATTATAATTGTTACAATGAATATAGGAATGCAGAGGTCTTTTCTACATTGTGTTTTTGGGACCTCGGGGTGTCTTCTAAGGAGTGGACTTGATGAGACATATGGAAACTCAATTCCTAGTTTTTTAGGGACTGTCCATATTGTTTTCCAAAAAAGGCTGGACCAGACAATATTCTCACAGTGGTTGAGAGTCCCTTTTTCCTTGCAGCCATGCCAATACCAGTTGTTGTAGCTCTTTTTCTTGTGTCCCAATCTCTGTGGTTTGAGGCGATATCTCATTGTTGTTTTGATCTACATTTCCCTGATTATTAATGATCCAAATCATTTCGCCCCATATGTCTATTGTCTATTTGTGTTTCTTCTTTGAGGAAAAGATCAGAAGTTACCTGTTACCCAACCATTTTTAGTGAAGATTTATATTTTTATAAATTATTATAATGTCTAGTAGGGTCTACCAGGCAAGGGCTTAAGACACTTGCCTTGTACAGGCCTAACCCTCCAAATATGGTACCGCAATCACTATCAGGAGAGACACCTGAATACACAGACAGGAATGTCTTGAGCACCACTAATGTGACCTATCTAGTCCCCAAACAAAAAAATATAAAGCCTACTAATGAACATTTTACTCCTTATACCCTCAAATAATGATTACACATTATCACAAATAATGATAGTTGTGTAAATAGATTGTTCTTCAGAGTGAAACAGCAAAATCTCAGTGGGAGAGGGACTGTCCATATTGTTTTTCAAAAAAGGCTGGACCAGACAATATTCTCACAGTGGTTGAGAGTCCCTTTTTCCTTGCAGCCATGCTAATACCAGTTGTTGTAGCTCTTTTTCTTGTGTCCCAATCTCCTAGAGGGGAGAGATATTACAGGGGCTATGGTATTTGGCTTTTGTGTAGCCAACCCTGACTTTAGTTCAATCCTTAACAATGTTGATGGTTTCCTGAGCACCTCTAGGAGTGGCTTTTAATAGAGTCTGGCATAGGCTCTGAACATATCCTCCAATACAGAATAAAACTCACATAATCTGACCATTAAAGGCTTACTCCCTATTTTGGCCTGAATGATTGACAGTGATATCACGTGGGTTAGTCAAATGTTCTGCCAAAAGAGAAGGGTGTAGAAAGTACAGAAATTTGAAATTATGCAGAATCTGAATAAGAGGACTGCTTTTTTCAGGTTTAACTCACAAAAAAAATTCAGAGAGCCTTTGGTGTGACAAAGGCTGCTCCTCTTGGCTAGGATAAAATTAATGGCACTACAATCACACCCTCTAATAGAACCTTTTAATGGATTAAGGTAAAGTCAAGTACCCAATGGAGATGTTACTGGGCCCGCTCGAGCAAATCGATGATCAACGGGAGGGCCTTTACCTTTACCTTTTAAAGTCAAGTAAATTTTTTAAGTGTGACCTAAAGGCCTAAAAAAAAGTGATCAAGGAAGTGTAATGCTATGGTTCTCTCAAAGGAGGTCCATAAAATCAGGAATCCTTGATTGGGCTAGGAAACCAAGTAAAACTAAAAGTAAACTGGATGGGATTATTGATATTTTAAGCTAACTGCAAAAATAGATTGGAATTGCTGATTAGAATTGTTTCCAAAACATCTATTTCAAATGAAAAGATATGATTGCTGAGTTATAAGACCACACTTAGCCCCCCACAGTTTACGTACAGGATAAAGATTAGAAAAGCTCCCTGGTCCCCAAGGACAGCATATTCTCCAATGTTATTTAACAAATGAGACTTAGGAGCAAAATGTTTTCCTGTCAAGTGACTTTGAACATGAGCTTTTGGGACTTGTGGACATATGCCCACATGACTGGCTCTGTCAAATGGAAAGCACACACAAATACCTTATGTGAAGACTTCAGAGATGTATCTGACTTGTAACTCCTCTGCCTTGTCATCTTTCTTGGACTGAGCATGTTTTCTGGACCACAAAAAGTATGGAGATGTTAGCAGGAAAATTTCCATGGCTGGTGATCTATTGCTTTGTGAAATAGGAAGCATTACAGGACAGAGCTGGGGCTCATAAAAGGTTAGTTTATTTCACCAAACTGTTATAGTTTGTTCTCCTAGGTAGATGGCAAAATGACATAGGTGATATTTGAGGTTTCCCAAAAGGTGTTGGTTTCCTGGGTACCCCAAACCATGTCAGTGGGGGAGAGAAGCCTCAAGACAAGAGTGGTGCTGCATTCCTGCTTGACCCCGGAGCCTCACCAGAAAAGTGTCTGGGAGAGCTCCAGTTGGAAAAGTCTGCCTGGAGTCTGCATAGTGTAGGTATTTGTGTCCCCTTAGTCTCTCTTGGGAAGACATCAAGCTGCACCTGAGGTCCACTTGATTGACATGGTAGTGGGAATGGTCCTCATGACCCCACTCAGTTCTCTGGGCATTGTGGACTCAGGCTGGAGTCCACAATGATTTCTCTTTGCAAAACAGAAAAAATCAATCCAAACTGCTGCCAGGCTTTCAGGTCCATTGTCTATCCTTGCAGAAAAGAATTTGAGAATCGTGAAGTTAAATAGTTTTACTTAGAGAAAAGGAAGTGGAGCTGAGACATCCCCTTCCCAGAGAGAGTGGGAGAGAGAGAGAGAAACCGAGAGAGAGAGAGAGAGAGAGAGAGAGAGAGAGAGAGAGAGAGAGAGAGAGAAAAGAAGGAGGGGGAGGTGGAAGAGGACAGGGCAGAAGAGTGAGTGTGGTGGAGTAGGAGGAGTGAAAGTGAGTGGGAGAGATAGTTTGATAGTTTCCTGTTCAAGAAAGAGCATGGGCTTCTACAAAAGTGGGGGAGAGCCTAGGATGAGTCCTGTCATAAGGTAAAAGAAAAAGTAATTACCCAACTGAAGTTGAGAGATGGGAGAGCATCAGAACGGGGCAGGTACACTGCTTGCCTTTGCAATGTTTGTTTTATAGGGCTTTTCCCCGTGCTGTTCTCTGGGCCTCCTGCATGTAAACATTGCTCTGACCCTGGAGGTCATTAAAAATAGCTGCACAGATTTCCATCAGAATGAACAATTATGCTTTCAGTCTACTGATACCAATAGGGCAGCAATGAACATTTGTGTAAATGTCTTTCTATACATATGCAAGACGAGTGGCTGAATCTTTAAATTGGAATTGCTGGGTGAGGGCAATTATTTATTAACAGTCTTCTAATATTAAGAAAAGTATTACTTTGCCAAATATGGCTTTTTATTCAATTTGTCATTTAAATTTTAGTCTTTGGGGCCATATGAAATTTAAATATTTATGCTGTTCAACTATCCATCTTTTCCTTTATAGTTTCTGGGATTTGTATTTTGTTTAGATATACTCCAAGATTCATTAATGTTTTCTTAACTACATTTTGTTTGTTTTGGGGCCACACCCAGCTGTGCTTATTCAGTTCTTACTCCTGGAGGACATATGGAATCCCAGGGGTCAAACCCAGGTTGGCAGTTTTCAAGACAGGTCCCCTAATCACTGTACTGTGGCTCCAGCCCCTTCTTCACTACTTTTAAGATTTCCTTTTTATGTAGCATTGCACTGTAGCACTGTTCTCCCATTGTTCATCGATTTGCTTGAGTGGGCACCAGTAACGTCTCCATTGTGAGACTTGTTATGGATTTTGGCATATCAAATATGTCACGGGGAGCTTGCCAGGCTCTGCTGTGTGGGTGGGATACTCTTGGTAGCTTGCTGGGCTCTCCAAGAGGGACTGAGGAATTGAACCCTGGTCAGCCACATGTAAGGCAAATGCCCTTTTGTTCTATCGCTCCAGCTCCTTTTTACGTGTACAGTTTATTTTTGAGAAAAATAATAAAATTGACAGCAAAGTTATTTTTTTCCCAGGTGGCTTCTCAGTGTCCCAGCATCACTTTTTACAAATCTTTGTTTTATTTTTTGGACATGTTGCCTTTATCTTATGCTAAATTCCCACATGCATTGGAATCTATTTTTATCATTCATATTTTATTCCATTGATCTGTTTGTTGACTCATGTATATTTTTAAGGGGGGAGGCATACCTAATGGTGCTCAGGGCTTACTTCTGGCTCTGTACTCAAAGATCACTCCTGATGGGATTCAGGTCCCATAATGTGGTGCTGGGGATTGAATCTGTGTTGGCTGTGTAAGGTAGTCAAGCACCTTTCACTTTTTCTATTGCTATGGCCCCTAGTTTTCATGTTTTAAGACCCAACCTTTCAAGTTGCTTATCTTTAAAATCTATTTTATACGTTAATTTTTATCGCATCTGGAATGGATTTTGATATATGATGTCATGTAAGAAACTAAATACCAATGTCACACTGCAGGGAGAAAGGAGGAAAAAGTTAAAGAAAGTGGAGCTAGTCGTAATAAATTTATCATGGTTTATTTATATAGTTAATTCATGAAAAGTGGGGAAAGGAATAGATTTTGTTATTTTGTTATGGAAATGTATGATTATTAGCAATATTGGTGCTTAGGGATGATCATTTTTATCACTGTTTCCTGTCTATAGTTCTTTGAAATTGTTAATGTTAACTTTTCCTAGCTGAATAAATTATGCGAGATTTTATCCTGTCATTACATTACCTAACTCTCCTTCGTGTATACTTGTTTCCCTGCTTTTATGCTTTTTATAAAACAAGATTTAATTATAAAACATAATGTTTGAATTTTACCACAGGGCTCCAAAGAGGTGCAGAACCAATGATGTGACAGAAATATATGAAGTTGAACCCAGATTCTTTGTCCAGCAGTTAAACTTGACTGTAATTATAAGTATTAGCCTCCTTTTAGTGAAATACAAAGTGAACAATATTGCTACAGAAAACAGTGGCTTTCAGCACTAGTAGAGTTTCAAAGTAAGATTAAAAAAGAAAATGACAGTAAGTTGCCTCCTCTTCCATATGTACCAGAAATAGAGCTGAATTTCCCAATGAATACCACAATTTAGGTTTAGGGCTGATTTCAGCTATAATTTTGTGACCAATACAATTTGGGTAGTGTCCACCCTAGAAACTGGGAAAGACCAAAGACTCACTTCTATAATCTTACTTGTAAACATTATGTAATGATGTAATGTAGAAGATAAGCATATTGGGAGAATGTTTTCCGATGAAAGAAACTGCTATAGACGGAATGTTGACCTTGACCTTTTTGTCAGGTAAGGAAACAGTGAAATGATTAACCAATTCAGGGTCCTGTAGCTCACCATTGGAAAGTCAATAGTTTGGGGCAAAAAAAAAAAAAGGATTTATTTATGGACTCCCAATCTGAAGAGATGAAGGACTTGTCTTTTCCAAAACCAGCTTATTCTCAGAGTGGGATTAGGGGTTTTCAAAGCTGATTGGGAAAAAGGATAGTAGGCCAGTGGGAGAACTGAGGTCCAGCTTCATGGCTGTCCAGCTGGTGTCAGTGGTTTAATAAATCACTGGACCATGGTGGTCTGTTTTTGTAAAAAATTTGAGATAAGAAGGTTAAGCAACCCCTGCCATCAGAAGTCTACATGTTGGCTCTTCAGGATCTCTCTGGAAGTCCCTGGGTCTGTTACTTCTCACAAATTTGTGTGTCGGCTTAGTTTAACATTAAACACACAAGGCATGAGAACAACCCTGGGAATTAGGAGCTAGGGCAAAGGGCAAGTTGGCGTGGGATGGGGTGAGTTGGGGTGAGGGATGTGAAGTTATAAGAAATTTTGTGTGAAGAACAAGATAGGGTCTCTACTACATGCTCATTTATTCCACATCTCCACCCCATTAATATTTACTTCTGCTTCTATAGAAACGAGGGCTTAAATCTATTCTGACCACTTCTTTTTATCACCCTAGTGTGATGCAGGAATTAGGGATGGAAAAAGTTAACTGGTGGGAGAAATAACTTTCCATTTCTTTGTGCAGGGAAGCGAGCACAAATGAGAGCTTTTTGTCTCAGCATCTTCCCATTTTTTTCCTATTCATTTTCTGTGCATAAAACTCAGAACAGAATTCATAAAAATAGCTTAGATAAACCAGGAGGGTTTCCAATAAGATAGACAAAACCCAGTTTGATCATCCTTTCCAATATGGACTGCATCCCAGCTAGTATCTAAGCAAATAGGTTTGTAAACAAAACCTGTCCAGCTACCAATAATAACCAGTGTTTGCTGTGGCCAGGGAATCAATGCTTATTTCACAGGGCACAAGCTGTTTTCTGAGGCATTTCATGTACAGTCCATCTTTTAATTTCTTTTATGTTGATTTCAAAAACCATAGCCATCCATGAGCTAGGAAGTGGGCTTTCTCCAGACTGCATGTGTATAATTTAAACTCCTGTAACTCCAGGCTTGTGAGAAATGATTGCTTGTTGTTAAAGCCACGATGAATGAATAATGAAATTGTGGGCCAGGGACATCACTCAAAAGGCTTGTGTAAAGGCTTGTGTACAGGATTCCAGCTTTCAATTCAATCCCCGACACCTCATGGTTCTCCGAGCACCATCATGAGTAGCCTTTGAGTACGGCTTGGTGTAAACAAACCAGACCAAATGGAAATTTGGGCATAGGTATGTAATACAATACTACTCAGCTATAAGAAATGATGAAATCTTGCCTTATGCTACTAGAGTGGAACTGGAAGATATCATGTTAAGTGAAAAAAATCATTGGGAATAATACAAATACAGGGTGACCCAGTCGTATATGATCTGTGAAGAAACCAAACAATGGAATGGAAAGTATCTAAGGATAACATATCCTTGATTTCTGGCAATTGGAGTGAGGTTACCAAGGCAGTTTGTGTGGGTGGGGAGTGGTGGGCAGACTAGAAGTGATGGAAGCAAGGTGGAGGTTTCTAGGCACTTTGATGGTGGTGCAGAGGCAGGAATTTTATCCATCAAAAGCATAAACACGAACACCATTGTAAATCTCATTACTGCAATAAAAAATGTTCAGATTAAAAACCCAACAAGATATTGTTATAAACCTTGAGAGTTAATTTTGATTTTTGTTTTAATACATGTGTCCAAATTAAGCTTTGCTGTCGAGGCATCCACATCAAAAAGATCAAAAGTGGTTTGATCCAATAAATGTGTTGTCAGTTCTACAACTAGCTTAAAAGCTACCTCCACTTCAAAGGTTCCTTCCCCCCTCCCCCATACTTCATAGGTTAGTTCTTCATTTTGCTTTTTAATTTTTAAAAAATTTTTATTAGTGAAACACCATGAGGTACAAGGGCAGACTTACAAATTTTTGTGCTTGGGTTTCAGTTATACAATGATCGAGTACTCATCCCTCCACCAGTGCCCATTCTCC
>JAOXYA010000001.1:65612446-65626961 GCA_028565675.1 Sorex palustris
GCAGGAGTGGGAAGTCAGTGGGATGGCAGGGAGCACAAATCAATAGAAAATAAAACAAAAAAAATCAATAGGAAACCGAGAACTTTTTCAATAAACAGATCCTAGTATTTACTTCTATATCTTAAAAAGCAATAATAACCCCATAATTCTGTTATTCTAACAATATATTTAGAAATTTTTATGTAAGTATCCTTTTCAGTTTCATTTTTTTATTTACAAGGCTTAAAGTGTATTCTGAAGTGGAATTACTATTAATTATTGATGAGGTTGGTTCATCCAGTCTAAGTTTTGAGATTTGATCTCAAGGTTTAGAAGTGACAGTTTTTGCCTTAATGTTTTAAGCATCAGGGATTGAGGTGCTTACTTGGTAGGATCATCCATTTATTGAATTCTTAAAGGCAGAGAACAAATGAGTCCACTATTGATTGTCCTTTCAGATGTTTCTCAGAGTCTGCTTTATCAGTCATGAAATTTATGTTAAGTAATCACAATGCTTGAACTACTTTTAGATTTGCCCTAATATTGTATCACTGAGAGTAGCGCCATCCAGAGCTCATACAATTGTATTTATGCGAACTGCCACCTAAGTGGTAAGGAAATAAGCTTCTAAACAGATATACAAAATGGTTTCATCATGCTTAGAACCAAGTCCCAGTCCGCAGAAGAGGGAATTGCCCTTTGTATGGGCTGAGAATCCTATTGGGAATCCATAGAGCTCTGGTGATGGAGGACTAATATAAGATTTAAATTAGTATAAGATTTTCAAGCATCGCTTGATTTGCAATGCCTGGTTCCACTACTTGTTAGCATGTTTCTTTTGTTACAAGTTATTCAACTTTACCTCCAAGTTTCCCCATTTTTTAAAAGATGTGATAATCCTTTGAGAGAAATCATGAATCATCTCGTTTGGTCTCTGCCCTTAAGAATTCAATAAATGGATGATCTTAGCAAGTAAGCACCTCAGTCCATAATTACTTAACAGATTATATGATCTGTGATTCAAAAACCAGCAAGGAGGGAAATGGAATAACACATTTTCAAACCTCAAAAACAGATTTAGTGTACAGCTTTCTCTTAACAGTGTGTTCCTTGTTCCTCCTCAGACGACAGAGGAGATAAATCATAAATTCAAACATGTCTAAGGTTTACCCAGAATGGGACGTGGGAAGGAAAGCAAATCACATTCAGTCACCGAAACAGCGACTCAGGTCAAATCCCAACAGCTCTCATTAACTGCAAGCACCCATGGAAGCCCCCAGCAAGCTGCATTTCCTACGAGCCTGGAGACCCAAACATAGATGCCTGTTCTTCTCCTTTGCCCTGGGAGCACACCTTATACTCTGGGTACATCACCTGAGCGATCATGAGACAGAGCTGGCAATGCTGAGGTAATGCCAGTAAAGACTCGAGGTGGCACAAATAAGTGCTTCAGCTCCTCCAGCCACTTCTGCCACAGTGCTGACTTGTGGATAGAGACCTGGGGTGCCCAGGCCTTAACAGCTCTCCTTCACCTGGTCCCTGTTCCCACTACAACTTTTCCTATTGATTTGGAGGTGGGAGGGTCAGGTGACACCCAGGGGTGCTCAGGAGACCAGAGCAAGTGCCAGGGTAAAACCAGGGTGAGCAGCATGCAAGGCACTTTGACCTCTGTGCTCGCTCTCTGACTTCACTACGATTCTTAGAAAAAGCTGAGATTTCACTTAATAATCGCTTACTTTCTATTTGAGTGCTACCCCAAGACTCCTGTCAGCTCACACTGGATGTCATAATATCTTCTTCATAGGATATGCATACGCCAAATGTTTGGGGCTGCATATAAATAAGGGGCCTCAGTGCTCTTACCTGTAGGGCCCGTCCTTTGGTCTCAATGGGCAGCGTAAAGGCAGAAATGGCACATGCAACACAGACTGATGAGAAAAGACACAGGGCCCCCAGGATGGATGCATTCATGAGTACCTGTGGACAGGGAGTGCCTCAGTTAGTGTGTCCTGGGAACTAATAAACCCATCTGTACAGCAGTGGGGAGGTCGTTCGCCTCACCAGTCTGCAGATTGCCTGTCCTGACACCTCCCATCCCTCTGTGGGCCAAGGTGGTGTTGGCCTTTTGTGAACGGTTTCGTGAACTAGACCTGACACTGGGATGTGAGCACAGACCTCTCACTCTGCCCGCCCCTCACGGCTGCAGAGCAAATGAGTGAGATGTTGCTTCTCCCCTCTTCCCACTGCAGCCAGCTCTCTTCAGTTCTAAAAGGATGAACCAGGAAAAGCATCTAAAACAGATGTAATCTCAGAGTCTCGAAAGATCTTTCTTTCTTTCACAACATTTTATATAGCACAACAAAAGCTTCACCCATCCATTTATAGAAAAAAAAACTGTGTTTGGGGTCATACTCAGCAGTGCTCAAGAGACTCCTGGCCCTGTGCTCAGAAATCAGGATCCAGGGATCCTATGGGATGCCATGGATCAAACCAGGTCAGCTGCACACAAGGCCAATGCCCTGCCCTCTATACTGTCACTCAAACCCCGAAAGAAAGAGTTTCTACCTGCATATATTATACACACAAGTGTGTATATATATAAAAATAAAAACTTTAGCCTGGATTTTCTCACTTTAATACTAGCTAATAGCAAAGCTCTCTGTAGTTACAGAATATTGCAATTTGGAGAGAAGCTTTGAAAACTTAGAAGGAAGACCCATCTCACATTTAGGCCCAAGTGACTGTCGAGCATCCTGTGTCAGATACAGTCCAACCCATCATAATATAAGAGTTGCCGCCTCCCCACACAGTAAATAAGTTTGAATATAGATATTCAATAATAAATGGTTACTGGTTGCAAGGAGTGGGACTTAGTAGATCACAGGCCTTGCATATGTGGACCCAAGGCACCACCCCTGAGATAACCACACATACTCACATGCACATTTTCTGATATTTACTCAAAGATATAAAATAAGAGAAACAACCAGGAAAGAAATAGTGACCCCAGAAGCCCATCCTCAGAATTCCTGGTCACAGATAATTCTTCCAGTTCTCCAAAAACAAGACTAGAGGCAAAGCATCCATCACCCTTCCAAGAAATCTCGCACACGTATAATTCCATGTTGGCATTTGCTTTTCCCAGCTGATTCACATTTCAGAAAAATAGTTTGTCCTAATATTTAGTGGATTTATTTTCTGTGCACAAAAGAATCAGTCCAGGATGTTTTGAGTGCCAGACACTGTAATAGGTGTTTGGAATCTAAAAAAGCAGAAATCTGCACTCATCCATCTCTATCTTTCTGGGACTTAGGAAGAAAAAAAATTTTTATTTTTTCTTGGGCTGGAGTGATAGCAAAGCGGTAGGGTGTTTTCCTTGCACACAGCCAGCCCGGCTGAGCCGGGTTCGATTCTTCCGCCTCTCTCAGAGAGCCTGGCAAGCTACCCGTGACGTATCCAATATGCCAAACACAATAACAACAAGTCTCAAAAAAATGGAGACGTTACTAGGCCCGCTCAAGCAAAATTGATGAACAACAGGAGGACTGTTTGACAGTGTTTGCTATGCCAAATTGAACCAAGCCTCATGCATGGAAAGAGGAAGAAAGATTCTAAATAGGATGACAAACAGGCAGTTACCGGAACAGTAATGTGCAGGGTAATCTGAAGATGCCACAAGAGGTCCAGAACAATAGGACAGTGGGTAGGGCCTTGCACACAAGCTGCCCAGGTTCAAGCCCTGGTATCTCTGAACACTGCCAGAAGTAACCCCTGAGCATCACTAGGTGTGACCCAAAAAGACAAAAGATACCACAAGAGTGAGTTGGTCTGAAGGACAGGCACAAGCACAGAATGATCTCTCATATGTGGGCCATGAAGAAATGGGGTGTAACAAATGCCCAAAGGCACTGGAATCCATCCTACGTGTAAGAAGATGACAAGTGAGATGATTTTGAGAGACTCTCAGGAATCATGGAGGTGATTTTAGCCAGGCTGGAGCGTTCCTGGGAAAGGAACGAGGTCTTTCAGCTGGGAGGAAACAGGCAGTCCGGGGCTGGGACATGGATGCTACCAGGAGAGTTCTGCAGGGAGGGACTGGTTGAAACCACAGGCCACATGAAGTCACAGGCCTGACAAACTCAAGAGATTCAAACGAAAGACCAGAATGAGATCCTTACACTGGCTGTGTGAAAATCAGTGTGGGCAAAGGTGCTTGCCAGCTTTTCTACCTAGAAACAAGGGGTTAGGATGTTAGAGGCTCTAAAGAAAGACAATCAATCTATTCACAATACAATGAAAAGTGAAGAAATGATCATGGAATACCTACGAATATATAAAGAAAACAAAATTCCAACAAGGGGCTTGAAAGGAACTTAGGTGAATGGAAAGCAAATCTTATTGTTAGCTAAGAAAACAGCTCTAAAGGTGGTGGTGGTGGGGGGTCTGTGTTTCCTGATTAACTGGTCTATTCCATGAACTCACCAAGTCTTACTTGGATTTGGACTAACTAGAGAGCCACAATGTAACCAGATGGTTCTAAAGTATTCTGAGAAGATGGATGAAGTGCAGCTGTAACAGTAGTCCTCTAGTCTCGTCAGACTAATGAGAACAGAGACCAAACCAGATAGATCTGTGGGCTGACAGCAGTGAGGTGAGAAACAGACCACATCATTGTAAGATAGAAGCAAATGAACAATTTTGTTTACTTGTTTGGGGGCCACACCCAGCGATACTCAGGGATTGTTCCTGACTCTACCCTCAGGAGTCACTCCTGGTGGTGCTCAGGGGACTATGCTAGATGCCAGGGACCGAACCCAAGCTGAACACCCTCCCCACAGTGCTCTTGCTCTGGCCTGCAAATGAACAGTTTTAAGCAAGGAGTGAAGATGGACTTGCCACTTAGGAAATCCCAGAGCTCTCTGCATAAGACCTCAAAATGCTCCTCCTGGTAACAGCAGCAGTTAGGGATTTCTGGGTCAGAATCTAGGGTGCAATTTCTTGGAGAAAATCAATTAGCTTGTACACCTAATTGAGCTTCACGTCAATTGATTTTTTAACTAATTTTCAAAATTGATTTTTCACCTAAATCAGTGGGGTTGTTTTGGTTTGGTTTGGTTTTGGGCTTGGGGGCCACACCCAGCTGTACTCAGGGGTTCCTCCAGGCAGTGCCAGGGATCAAACCAGGGTCAGCTGCATGCAAGGCAAGGCTAGCGCCAGCACCATCTCTCCAGCCTCCAAAATCAGTGTTGTAAAGACCAAATTGGAAAATGTCCTGCTCAGCCGTCACCAACCCTTCCTCTGAAAACCTGCACTCCTGCCCCTGGGGTCTTCTGCCTTCTTGCCCAGACAGCTTGGATGGATTCTGCTTCCAGACACCAAAAGATGATGAAGGGGCAGGATGACGTCACCTTGGTCCCCGGACTAGAGTCACCCTATTTGCCTCTGCCTTCCTGAGACAAGGCTCCTACGTGGATGCAGTGGCCAGTCTCCCTACGCTGGTCCCATGGGTGCAGTGCCAGTTTCCCCAGGCTAGTCCCTGGGCTCATCTACCTGGCTCCGGCCTCACCCCCTTCATGTTTTCAGTGGTGCCATGTCCTGGCATTACCCACACCCTCTGTATCCTCCCCCAACTATCCCCAGCATCCTCTGGCCCCTTGTGCCACACACCCATGCCTCAATGGTCTGGGAGCTTTCACCTCACCATTTGCCCCCCCGAAAAGAGGAAAGGGCAACTCGAGAAAACTAGTGAAGGGAGTGTAAACCCACAGTTCTCTTACCCTAAAGAGGTGGGTCCCTGACCCCCACCCCTGACCCCTCCATCCCTTCAGAGTTTCCGGACCATACCTGGGATATAAATGGCGCCACCATCGCACCGATGCGGCACAGGGAGCCGCTGGTCCCCATCCCCAGGGCACGCATCGTCGTGGGGTACACCTGCAGAAGGACAGGTGAGCTGAGTGAGCTCTGCTCCGCCCTCCCCGCCCACCCCATCAGGCTTCAGAATGAATATGAGCTAGGTGCCAAATACCCTGTACAGGACATAGGAGACACATTTTCGCAGCACAAAGTTTTCATTGTGTTAGAATATCAGTAAGATACTTAGGACAGGGGGGTGGATCAGGAGTGAGAGCCCTGGGCTGCATCCTGGCACTACAGGAAGAAAAACTAGACACTAACATTTAAATGAACAAATACCAAACTGGGCGGGAAGGTGGGGGAAGGTGCCCTTTCTTGGGGATTTGTGTGTGTGGTTTCGGGAGTTGTTTTTGTTTTTGCGGTACCGGGGGTGGAACCCAGGACATCCTAATGCAAGATGTGCTCTACCCCTGAGCCACATCCCCGGCTTCCAAATAAGTATTTAATCAAATGTTCCAGAGAGAACTTGAGAAGCTGGACTCTAGAATCAGAACATTTCCATTGAGAGTTAGAAATATTTGCAGGTGTGGGGCTGGAGCAATAGCACAGCAGGTAGGGTGTTTGCCTTGCACACGGCCCACCCAAGTTTGATTCCCAACATCCCATAGGTCCCCTGAGCATTGGCAGGAGTAATTCCTGAGTACATGAGCCAGGAGTAACCCATGTGCATTGTAGGGTGTGACCCAAAAAGCAAAAAAAAAAAAAAAAAAAAAATTAAAAAGATCTGCAGGTGTTTCTGCTGGGTGAGAAGACAACACACCCAATAATGAGCCCCCGAAACATCCGGTACAGTGACAAGAACTGATTCAGAGCAGGGAGCGACTACCCCAGTCACCATTCTTATCACCGTACCTTAAGGCAGACTCAACTCTTTTGCTCTTGCCCTCTTACATTTATAATAAAATCTCAGTCTGAAATTTACTGACTCAGAATTCATTTTTTTCTTTCTTTTTGGGGAGTATGGGGTTGGACGTGGGTTCACACCCAGTTGTGTTCAAGGATCTCTCCTGGTGATGCTCAGGGGAGGGTATCCGGTGCTGGGGATCAAGTCAGAACTGGCTGCATACAATGCCTCCACCACTATCCTAACTCTGGCCTGAGATTCAGGATTCTTATGAAAGTTGCAGAAGTGAAGCAAATGTTGCTTAATAAATAAGATTGTGGGCAAAACTGTTGTTTATTGTTGTGGTTTGGTTTGGGTGCCAACACCCGGCAGTGCTCAAGTCTTCCTACTGTCTCTACACTCAGGGATCCCTCATAGCAGAGATCAAGGACTGAACCCCAATCAAATGGGATGTGGGGAATTGAACCCGAGTCAGCCACATGCAAGACAAGTGGCCTCCTTACCGTACTATCCCTCTAGCTCCCTGACTGTGTTCTAATGGAAGAATTTCCCCCATTTGAGCTGTGTAAAGCCTGGAAGTTCCTCTGAAAACAGACCAGAGGGTTCCTGGAGCAGTTTCCGGACCAGGCACTCACCTCTGCAGTGTAGATGTAGATGGTGTTGAAGTTGGCTGCCACCAGCGCCCGCAGCATGAAGAGGAAGCCAATGAGGCCAGCACTGGGGACAGAGGAGGAGAAGTAAGTAAAGGCGACCTAGGGGAGCTCCTGCTGAGAAAGGACACTACGGAGGCTCCCAGGTGACCCCATCCTTGTGGGGGTGGGAAGCAAGGACTTCACTCAGGCCTGCAGCCCTCCCTGAGCATGCCCAAGATGCCATTCCAGCCCACAGTCCACATACTGCCACCTGCCCCCTGCCTTCCAGGCAGAATAAAGCCTCTGACAGGAACTACATCAGGTCTCTGAGTTAAGAGCAACATGCATTTGGGGGCCGGAAAGATAGTTCAGTGGGTAGTATATTGGCCTTGCATGCTGCTGATCTGGGTTCGATCCCCAGCATCCCATATGGTCTCTCTGTTAGTAATAATTCCTGAGCACAGAGCCAGGAGTAACCCCTGAACATTGCTGGTGTAACCTCCGAACGCAAAAAAGTGATCTGTGTTTCTCTCTCACAAGTTCCTCGCTGGGTCACTACACCACCAGGACAATGGTCTCTTCTAGATGACTTGGGAAACTAGAGTCCTGGTTGCAAAATCTTGGCGCAAGGACTCAATGACCTTGTTAGGTGGAGTGAGGACCCCACAGTGACCTCCCCACCCTGTGGTAGCTGAAGGGAGCCTGCTGAGTGCGAGAGGGCAAGAGGGGTGGGCAAAGGGAGATTCAGACAAACAGTGCATTCTGCCTTTTTCCAGTGAAATGGACTTGCTCGTGCACCCACCCCCTGCCCCCAGCTTGGATCAGGAGACCCCACTTGAAAACAGCTGCACAAAATGGGACTATTTGGAAGCCCCATGAAGGGAGTCAGAGAGATAGTACAGGGGTGGGGGAGGTGCTCGCCTTGCAAGGGGCTGACATAGGCTCCATCTCCAGCACTGCCCCTGATCATCAACCAGGAGTGGCCCCTGAACCCAGAGATAGGAAGAGGCCCTGGGCATTGACTCGAGTCTCCCTCCCCAACCAAGAACAATGTGAAATACCTGGAAGTACAAATATTGAGGAGGAAGAACAGGGCTGTGCACCCCATGGTGATGGAAAGGCTCAGCCGTCTCCCCAGGAAGTTAATGCCCAGGATATTTAAGGGGTTCACTAGAAAACAAATGACAAAGAGTTTCGGGACCTGTATTTGCACGTGCAGCATTGTTCACTATAGCCAGAATCTGGAAACTACCCGAGTGCCCGAGAACAGACAACTGGTTAGAGAAACTTTGGTACAGCTACACAATGGAATACTATGCAGCTCTTAGGGAAAAAAAATGAAGTCATGAAGTTTGCTTATAAATGGATAGTCATGGAGAGTACCATGCTGAGTGAAATGAGTCAGATGGAGAGGGACAGACGTAGAATGATTGCACTCACTTGTGGATGAAAATAAATAATAGTAAGAGACTAATACCCAAAGATAGTAGAACTGGAGCGATAGCACAGCAAGTAGGGCATTTGCCTTGCATGCGGTAGACCTGAGTTCCATTCCTCTGCCCCTCTCCAAGAACCTGGCAAGCTACTGAGAGTACCTCGCCTGCACGGCAATGCCTGACAAGCTACTCATGACGTATTTGATTTGCCAAAACAGTAACAAGTCTCACAATTTGTTGTGAGATATTACTGGTGCCCGCTCAAGCAAACCAATGAACAACGGGAGGACAGTGCTACAGTGCTACCCAAGGACAGTAGAAACAAGGGCCAGAAGGATTGGTCCATGGTTGGAAGCCTGCCTCCAGGGCTGGGGGACAAGGCAACTGGGGCAGAGAAGGGACCGTTATGACAAAGATGGTTGGAAGGGATCTTCTGGATGGGAGATGTGTGCTGAAAGTGGGTAAAGGATCAAACATGATGGCCTCTCAGTATCCGTATTGCAAACCACAATGCCCAAAAGAAGAGAAAGAAGAAAAGTAGCGCGCACTTCCCCAAGCCCCCAGTGGGTGCCAGAAAGCTGCTGCTAGCAGGCAGCGCAGTAGCATGAGTTAAGGCACCTGCCCTGCAGATACCCAAGCCTGACTCATCCCTAACACCGGGGGTGTAGCTCTGTTTGGGGCTCCCTCCTACTTCGGGTCTGGCCACACCCTGCATCCTCCACTGAACCACCAGCCCAGTTGCTCAGACTCTCTGGGCGTGGCTTCTGGACCCCCTGAGCACTCCCCCCCCCTCACCCCCATAAACAAACCTGGGAGACTAGTGAGCCTCTGTCTACTGGTTTCGCCCATAGATATGTGATTATTTACTTTAGCAAAGTGGGCACAGTTAGAGGAACAAACTAGCCAGTAATAAGCGACTAGTGGCAGCACAATGCTAACAGTGTCCCAAACGCTGGCGACCGTCCTATTTCCCACCTTAACTGTGGACCACAAACTCCAGGAAAAACAAATTCGCAGCTGAGCAGAGACTGCGATGCCGTTATTGGGGCCAGCTGAAATCCAGACATTCCCATCCCAGAGCCCCAGAAAGGCAGTTCAGAAGGCACATAAAGATCAAGGGAAGCCCCTCCTCCCAGGCACACCCCCCCCCCGAGGGACCGTCCCACGAGGTCGGGGGACAGGACCCAAGCAGGGCTGCCTTGGCTACTACCCCGGTCCCTCCGCCTCCGCCGCCCAGCCAGGGCAGCAGACACATTACGCGCTATCTCGCCCAGGGTGCTGATGATCATGGTCCTGTAGTCAGAGGGGGCGAACATGTGGCAGTAGCAGGGGCCCTGCGTCTCCTCCGAGTCCCCCACGGTCACCACCGGCTCCGACTCGGATTCGGTCCTCGAGCCGCACACCAGGTCCCGCTCCAGGAGCTCCGCGCTGGCCAGGATGACCCCATAGTAGGCGAAGGAGATGCCCAGCCTGCGAGCAAGAAGAGAGGGCGCTGGGCAAAGCTGTCCCCCAGCTTGGGAGGAGGGGAGCAGGGTGTGGGCACAGAGAGAGAGAGAGAGAGAGAGAGAGAGAGAGAGAGACAGACAGACAGACAGACAGACAGACAGACAGACAGACAGACGGGAGGCCTGGGGGACATACAACAGCAGCCTGGGGGGTCAGAGGGTGGAGGACCTCGGAAGGTGGGGGGAGAGTGGGGCGGAAGCAGTGGAGAAGTTTGACCCTTGTGACTGCCGTTTACCCCCAAAGTGGCCCAAGGGTGTCCTGCTGGTCAGCTCCGGTGGCTGGCCGTGGGCGTGAGCAGTCAGAACTTCCTCCAGCAAACGGGACCCTGGGTGCACTTCAGCTCAGGCTGGTGTTGGCAGCTTCCCGCAGCTTCCCTCCTTCTGGGCTTCAAAGCCCCCCACGGGTGAGCCTCACGCAGCGGCCCCCTCCCAGCACCGCGCTGACGTCCCAAGCTTCAGGCTCCAGGAGGAGAAAAGCCTCTGCTTGGAAGGCCGCTGAGATTAGATTGGGCCCATCTGCCCAACGCAAGCTCCCCTCCTTCTGCGAAGGCTGCCGGCTTGCCGTATTTCATATATAAACTCCGCAGAGGGTATGCCTTTAGTTCTCCCCCAGACCCACCTATGTCTCTCCGTCTCTCCTCTGTCTCTCTGTCTCTGTCTCTCTCTGTCTCTGTCTCTCTCTCTCTCTCTCTCTCTCTTGATGTGACCATTATATGAAAGGTAGTTTGGGGTTTGTTGTTTTTTATTTATTTATTTATTTATTTTTGGCTCTTTGGGTCACACCCAGTGATGCTCAGGGGTTTCTCCTGGCTCTGCACTCAAGAACGACTCCTGACGGTGCTAGGGGGACCATAGCAGATGCTGGGGATTGAACTCGGGTAGGCTGCGTCTGCAAGGCAAATGCCCTCCCCACTATACTATCACTCTGGCCCCAGGTGTCTTTTGTTTGCTTGTTTGTTTGTTTTTAAAGTGTCAGTACAAGGGTTTAGGCATTTGCCTTATAGGCAGTTAGCCCTGGTTTGATCCCTTACGTCCATATGGTAACTCAAGCACTGCTAGAGGTGATCCCTGAGCACAGAGCTAAGAGGAAGCACTGAGCATCACTGAATGTGGCTACATTTTTTTTTCAATTGTGCCAGTATTTCTGGGGGGGAATATAACTGGGTGTGGCAATTACTCTGTGCCATATGGTAATTGCATCTTTTACTGACACAGGCTCCTCAATCAGCATCTTGTAGAATTACCCTGACTGAGGGGGCAGCCTGGGGCCCCCCCTTAGAATTCTGCCTCCCAAAGCAACTTCTGTCGGCTGTGCGGAGCTATGGAGGGGGGCCTCTGGTTGTGTGCTTTCTCTCATCTCCGTTCTTTGGTACCTATTTATATTGAGACATGAGAACAGCACATAGAAAGGTTCACATGTCAAAGGCGTGAAAAGCCTTGATCAGGCTACCCGAAGCCCTCAGCCACCTCTTATTTTCACAGAAATGGTTGTAAAAACCAACTAGGAAAGACATGTGACAACAACCAGAAACTCCTGGCCTGGTGGGGTTGGGATTTAAGTGATGGTTGTTTATTATGGGGGTACAGGATGAGTTTGGAGCTGGCTAAGGTTATCTGAGGCACTTGCCTTGCACACAGCCAACCCCGGTTCGGTCCCTGACCCTAGATCCTAGATCCAATCTCAGACACTGTGTATGATCCCCCAAACACTTTCAGGAGTGACCCCTCTGAGCACAGAGCCAGGAGCTTGAGTGCCACTGTGGCCCAAGTTTCTCCTCCACTCACACACCTCCCTCCCCCAAATTAAAAAAAAAAAAAAAGGAAGGAAAGTAATTGTCTCCAAGCATCTGAGGCTTGAAACAGGCATCCAGGGGTGGGATGGAATTGAAACTGGGTCTTGTTTGAAACCTCAGCGCAGTATCGATCTCAGATCTGAGCCACTCAGATGTTCACCATGGTCTCACTCTACTGCCCCCTCAGTCTGGATAATTCCACAAAACGCTGATAGAGGACCCTGTGTCCGTATAAAATGCAATTACTGTATGTCACAGAATAATTGCCTCACCTGGTTATATCCCCCCAGAAATACTGGCACAATTAAAAAAAAATACCAAAAGCAAAAAAAAAAAAAATTGTAGCCACATTCAGTGATGCTCAGTGCTTCCTCCTAAATCTGTGCTCAGAGATCACCTCTAGCATGTGCAATTCAAAACATTCATAGCGAAATACCAAAAGCAAAGAAAAAAATCAAAAATGCATTTCCTAGTTATTAAAGTCATTTCAAATTGGAGCAATAGCACAGCAGTAGGGTATTTGCCTTGCGCGCAGCCAGCCTGGCCGAGCCAGGTTCGATTCCTCCACCCCTCTCAGAGAGCCTGGCAAGCTAGCAAGAGTATCTCGCCCACACGGCAAAGCCTGGCAAGCTCCCCATGACATATTCGATATGCCAAACAGAGTAACAACAAGTCTCACAATGGAGACGCTACTGAGCCCACTAGAGCAAAACGATGAACAATGGGAGGACAGTGACAGTGAATTTCCAAATTTCAAGAGTATTAAAGCATTTGAAAGTCTCAAGAGGAAACCTGCCAAAAAAGCTGGGAGGTGGTTGAGTTACAGAGCACATGCCTGGCACGTGTGAGCCATAAATTGGATCCCAGACACATAAACACACATACACACAGACAAAATCACATACACAATCACACACACACACGATGATTATATCTTGAAAAAAGATAATTCTTTTCCTGGATTCAAGCAATACAAGTCAGAACACTCTCACTTGGTCTCGTCTGTCTCATCTGTCTCTGTCTTTATGTAAATGGGCTCACATCATAGGCGTGCCTGGCTTTCCTAACTCATTATTTCATTGGTAAAATAGTGGCACTGAGCAGAGGGCCCAGGCTCCCTTGTTTTCATCACTGGAGGGATTGCCTGGTGCTAAAGTTTCACAAGCCATGTGCTGTTGATCCACTTGTGGCTTTGTTGTTTGGGACTGACACAAATAAATTAACGCTATTGAGCACTCGGTGAAGGTTTTCGGGGAAACGTGGTGCTGAGTCCTAAGTACCATGTGCAAGAATCAGAAGTGGAACTTTCTTCCTGCTCACCACGGTCCTTGGACAGATTTGCGCTGTGCCCAGAAGCATATCCCAGTGACTGCCCCTCCAATGGCCTGCCTGATCCAGTCAGGATGCCAGCTTAGCCCTTGTGTGGATTTGTAATGGAAACTGGTTTGGTTTTACTTGGCGTTGCCCTGGAAATTTTAAAATTGAACATGTCTTCAGAAGTTTGAGACACATTATTTTTTCTTTTTTGGGGGGGTTGGGGGGGAGAAAAGGGAGATTTGGATCACACCCACAGTACCAAGGGTGTACTCCTGGCTCTGTGTTCAGGGGTAACGTATTTTGGGGTGAAGCACAGCTTTTGCCTTCTTCTCTTGTGGGTTTTGTGGAACTCTGCTGTACAGTTACCAATGAAATGTCTTCTCCTAGAGCTGGTTCTCTTTCAGATTCTTCCTGTCTTATGTCAGAGAGTTTCATTTAATAGAGTCCACTATGTCCATCTTTTCATTGTAATTAGCATTTTTTGTATCTTTTAGAAACCTTAGCTACAAAAAGCATATGAAAAAATGCTCTGCATCACTAATCATCAGGGAGATGCAAATCAAAACAACAATGAGATGTCATCTCATTCCACAGAGACTGGCACATATTCAAAAGTGTTGGCACAGATGCAGAGAGAAAGGGAATCTCATTCATTGTTTGTGGGAATGTTGACGGATTCCGCCTTTTTTGGAGAACAATATGGACATTCCTCAAAAAAACTAGAAGTTGGGCTCCCATTTGGCCCAGCAATGCCACTTCTGGGAATATATCCTGGGGGCTTAAAACACACAGCCGAAATGCCATCTGCACGTCTATGTTCATTGCAGCACTATTCACAATAGCCAGAATCTGGAAACAACCCAAGTCCCTGAGAACAGATAATTGGATAAATAAACTATGGTATACTACACAGCTGTTTGGAAAAATGAAGTCACAAAATTTGCTTTTAAGTGGATGGACATGGAGAGTGTCATGCTGAGTGAAATGAGTCAGAAGGAGAGTGACAGATTATAGAATGACTGCACTCATTTGTGGGCTTAAAAAAAATAGTACAAGACTAATGTCCAAGGCTAGGAAAAACAGGGGCCAGGAG
>JAOXYA010000001.1:65627061-65637280 GCA_028565675.1 Sorex palustris
CCAGTAGGCGGGGGTCACAACCACCACCTGGCCCCCTGGCGCCGTGTAATCCCATCAGCGGCCAAGACTCAGAGACTTTTGTGGAATATTACAAAAAAATAGTATGAGACTTGTACCCAAAGATAATAGTAACAAGGGACAAGAGGACTGGCACATGGATTGAAGGTTTCTACAAATGGTGCAGAGTGTGGGGGGGGGGGCAGTTAGGGTAGTGAAGTCTACTATGACAGTGATAGTGATAGCTGGAAATGATGACTCTGGACAAGAACTGAGTGCTGAAAGTCAGTAAAGACACAAACACAATAACCTTCAGTGCCTATATTGCAAACCATAATGCCCAATAGGGAAGAGAAAGAAAGAGAGAAAGAGAGGAAGAGAGAAAGAAGAAAAGTGCCTGCCACAGAGGCAGACTGGTGGGGAGCAGAGGAGGGTGGCGGGAGAGAAACTGGGGACATGGATGGTGGGAAACAAACAGTGGTGAAGAGATAGAGGTTGGAACATTGCATGACCGAAAACCAATCATGAACAATCTTCTAACTGTGTATCTCATAGTGATTCAATTATAAAATATAAAATATTTTTCTTTTCTTTTCTTTGCTTTTTGGGTCACACCCAGTGATGCACAGGGGGTTATTTCTGGTTCTGCACTCAGGAATTACTTCTGGCGGTGCTCAGGGGACCATATGAAATGCTGGGAACCGAACCCGGGTCAGCCGCGTGCAAGGCAAATGCCCTACCCACTGTGCTATCGCTCCAGCCCTAAAAAATAAAATATTTTTATTTTTTTTTTTAGTTAAAAATAAATAAATAAAGAAGGATTGGATTCTCAGAAAACAGCAACACTCATTTCATTTCTCGTAGCTCAACACTTCCTGAGGGCAGATGAGAAGCAGTTTTGGATCAACCCCAAGGGAAAATCCCCGGGTTTCTGCTCACTTTCACACTGTCCCTGATTGGACTGCCCCGAAGTGAGATCAGTGGAACGCTGTCCAACAACGGACTCACATGTGGCACTCACCCCTGTGCTGCCCATGATCAGAAACAGGGCAATATGAAAGCGCCCAAATCCGATGGTCTCCACAGCGTCTTCTACGGTGAACGTCTTAGTCTCTAAAAAGGAAGCACAAAGTGAAAGCGACAGTCTCGGTGGGAAGAGAATGTGTGTGGAGGGCCACTGGAGCCTCCTGGCCAGCTGATTGATGTTACTACACAAACTAGTAACTGTGGAGGGCTGGGGGGGCGGGGGGGGGTGCAGCATGAAGCAGTCATTTGAGGACTAGAGGCTTCTAGAACTATCTTACCTTTAGGCTGTGGCTCTGGCTTCCCCAGACTCAACTTCCGTAGACTAATGATGGTGACTGGCTCTGTCTGCTTGGATGCCATCTTCCAACCAGTTTGATTCCCCACTCTGTTTCCCCAGTGGTAGCTCTGAGAGAAGGGGGAGGGGTGGGGAGAAGGAATGAAACATCACAAAGCATATCTGCTTTAATCTTCACCAAAGAAATCAATAAAATCACTATTATAGTTAATCGCCATTTTACGCACAAGGAGCTCTAACATAAGAAGGCCAAATGGACAATAGAGAAGATGACAGCATTGGCCAGTCACCATCCCTGAGTTAGGGAACAATGTCTCTGGACAGTCTGATCACAAGCATCATGTGATAGGAGGGACAATGGCTTTGGCCGCAAAGAGATCATCCCTTCCATGGACATGGTCTACAACGCATTTCCCACATATCGTCTGCATTTGAGTTGGACAGAACACTTGCAGCCCTTCCTTTTGGTGTTCAAACCTGGAAAGGAGTTCAACCTTAGCAATCCAAAGAAAATAAAAACAAAAAGTCAAGAATGGAATTAGTGAAAAGGTGTCAAATGACTTCAAGACACCATAATTTAATTGAATCCTTAACGAGACAAATGAAAATCCTAATCTGTTCTCAGTAGTTATGTGAGTACTAGTAATATTGACATCTGGGATATCAATAGCTATAGTAAAGTTGAGATTTGAGCGATGGCACAGGGCCATGGTGCTAGCCTTAAGGTTATGCTGTGTGCAAGAGCAAATCCAGATTTGATCCCTGGAACAATATATCATGCCCAGGCCACTGATAGGAGTGACCCCTGAGAACAAAACCAAGATCAAACACTAAGTACTGGTGACTCAAAACCCAAAGCAACTTAACAAACAGGGCTGGAGAGATAATACAGCAGGGAAGGTGCTTGCCTTGCACACTGCTGACCTAGGTTCAATTCTTGGCACAAACATATTGTACCCCAAGCCCCACCAGGAATTATCCCTAAGCACAACTAGGTATAGCCCAAAACTAAAAACAATAAAAAAAGTAATAGATGAGTTTGTCTATATTATACTTTATATATAAGTGTTAAATAAATTATTACGATAGCACAGGGGTAGGGCATTTGCCTTGCGTGTAGCCAGCCTGGCTGAGCCGGGTTCGATTCCTCCACCCCTCTCGGAGAGCCCAGCAAGCTACCGAGAGTATCTCGCCCGCACGGCAAAGCCTGGTAAGCTCCTTGTGGCGCATCTGATATGCCAAACACAGTAACAACAAGTCTCATGATGGAGACGTTACTGGGCCTGCTTGAGCAAATCGATGAACAAATGGGAGGACACTGACAGTGACCGTTATAACACATATAATCTTGAAAATATAGAAAATTAGAAATTGTATACTATTTATTACATAAGGCTTATGAAAAAGAATACTAATCTAAAACCTTTGAATTTTACTTATTTTTTTTACCCAAAATTCTAAAGAAAATGTTTTTAAATAAAGTGTTATGAGCATGGAAAAAGAGTATAATTCAAAAATATAGTGGGTATTATAGTATCATTTATGGTAAGACAAAATCATAAAACTGAAAACTTTTCTTAGTGACCTACTGATGACTCCAAAAATGTATTCTATAACTTTGCGCATAAGTCAAATTATATTCAGAAACATTTTTACAGATCTAAATATAAGTGCCCCCTCTAAATTTATTTTGTCAGACTGTGATGATGTGTTTGAATCACTGTCACTGTCACTGTCACTGTTCTCCCATTGTTCATATATTCGCTCAAGAGGGCCCACTAACGTCTCTATTGTGAAAGTTGTTACTGTGGTTGGCATGTCGAATACGTCAAAGATAGCTTGCCAGGCTTTGCTGTGCGGGTGAGACACTCTCAATAGCTTGCCGGAAACTCCGAGAGGGGCAGAGGAATCGAACTCCAGTTGGCCATGCTGGCCGTGTGTAAAGCAAATACCCTGCCCGTTATACTTTCACTCCAGCAGACTTTTGAATATCTCTAAAAAGTAATAAAAGAAAACAAGTAAAAAAAGTAAAAAAAGAAAAGGGTGGGCTGGAGTGATAGCACAGTGGGTAGGGCATTTGCCTTGCTCGCAGCCAACATGGCCAACTGGAGTTCAATTCCTCCGCCCCTCTCAGAGAGCCCAGCAAGATACCAAGAGTATCTCGCCTGCAAGGCAAGGCCTGGCAAGCTCCCGATGACATATTCGATGTGAGCAAATCGATGAACAATGGGGTGACTCTGATGAACAATTAAAGGGCGCAGTTGTGTTAGTTGTGAGGGCTGAGCCATCAAAAGTTGAGAAAGAACGATAGCCACAGAAAAGTTCCTTATAGTTTGAACTTAAGACATATTTTAATCAGTGTTTATATAGTTTATAAAATTCCTGCCTTGAGAAGACTAGAAAATTTACAAATTAGACACTTATAGTCAGAAATACTTAAAATTAAACATAGATTGTTTCAACAAATTAAGAAATAATATATTGGGCACTATCTTGGATACTATAATAATAGTACTAATAGTACTTTATATTTATATAAACATTACTGCTTAGACTAAGACTGGGTGGGGAAAGTATTTTCTGCCTAGGATTTGATCTCTTGTGCTAAGTTTCCCAGAACCTTCTTACTAGTGGGTTTTCCTCCCATTCCTCCCATAGTGAATGGTGACACAAAACAGACAAGAGAAGGGTACCTTTTTGCAGAGACCACTCAGGTGCTTACCTGGCCAGTGGAGGACCTAGCCATAGCAGTTCAGAATTGTGACTTGTGACCAGCATCTATGCCAGTGCCACCTTGACTATACGCCCTTCGTGAAATCGCAAGCAGACCACTCGAGCTCCGTGACTTAGAGGGACTTTTAGATTGCCAGGTCATGGAGCTACAAAATCACACCTGATAGGAGAACCTATCAATGTGCTCATGCACACACACATTCACACAGAGGTTACCACATTTCTCCCTCATTCTCCCTAGAGATTTCCAAGTGACCATACCTCCACAGCAGGTTTTCCACAGATTACCTACTTACTCGTGGATTTCTTCTCTGCATGTCCCATCTGAGTCGCCATCTGATGTCAGTGGGCCCCACAATGATTTATGTGAAACAGGGAGGAGAAAGACAGTCACTTTTCCCCCAACCGCCTCTGCCACCCAGGACCCAAGGTTACTGGGTTCTTGTCTCGCCTCACAGAAAGGAATTTCAGGACAATCAGTAAAATAAATGAATTTTATTTGGAGGGTTTTTAAGGTGTGAAGGGGGAGAGAGTGAGAGAGAGCAACGTGCTCAAGAGAGAACACGGGCTTCTCCACAGGTGTAGAGAGCCCCTACACCTAGCATTAGACACGAAAGTGTGAAAGTACACATCTGTAGAGGAGAGATGCGGGACGACCCAAGTGCTCTGGCACAACAAGTGCTCAGCCACGTGGGCACAAGGAGCACAGGAGCTCTGGCAGCATAGGCACCAGAAGATCAACTAGAGGTCAATTCAAATGCTAACAGAGGCAGCCTGCAGGCTTATCTCTAGCAATTCAAGGCAGAAAAGAAAAAAAGTGTAAAAGTCAGGTAAGAAGTTAGAGGAAGAAAGCAAGCCAGCAAGAAACATTGGAATGTGTAGCAAGCTAAGAACAGCAGAACTTTTTGTCTTCTCCCCTCAAAGTAGCAATGTTTCTCGGAAACTCAAGGCAGTCTAGGTATGGCTACACATGCAAGCCAGGATCATGTGGATGTTCAGGCAGGTCTCAGGGATTCCTGGGATGTTGGGCAGATCACTGATGGAGAAATCCTAGCTTGTGATTTTCTGACCCAAGATAGGCCACATGCAACTTGTGGTCATGTCCGCGCTGAAAATCATTAGATCCACAGCAGTTCAGGCAGAAGGGGACAAAGCCCTTTGGGAGAAATTACTAAGAGAAAATTTTTTGCCGAAGAACCATCCTTTTCATAGGCTGTTGCTGGCACTCAGGAAATAACGGAAATTCTACATTGATACTCAAATATTTTCCTTCGGGTTGCTTATTGAAATATTGGAAGAGCCTCCAGCTAGATAGTTTAAATATGGAACGTCTTCTTGACCTCTGTAACACCATGTAGCCTGAGTATAAGCTAGACCACAGGGAAAGATAGTCAGTGAATGGCAGTTTGCATTATCAGATCATTTTGCAGTCAGATCTTTCTTAACCAAATAAATAAGATTATCAAAGGAGAAGAGGCAGGGGAATGCAAGATCATATTATTAACTGTTTGATATCAGAAAAAAAGAAGTGTGTCACTAAGGCAGCCTATCCACATGTCTGATAAGAAGATTCTAGTTCCCTGCCTCAGAACTAGCCTTGACCAAAATATGGTAACATTATACTACCTTATGTTTCAACAACTTTGTCATAGTTTATTTTGCCAACTAATACCAACAAAGGGGCTGGAGCGATAGCCTAGTAGGTAGGGCATTTGCCTTGCATGCAGCTAACCTGACCAAACTGGATTTGATTCTTCTGCCCCTCTCTGAGAACCTGGCAACTACTGAGAGTATTTTGCCCACATGGCAATTCCTGGCAAGCTCCCCGTGACATATTGAATATGCCAAACACAGTAACAACAATTCTCACAATGGAGATGTTACTGGGCCTGCTTGAGCAAATCAATGAACAACAGGAGGACAGTGATACAGTGCTAAATATTACTAGATTTAATGATATATTAAAAAAACACTAAAAAAAGCAATTATAGATAATTCATACAAGCACCTCTTTTTTTGTTTGTTTTAATTTTTTATTTAATCAAAGGTCTGTGATTTAAAAAATACTGATAGGTGAGCTTTAGGTATATAATATTTCAACATCAATCCCCACCACCAGTGTAGAATTCCCTCCACCATATTTCTTCCCATATTTTCCCCCTACCCTTAACCCACCCCATCCCTGACTGTCAACTTGACAGTTACATAACAAAGTTCCAGTGGTTGCAGGTTGGGTCTCATGTTTTCAGTGTTATTGAGTCTTTGTCTTAGATATATGCTGTACCACTGTACCACTTATCCATATGCTACCAGTAAACTGAAGCCCTGATGCTTGTTCACCTTTCACCTGTTACTTCCTGTTCTCTTTTCCCAACTTTTATATCTTGCCTTCTCTGTCATTCTCCTCTCTTCATACTGGGGTCATGGGTACTCTAGGTATGCCCTGTTTACTACAACAAATTTATACTTCAGCTTTACTTCACTGAAGACTCATTCACATGTACAAAATAGCACATGTCCTTTACAGTTGTGTTATATGAATAAACTGCAGATCACAGATTACAGATGATATATTTTCTCTTTTTGTTAGCTACACACACTTCATAAAATATCAGGTGACTTCAAACTAAAGACAGAACATTGAGTCCAATATTTTTCTTTTCTACTTTTTCTTCTCCTATTAAAATTTTAAAAAATAAGCATAGAACTAAAGATAGAAAACTAAATTAGTCGTCATTAATGACAAAGTGCAGAATGCGAACAGATATTAGCTTGAATTTTAGCATTGGTGTGTACCTACTCCTCATATTTACCTGCCTCAATACTAATTGCCAGCATAAATTTTAGAATAAAGTTCTTTAAAGTTAAAATTACATAATTGGGATTAGTCTAATTTTTAAAAAAAAATAATCACATGATATAAATTTTCAATCCTTATGAATGCTCATATAGCCCGTTGCTAGCCCAGAGAAAGGCGAGAGAAGAATCTGTTACTCAGTGCAGTATCAGAAGGAGAAAAAAGGTGAGAAGATGCAATGATTTCTTTACTTATACAAGGTTCTCTCCTCCCTCCCTCCCTCCCTCCCTCCCCCAAGTAGAGTCAGGCGTCCTGTGGGGAGCAGCTGAGGGAGCTGAGGGAGGGGTGGAACTTTAGCCTTTCAGGGGAGCCCCCAGACCTTGGCCAGCACAGGGCACGGGGCCACAGATGGTGTTTTAGCTTCCTCGGAAGCGCGGGTGACAGCAAGTCAGAGGCTGGCGGGCGGGCGGTGTCCGGGTCATCTCCTGCGCCAGGATGCACGTCTGTGTGGTTCCATGTCCGTCTGTCCTTCTGGCTCTCCAGTGCCCGGCGTTTCTGCGTTGTGGTGAGTAACGGTCCCTGCAGCGAGGGTTTCCCCGCATGGTCAGTGGCTGGAGGCTGCCCAATCCGAGCAGACACCTGTGAACGGAACCCAGCCAAGCGCTGCGCTTCCAGAAGCTTCCAGACCCTCCCTAGCCCCTGCTTGACTCTGCCCTCGTCCTCCCTGCACAGTGCTCGTCGGGGCCCTGACTGGGCCTGCAGGTCAGCACAGAGCTGCCAGCCAGGCCACGCTGTCGCTGGTCCATCGGAGTTGCCACCTGGCCCGAGCGGGCAGGGCTGGGACATGCTCCCCACGCTGGGCGCTCGGGTCCGCTGTGACCCACAGGACATAGCAGAGAGATGGCTGGATCCGGCAGTGGAGGTGGGGCTGGGGCTCGAACCCGGGCCCTGTGGCCCAGAGTCTTTCGTGCCGCCATCTTCCTCGTGCTCTTGGAGGGTTCGGGGGTCTTGGTCCCTCTCGAGCGCTGCAAAGTTCTGTGTGCAGCACAGCACCTTTCTTTGGGTGCTCAGTTTCGCTTTTGTTTGGGGGCCACACCAGGCAGTGGTCAGAGCTGGCTCCCGGCTCTGTGCTTGGGGCTGACTCCTGGCTCTGTGCCCGGGGCTGGCTCCTTGGCAGGGCCCGGGTAACCCTGTGTGGTGCTGGGCATTGAGCATGTGCAAGGCCAGTGTCCTCCTGCTGTGCTGTCGCTCCAGCCCCACCTTCTCCTCTTCCTGTCGATGCCCAGCCCGGCCCCGTTGCCCTTGGTAACCCCTCACGGGCCGTTCTGAAGCAGGAGGGCAGCTGGTCCAGTCACCGCTCCTGATCAACCCTCCCATGATTTCACTTGATTGCCTCTGATTTTCAGCCTGGGGCATCACGCACGTCCGCGGAGGCCAGGCCCGGCCGCCCCTCTCCAACCCGGGTGCCGCCTCTGCTTGGTGCTGGGCTCCGTCCGCTCACACGCCGGGCGGGCTCACAGACCTCTGGGGCGGAATCGTATTAAAAAGCAAGTCGGACGAGGGCCTGGGCGAGAGTTACGGGGCCGAGTGCGGCTCCTTGGGCCCGTCCTGAGCGTCGCTCTGTGCCCGAGACCCCCAGAGACCCCATTCTGCCGGGCCCAACACTGGCCTCTAGGCCGGGGCAGCCGAGTGTCATCAGGAAAGCCGGGTCACCCTGAGCTATTATTTATTTACAGTCCCATTGGCGTCTGCCGGTTGGTCGCTTTGGTGGTTTCGCGCCTTGGCTGGGGGTCTGAGTCGGTGCCCACCAGCTCCGCAGCTCCCCCCTAATGAGGCTCGAGCGCTGTGAGCCTCCTGTCAGCCAGCCAGCGCTGGCTCGGGCCCAGGCCCGGCTCGGGGCTGCATGCGCCCTCCTCGTCACGAGGTGAAACTGGCCGCACTGCGGAGTACCCCGGGACACTCTGCAGGAAGCCAGGACGAGGCTGCAGATGACAGAATTGGGCAGGAGGGAGGGAGGGAGAGGGAGGGAAAGACCCGGGAAAGGCGTTTCTGGGGACTGCTCTAAGAAAAGGGGCTCCAAAGGGCCCCCCCAGAAGCCACGCATCTCCCAACAAGTAGGTGGGGCACAGACGGGAGGTCCCCTTCTCTGAGTCCCTGAGGCCTGAACGCTGTGCAGGGCTCGGGGGGTTGCTGGGGAGGCCTGGGAGGTGCCGGGGCAGACGTGGAGGCCCGGCCTGGAGTCGGGGGGCGGGGACACACAACCCCAGCCTGGGGTCCGTTCTGCCCCCCACCCATGCACCTGCAAAGGCCCTCAGTCCCGTCTCGGACCCCGGCAGGAAGACGTTCTCCCAGCTCTCCCTGGTCAGCAGCCGGCGGGCACTTCTGCTCAGACATAAGTCCCGAGAGACTTCCAGAACAATCCACAGAACAGAAACCCGGGAAATTAATACCGAGTAATAAAGCTCCGCGAAGACCCGGCGGGCCGCGGGGGAGGCGCGATGCCTCGTGATGAGGGCGAGAAAGTCGGGACGCCCGGCTAGGAGATGAGCCGGAAGGGGTCTGGGGGCCGGAGAACACAGCCACTTGGTGGGCGCGGACGTGAGAGGAAAAGCGGTCGGAGTGGGGGGTCGACGGGACGAGCTTGATGACCTCAGCCCCAGGCCTGGCCGCGCCCATGCACCCCCCACCTCACCTGTGCACAGCTGCTCCCCCCCCCAACCTCACCCCTGCACCCTTGTGCCCTCGCTTTTTTTGCCTTGGCCCTCACGTTCCCCCCACTGCAGCTGGGACGCTGGGTGGGGCCGCTCCCCCACTGGACTGCTGACCGGGGTTGCGAGGCAGTGGGAAGCAGGCAGCCCGGGGCCTGTCGAGCCCCAGGACCTGTGGGCAGCCCCCCCGGACAGGGAAGCTGGACACGGGCCAACACTGGGTGCCCCAGTTTCCAGCTCTGCAAAACAGTTTGTCTTTCCAGGAAGTGCTCTGCGAGAGTCTGAACACTAGGGTCCACGCGGGAAGGGGCCTGCTCACCTCGGCAAGCCCACCCAGACGCACTGCGCACAGGACATCGGGGGACCCAGAAAGGGCCCTAAAGAGACAGACACGGGCCTGGGACACTCCGAACAGAGTCAGACCCGGGCTGGGCTGGGGGCTCAAGCCTCCCTCCTGGAGGGACCAAGCAGTGGCCGGGAAGGCTGAGGCCCAGGGCAGCTGTTGGGTGAGGCCATCTCAGGGGCTTGGGGACCTGGGACAGCCTCGTGGCCAGGCAGCGGCTTGCAGGGCCATATCAAGGGACGCAGAGGGGCTGGCATATCCAGCCCCCAGGATGGGGCTCCGCTGAGCCCCCCAGCACGCGGCACAGGGCAGCAATGTAC
>JAOXYA010000001.1:65687556-65723596 GCA_028565675.1 Sorex palustris
CACCATGAGATACAGTTACAAACATGCATAATTACGTTTCAGTCATACAATGCTGGAGCACCCATTCCTCCACTAGTGCACATTTTCCACCACCATTGATCCCACCCACCTCCCCCACCCCACCCCACTCCCTGCCTCTGTGGCAGGTACAATCCTTGTTACTCTCTCTCTACTTTTGGATATTATGATTTGCAATACAGATACTAAACGGCCATCACGTTTGGTCCTCGGTCTACTTTCAGCAGACATCTCCTATCCCAGGCAATCCCTCCAATCATCATTTACTTAGTTGTTCTTCTCCATCCCAACTGCCTTTCCTTCCCCCAAGAAAATGGGGCAGCCTTCCAAATCATGGTGTGATCCTCCTGGACATTATCTCTACTGTCCTTAAGTGTTAGTCTCATATTATGCTACTTTGTATTCTACATAGAATGAGTGCAGTGATTCTATGTCTGGGTAGGACTAAACTTTTATTTACTTATTTCATTATTGTTTATTTAATTTTTTTTATTTAGCCTTAATGATTTTCATTGGAATAGAGCAGAAAGGACAATACCTGATGTCCAAGGTTAGACTGCTTTAAGTGCTATGACTTCTGTCTGATTTTCTTTAGGGATGCTTTCTCTTACAATCTGGCGACTATGTTGGGACGAAAACCCAAGCATGTGGGAAGTATGTGTGTAAGCACTTTTGTCAACCTTCCAGTTGAGGTCTCAGTCTAAGACCAGCATTAACTGCCAGATCTGGAAGATGATTCCAGGCGCCAGCCATTGTTTCTCTGAAATCCCATGTGACATCACATGCAAAAATACTTCTATTCAATCAGCCCTCAGGCGCATAAAAGAAAATAATTGTAAACTGATTGTGGTTAATTTAGGCCACTGAATTTTGGATGATTCATTATACAATGACATACAATCAGAACCATGATCTAATCATTGTATATATCTACACATTCATGCTCTTTTCTCACAACTTTGCTGTTTATATTTTTTGCCCCCTCCCCACTGACTTTCCCTCTCCTTGATGATGTTGCTGTTTCAGTGTCCAGCATTGATGCACACTTATTTGTGGTGCTCCCTGGGCATCACACATCATCTCCTTATGAAGATTTGTAGTGACTTGGCATTGCCTGCACTCCCCCACCATCCCACATATGCTCTCATTATCTACTCCCTTTATCCCTAATACTCTTTTCCATCTTTTAAAATATTACAGTTCAATGTTTCTATTATTATCATAATAGATAATATCTCCATGCCAGGCTGTTTTCACTCGGGGCACCCCAGAGTGGGATGGGTGAGAGCCTTCCCCACCCAAAGGGACCCAACCCTGTCAGCCGACCTCCACTACCCAACCGTCATCATGCTCCAAGCCGCTTTCTGGGTAGCGCAGCTGGCTGTACTACACATCATAAGACACTTCCTACACATTTTCCATAATCACCACACCATATTTGATGGGATTCAGACAGTAGGCAACAAATCATAGAGATAAATATATAAATATATGCCTGGCAAACTACCAAGAGTATCTTGCCTGCACAGGCAGAGGCTAGCAAGCTACCCATGGCATATTCGACATGCCAAAACCAATAATGACAACAGGTCTCATTCCTCTGACCCTAAAAGAGCCTCCAATCATTGGGAAAAGATGAGTAAGGAGACATTGCTAAAATCTCAGGGCTGATACTAGGGCAGGGCATTCCCTTTTGTTCTCTCTCTCTTTTTGGGTCCTGTGGTTTGCAAAAGAGGCATTGAGTGGCAATCATGTTTGGTCTATAGTCTACTTTCAGCCTGCTTCTCCCATCCTGGAAGGATCCTCCCAACACCCTTTATTTGGTGCTCCTTGCTCTGCCTGAGCTCTCTTTTTCCCTAGAGTGTGTGGCTGGCCTCGAAGATGTGGAGCAAAACTCCTGGTACTAATCTCGTCCACTCTTGGGTGTTAGTCTCCTATTTTGTTACTTTATGTTCCCCAGATGAATGCAATTTTTTTTGTGTCTATCCCTCTCTTTCTGACATCTAGCATAGGGTTTTGCACATGAAACCTGCCCAGAGAACAATCTTAGAAGCCAGAAAGCTTGTCTGGACCAGAACAACTGTACTTGCCTTTTTCTTTCCCAAAGTCTAGGCCTCAGTTTAACTCTTCCTTTGTATAGGTTTGCAGATAAGATGAGTATGCCTCGGTTGGCCAGTCCAGGAAAGGATTTTATTCATTCTGGTGTTTACTGATTTGCAATCTGTTCTCTCTCTCTCTCTCTCTCTCTCTCTCTCTCTCGCTCTCTCTCGCTCTCTCTCGCTCTCTCTCGCTCTCGCTCTCTCGCTCTCTCGCTCTCTCGCTCTTCGCTCTCTCTCTCTCCCTCCCCCCTCCTTCTTCCCCTTCTTTAATGAAGGGTATTATTATGCATCCCACCACTTTTCAGCACTCAGTTCTTGTCCAGAGTGGTCGTTTTCAATTATCATCATCATGGTGGTTCTTTTTCTGTACTAACTGCCCTTTCCCTCTCACTTTGTGGCAAGCTTCCTACCATAGACAAATCCTGCCTTCCTTTATTCCCTCATTTCTGCTGTCTATGGGTATTAATCACATAGTATGGGTGTATGTGTGTGTGTCTGTGTGTGTGTATACACATGTATGTATGTATGTATGTATGTATGTATGTATTTCTCCCACAAATGAATGCAATCATTCTTTGCCTGCCCCTCTTCTTCTGACTCATTTCACTCAGCATGATACTCTCCATGCCCGTCCATGTATAAGAAAATTTCATGATGTCATTTTTCCTAGCAGTTGCATAGTATTCCACTGTATAGATGTACCATAATTACTCTATCCACTCATCTGTTTGGGGGCACTTGGGTTGTTTCCAGGTTCTGGCTATTGTGAATAGTACACAGTGAACATAGAGCTGCAGGTGGCTTTTCTGCTTTGTGTTTGTGGTGCCCTAGGGTGTATTTCTAGGAGCTGTATTGCTAGATTATATGGAAGTCCAATTTCTAGTTTTTTGAGAAATGTCCGTGTTGTTTCTCAGACGGACTGGATCAGTCAGAATTCCCGCCAGCAATGAGAGTCCCTTTCTCTCCACATTCATGACGGCACTAGTTGTTCTTTCTGATGTGTGCCAGTCTCTGTGGCATGAGGTGATTTCTCATTGTTGTTTTGACTTGCATCTCCCTGATAGAGCACTTTTTCATGTGCCTTTTGGCTATTTGTATTTCTTGGAGGAAGTTTCTGTTCATCTCTTCTCCCCAGCTTTTGATGGGGTTGTATATCTTTTTCTTGTAAAGTTCCGCAAGTACCTTATATATCTTGAATATTAACCCCTTATCAGATGAGTGTTGGGTAGAATGATTTTTCTTGCTCCGTGGGCTGTCTGTGTATTCTGGTCATCGTTTCCCTGGAGGTGCAGCAGTTTCTTAATGTCCCATTTGTTTATCTTTGCTTCCACTTGACTGGTCAGTTTGTGTCATTCTTGAAGATGCCTCTGGCTTCAGTGCCCTGGTGCGAGTTGCCTGTTTTCCTCCCTGCCCTGACGGAGTCAGATCCGTAGCCGGTTTTTAGTCCATTTTGATTTTTTTTTTTTTGTGCCTGGCCTTAGAAAGAGGTCTGAGTTCATTTTTTTGCACACTTTTTTTTAAAATCAGATTTTAAAAGGACTTGTGTCTACAAAGGAAATCAAAATCTTCTAATAATGTTAGATAGTCATAAAAGTGTAGTGTAATTAATGATACATATATTTGTCATTTGCAAGATAAAATACTCGGTTGAATAAAGCTGTCAAATACAAGCCTGCTTGCTTTCCTTCTTGCCCTGAATCTAAGTAGATAAAAGTCTCCCAAATGGGAGAGTTTTCCTTTTGGCCTTGACCTGGCATTGATGTTTGCCACTTTGGTCACAGTTAGGAACCATGGAAGGGAGAGCTGTGTGCCAGCATCCTGTTGAGGCAGCGCATAGTGTGTGCGTGTGTGCTGCAGTGCAGGACAGATACCTGACGGTCTTCGATTGCCCCTGTCGGTGAAGTGCCCCAAGTCACGGAACATTTGGCCAGAGAGGAGGAAGGCACTCGCCTTTCATGCAGCTCCTGGGGTTTAGTCCCCAGGACTGCATATGCTTGACACTGCATATGCTCCCGCAGAAGTGATAATTGAGCATAGCTGGGTATGGCAAAAAAAAAAAAAAATCCTAACAAGGGGCGGGGAACATTTTTGGACAGGAGAGACGGTCCAGGGCTTCAGGCATTTGTCCCAGGGGCACTGCCAGAGCGTGGTACACAAAACATGGGCGTTTACAAACGGAGAAGGAGCACTGTTATCCAGAAAAGGAGCACTGTTATCCATTACCCTGTGGTCTGGGGAGAAAGCTCACAGCGAGTGCTAGGACAGCAGGCAAAAGGCGGGTCTCTTCCCGACCAACCGAGGACTCTGGTTATTCTTGTTTGGGGGTTTGGGGGTGTGCCTGGCTGGGTGCTCTGGGAAGCATGCAGACCAGCAGTCGAACCCAGGCCTCCACATGAAAGCGAGAGCACTTCAGCCCAAATTTATTAGGTATTGAAGTGCGAGGCTGCTGTAGCGGACACGTCTGGATTTAAGCTCTATTATTCCAAATGTGAGATCTGTACCTGAGGGAAGAATCTCGTTCTCGAGCGTCTGTGCAGGAAGTGAGTTGTAGTTTGCTGGAAGAGCCTTTTGTGTCTTTTTCCCCCTCAGGATGATCGTTTACGAGAACCTCTGCAGAAACTGAAACTGGCTGTTAGCAACGTCATGCCCGAGCAGCTATTTAAGTACCAAGAGGACTGCCAGGCCCGGAGTCAGGCTAAGTGTGCCAAGTGTGTGCCTGTTCTGTTTGCACTGCCTTTGTCATCGTCCCCCCGCGTCCCCGTCCCCCCCTTTCGCTGTGGCTGCTGCCGTGACCGGAGGCCTTAGGCACTCCGGTTCCCTCCTGCTCGCCCCTGGCCTGGGCGCTCCCGGGGCTCAGAGCAGTGCTCGTGCACGAGTTGCTCAGGCGTCACACCTCTGGCTGCGGTGCTGCCAAACAGCAGGGCTGCCAGCCTCAGACGGCGCATCTGCCAGGATTGTACAGGCCATGGGCGGCAGCCCCGAAGATGTGAACGCACGACTGTGTAGACTGGCCAGCCAGATTTTCTGTCGGGGATTGGTCATAAGGGAACTGCATTACTGTGTGGAAAACGCAACACACAGCACCACCATGACACCAGTGAGTGTTTTTTAAGTAGCAGATCACTTCCTGGTTACGCTGACGTCAGAAGCAAACTCTGCTGATTAGGGTCACGGATGTGATCAAGGCAAAACCGGTATTTCACATGTGGAGCAACTTGACTGGCCCCAGTTGAAACAATATTTCCTGAACTACGTTCATGCCGTCATGTTATAGTTTAAGATCTTATTTGCCGTGCCTTCAGCACATGCTTCAGAGTATTTTATGGGAAGATAGAGTTTCTACTTCCCTGTTCCTCAGTCAGCATTTGGTGCAGGCAAGTTTCCAAAAGTGTGCGGAACCTCTCCTCGGATGACGTTGAGTACAGCTTTGCTCATGGAGTGTTTCTCGTGTTTAGGTTACAAACAGACGAAGAACGAGAGAAAAATGGATCGGAGGAAGATGATGATGAGAAACCAGGGAAACGTGTCATAGGACCCCGAAAGAAATTCCACTGGGATGACACCATTAGGTACCGTTTAACCCGAGCCTGCACGTTAAATAACAGAAATCAGATTTCTTGTCAGAAGAACCTGTGGTGGCTAGAAGAGGAGGGTAGGCTGAGGGGTAGTTCAAGGCCAGAGCTCATGCGTTTCGTACCCGAGGACCCAAGTCAGATCCCTAGCACCGCATGGTCAGGTACGGGTGGGATGACCCTGCTGGCCTCCACCGCACACTCAGCGGGACCAGGTGTCATTGGGAGTGTCCCCTGGCTTCTCTGAGCACTGCTGGGGACCCCCATCATGACCGGACAGACAGACCATCCAGCCAACTTGCAGACCATTGCTCAGAGGGCAGGAAGGAGGAATACCAACCCTAAACTACTATGCAGGAAAGGTTTATTCAAGAGAAGAGTAAACTCCTTAAAGAATGATTGCTTTTATTTGCACTTAACTGCTTTTCAGGCTAGTCTTCTAACTGTTGAATAAGCTGTACTGGTTTTTTGTTTTTTGCTTTTTGGGTCACACCCAGTGATGCTCAGGGGTTACTCCTGGCTTTGCACTCAGTTATTACTCCTGGCAGTGCTTGGGGGACCATACAGGATCCCAGGGATCGAACCCTGGTCGGCTGCGTGCAAGGAAAACACCCTACTCGCTGTACTATCACACTGGTCCCGCCGTACTGGTATTAGCAGTTGAGGTTCTCAGTATACTTGTGTGATCGTGTTTTTTTTGTTTTTTTTTTGCTTTTGGGGTCACACCCAGCTGATGCTCAGGGGTTTACTCCTCGTTCTGCACTCAGGAGTTACTCCTGGCGGTGCTCAGGGGACCATATGGGATGCTGGGAATCATACATGGGTCGGCCATATGCAAGGCAAACGCCCTACCCGCTGTGCTATCACTGCAGCCCATGATCATCTATTTTGACTAGTATTCCTGTACCATAAATAAAAAGGTTTTTTTGGTTTTGTTTTTTAGTTTAATTTTATTTTTCACATTTAATATTCTAACACCAATCCCACCACCATTACACCTTCCCACCACCCTATTTCAGATGTTTCCAACCCAAACCCAAACCTCTACTTTTAAGCAGAATCAAAATAATTTCTTCTATATTGTTTGTATAAATAAAGGTTTAGTTGTAGGATTGTCCTTTTCAATCTCTGGTGGCTAGATTAAAGAAATCAGAAGTTGTCTGGTATTGGTGGTTTGATTCTGTGCCATGAATGATGGATCCTCACAATTGATTCCCTTCTGGGCCAGAGAGATGGTACAGAGGTGAAGATGTTTGCCCTGCCGTGGCTGGTCTCTGTTTGATCTCTATACTGTGTACAGACTCCTAAACAGGGTGAGGGGTAGCCCCTGAGTTGACCCAAGCCCCCTCTCCTCCCCAAAGTTGACCCCAAAGAAAGGAAAGAAAGGTGTTGAGTGACAGTCCAGCATGTAGCTTGCTTTCCTTGCGTGTGGTCTGCCCAGGTTCAGTCTCAGCATCCCTTGTAGTCTCTCGAGCACCATCAGGAGTGATCTCTGAGCCAGGAGCAAGTCCTGAGCACCGCCGAGTGTAGTCCCCCCCCCCAAAAAAAAATTAATTTTAGGTCATCTTCTAAGTTCTTCCTGTAATAATCATTGTTGTTGCCTTCACATTTATGTGCTTTAAAAATTCTATTTTAAGCTAATCTTCTAATTCAGTTTGCATATAAATACTATGTTCTTAATCTATTTAGAACGTTATTGTGTAACCTTGTTGAGATCAAACTGGGATGCTATGAGTTGGAGCCAAACAAGAGTCAGTCGGCAGAGGATTATCTTAAGTCATTCATGGAGACGGAGGTGAAACCATTGTGGCCTAAGGGCTGGATGCAGGCAAGGTAAGACCAGCCTAAGCTGTCGTGGCCTTTGTATTTTACAGTGTTGGTTTGGGTTTGTTTCTGGTGAGGGCAGTGCTCAGGGCTTCCTCCTTGCTCTGTGCTGAGGAATCATTCCTGGCACTCTCGGAGATAATATGTGGTGCCAGAGATCAAACCCAGGTAAGCCCTGTGCAAGGCAAGAACCTAACCATTGTACTTTCTCTTTGGCCCCTCACAAAGTGATTTTGTTTTCATCTTTCAAGTTCCTAAACTATAGGAAGGGAGGGAGGGAAGAAGGAAGGGAGAATGGAAGAAGGGAAGAAAGGACACATTGTAGGCTTTATTTTGCTTCCTTATTACTGCTATTGTAAAGTGCACACACATCATTAACATTGGAGAATCCATGAAGATCACTAACTCACAGAACTTGGAGCATCATTAGAGACCGGCCCGGGAGAGCACTCTGAAGGGTGGAGTAAAGGCCTTATAGAAACATGGCCTGAGCCAGAGCCCAGAACTGCTGTGTGGACCTGGGCCTGGCACTGCTAGGGAGCCCCTAAAGGAGACACACCTTAGGTTCTCTTGAAAACAGTGTGGAGTGGTACCACAAAAAATGACAGTATTTTATTCATAAAAATGAAAAAGAATATTAAAATTAACACATAGCTGCTTTGATGTGGGGCTGAATTAGCAGGGAAAAATGTTGCCTTATCAACATCTCCAGAAAAGAAATGCTGTGAAGTCTGCAAAGCTTATTGAGTTTACCATACATTATTGTATCTTTATATTTTATTTATTTATTTATTTATTTTTTTGTTGTTGTTGTTGCTTTTTGGGTCACACCCGGCGATGCTCGGGGGTTACTCCTGGCTTTGGACTCAGGAATCACTCCTGGCGGTGCTCTGGGGACCCTATGGGATGATGGGAATCATACCCGGGTCAGCCGCTTGCAAGGCAAACGCCCTACCCACTGTGCTATTGCTCCAACCCCCTATTGTATCTTTTTAAGTAATGAAGAGCTTATTGAAAATCAAATTATTAAAGTGATCAAGTGAGACTTCTTTTTGAATGTGTATCTCTCTCTTTCACACCTTTCTCAGTAAGTTTGTTTTAGTCAAAACTTCCTCTTCTGGGGCCAGACTTACAGTATATAGGGTAAGGCACTTGCCTTGCATGTGTTGGACCGGGGTCAGTCCCTGGTATCCCAGATGGGCCCACAGGAATGATTCCTCGGTGCAGAGCCAGGAGTAACCCCTGCACATCGCCAGGTGTGACCCCAACCAAAATGGGGGGCCGGGGGGGAAGACGCTTATTTTGCTTTACTTAAAAAAGAAAAAGATATAATATGATCATCATGCTATTATCTGCTATAAAGAAAGTAATTGTGTCCTTTCGATCTTTCCAGAATGCTTTTTAAGGAAAGCCGAAGTGTACACAACCATCTTACTTCTGCTCCGTGAGTAAACGTGGATTTCAGATTTTGTCATTTCTTGTTATTTGCATTCTAGGCACTAGTAAATAAAATTCCAGATGAAATAGCTCATAACTGTACACTTAAACCATTTCTGTTGCACTGCCATTTCGTTTAAAAAAACAAAAAACATGATTTTTGAGGGTTGGAGAGAAAGCCCAGGGATTAAGGCTCAGGCCCTGCATGCCACTGACTGCAGTGTGTCTCCTGCACCTCACGGCCCTGGAAGATGGCTCAGGGCAGCCTGTTGTGCCCCTGAGCTTCACAGGAGTTGTCTAAGCATACCGCACCCTTGCCCCTCTTGTTGACCTTCTGACCCAGCTGCCAGTCCCTGCGAGCGGCCCCAGGGCCTCCTGAGCACCATTAGGAGGCCCCCCCAGGCCCCAGATGATCCTGTTGATTGTCTTTTGGAACACTGAATATTTCTCAGGCATGGCCTCCTTCTTATATTATGTTCCCCTATTCTCATGCCCTTGTCCCACATTTAGAGCCTGTTCACGTGTGAGCCCCTTGGGGTATCTTGAGGACACAATAGGAAGAGCATATGGCCCCCGGCTGGGAAGCACGGGCTTAGATTGTAGAAGGTTTATGTTGCAGGTTACTGCTGTTGTCTCCAGAACCTGAGTCCAGGGGCCTGGGGATGCTCAGAGCCAGGGACAGCGCACAGGGCTTGGTCCTTGGTGCTGGGCCTGTGTCCTGGGTCTCTTCCCCCATTTGATCGTCTGTACCCAACAGGCTTGGGCTGTACCATGTGGTTAAATGCCAGCCTCACTTGCTTTCCAAGTGTTTCATTCCACAGAATTTCTCTCTTCTCCATATCTTCATTCCTGTTCAAAACTGGACCTTCCTCAGTGATGTAGTTACAGATAGAGTCCTTACCTCTTAAGCAGTAGCAAAAAGGCAACTATTTATGTTTTGTGATATATTGTTTGGCTAAATAGTGGTTATCTCCATAAGACATTTTAAAATTGTATTTAGTTTTGCCGGGGGCAGGGTGTGGGGTGGGAGGGGAGAGGCACACCCAGTGGTGCTCAGGACTTTAGTCCTGACTCTGCTCAGGAATTGTTCCTGACAGGGCCCAAGGGACTGTGTGTGGTACTGGGGATTGAACCCAGGTGGGTCTTATGCAGGGCAGTGCCTTAACCTGCTGTATTGTCTCTCGGTTCCTGTTTTGTTATTTTACAGGAGAAAATAGGAGTCTGTGGCATAGTAGGGCCTAGAAATTGTTTGGCTCAAGTGGTATATATTTATTTTGCCCAAGTGGCATATATGTATCTGTATGTGTGTATGTTAGACACACACGTGCGCCACTTGGGCAAAATGGGCGTTGTTGGCTGCATGCAAGGTAAATGCCTTACATACTGTACTATTGCTCTGACCCTCCCCCCACCCCCCGTTCTCATATAGTGGCCTCTATATTCTTAAATACTTTAAAAATTACAGTTTCCTTACAACTTGAAAAATAATGTTGTACGTGGGCAGTTTTAATCAGATGGCATTTTCAGTCTCTCCTGGTGATGCTCAGGGACCATATGTGGTTCTGGGGATCAACCGGGTAGGCTGCGTACAACTACTTCCTCCCTGCACAGTCCTTCAAACCACAGCTTTTTAAAAACTTATTTTCTGCATTCATAGTTCACTAGCAGTTTGGCCTTTTAAATGAAATAGAAAAAACATACTGCGATTATTCACATCACATTAGCCACTTATGCACATTTCTTTCCCTTAAAAAACTTTTCAAATAGCAAAAGAAATTCTTCACTCATGCAATTAGAAAAGTGTATAATTTCCCCTAATAACTAATCCTGCATTGACCTCCTTTCCCACCTTTTGTCTTAGGGCAAAGAAAAAGGTGATTCCTGCGCCTAAACCCAAAGTGAAGGTAAGAATTAAACGTGGTCTTAAAGTGGCAATAATTGGTCAACATTAAAGCATATTTTCCCCCCATCAGATTTTATTTCTTTCTTTCTGTGACTTTTTTGGGTCAGGGATTAGTCCTGGCTCTGCACTCAGGAATTACTCCTGGCATTGCTCAGGGGACCATTCAGGATGCCACACGAGGCGAACGCCCTGTCGACTATACTATCACTCCAGCCCCTCCTCATTAGATTTGAATGTTACTGTTATGTGGAGCCAGTGTCAGACCCCCACGCAAGGCTGTGCCTTACCTTCTTTACTCTCTCTCTCTCTCTGACCTCATTTTTCTTCGGTGAAATATGGTTTTGGGGTTTTTAGTTTGGCAGCTGAACCCAGCAGTTCTCAGGGTTACTCCTGCCTCCTTGCGTCAGGTTTAGTCCTCATGGTGCGGGACCTCTGGCCCTCTAGAATGCCACGCGTCCAGCCTGTGGAGCAAGATCTCTGGTCGTGAAACATTTTGGCTTCATTTTGGGGGCTTGAGGGCCCACCTCTGGCGGTGCTCAGGGCTTACTCCTGGCTCTACACACAGATCACACCCCTGGCGGGGGTTGAGGGACCATACGGGGTGCTGAGATTCACCCGAGGTGGCTGTGAGCAAGGCAGGCGCCCTTGCTCTGCCTCTTATATACATGCACTCCAGCCTCCTGAAACGTTTTTAAGACGGGCCAGAGAAATCTGTAGCGACGGAAGTCATGCTTTGCACGCAGCCAGCCCTGGTTAGATCCATGGCTTGATATGGTCCGATGCCCCCTGCAGGTAAAGGCAGAGTTTCATTGGGGTCAGGAGAGGTGCTGACAGCACCTCTGAACAGATAGATGACAGGAGGATGATGGGTGGGGAGGACAGGCTATGGGGAATGTAACAGTTTGAGTCCTCTTGCGGCCTGACTTGCTCTCAGGTCCTCTTCTTAGAGTGACTGGCCGCAGACAAGCTGACACTGGGCTCCTGAGCAGGGTTCGAGCAGAACTCTGTCACCTTAAAATTTTATAGCCTAAAGTGAAGTTTCTGGTAGCATTTAAATTATTCAGCAGGAGGGTTTCCCAGGCCTTGAGAAACTAATGCTTTGTGATTCTCTTTCATTCTTTCCCCCGCCCCGTCCCCCATCACGATGCTGCTCGCACTAGGAGTGCAGCCCCAAGAGGGACCAGAAGACGTCTGCGCCCGCAGCGGCTGCCGTGGCCGGCCCCTCGGCGGGCTCGAGCGCCTCTGCCGTGGCCTCCACCAGTTCCGCCACGGGCCCAGCCCAGGAGCCCATCTGCCTCGATGACTCCCTCGATGAAGACCTTGCTTTTCCTCCGCCCGCACTGGAGCTGGTCTCTGAGGCTCTCGCTGCTCTCAACAGCGGCAGCAAGGGCCCTCCCGCCAGCGCCCGGCTCACCGTGCCCGCGGCCAAGCCTCGCCCGGGACTCAGAGAAGAGAAACTCGCAAGCATCATGAGTAAGCTACCCCTGGCTGCGCCGAAAAAACTCGATTCTCCTCAGACTGCACATTCGTCAAGTCTCATCGCTGGCCATACCGGGCCAGTACCAAAGAAACCCCAGGATTTAGCTCATACTGGCATCTCTTCAGGCCTTATTGCTGGTTCTTCGATCCAGAATCCGAAAGTCTCCTTAGAACCGTTGCCGGCCAGGCTGCTTCAGCAGGGACTGCAGAGGGCGAGCCACCTCCACGCTGCCTCTTCCCAAGCCCACGGCTCCTCTTCCTCCCCGGCCCAAGTGGCTGCCTCCTCTCACGCTCTGGGAACGCCCGAGGCCCAAGATGCTTCTTCGTTAGCGCAAGTCACAAAGGTGCACCAGCATTCCGCTGTCCCGCAGAACTACGTGTCTCCACTGCAAGCAACCATCAGTAAGTCCCAGACCAACCCCGTGGTGAAACTGAGTAATAACCCCCAGCTTTCCTGTTCGTCCCCACTCCTGAAGACTTCAGATAAGCCACTTATGTACCGCCTCCCCTTATCCACCCCCTCGCCTGGAAATGGTTCTCAAGGGTCCCACCCCCTGGTTTCTAGGACTGCACCCAGCACCACTACCTCCAGTAACTATTTAGCCAAGGCGATGGTGTCACAAATCTCCGCGCAGGGTTTCAAGTCCCCCTTTTCAATGGCTGCATCTCCAAAACTTGCCGCGTCTCCGAAACCTGCCACATCTCCTAAGCCCTTGCCCGCACCTAAGCCTTCTCCCTCGCCCAAGCCCTCTCTGTCAGCTAAGCCTTCCGTCTCCAGTAAACTGCTCTCGAAGTCCAGCCCGGCGCCCAAGCCCGCTGGCTCCCCCAGCTCTCCCAGCCCAAATGCACTAGTCGCCCAGAGCAGCCACTCCGGCGGCGGCAGCAATCCCGCCCACAAGCAGCCCGCCGGGATGGGCGTGAGCAGACACTCTCCCACCTTGAACTTGCTGCCCTCGAATCGCACTTCAGGCCTTTCGTCTGCGAAAAGTCTCCAGGCCCCTTCGAAGCTAACAAACTCTTCATCCACTGGAACTCTCGGGAAGAATAGCTTGAGTGGGATCGCAGTGAATGTACCCGCCAGCAGAGGCGGCAGTCTGAACTCGAGCGGAGCCAATAGGACTAGTCTCGCAGGGGGAACAGGAAGTGGAACACAGGGTGCTACTAAACCGTTGTCTGCTCCACACAGACCATCCTCTGCCTCAGGGTCCTCAGTGGGAACGGCCAGCGTGCAGGTATGTATGCTGCATGCGCTCTCGCGAGAGCCCGCCACGTGGCCCCGCATTCTTGGGAGATGATGGGAAACGTCGGTTGCAGGAAGGTGTAGAGACAGGCGTGTTCTGGCCCAGGGATGCTCCCGACGCGGATAGGCTTCATCACTCCCTCAGCCAGCCATGGGGAGACTTACGACAATGGTCTTTATGGGGGCGTGGGTTTCTTCCCCTCCCCCACCCCTCGTTATTTAAGTACCAGAATGATTTTCTAAAACTTTTAAATTCACATCTAAATGCATTGTTTAGGACTGCCTAAATGAAGTCTAAAGCCAGATGTGTTCACTTAACAAACTTAATTCCACTTGTCTTTCCCTCATTCTACTTCTCCAATTTTCTGATATAATTGAAGCACATATTTTTCTTTAATTATTTATCTTCTCAAATTAAAAAGTTTTATGCCGATGGGGTTTTTTTGTTGTTGTTTTGTTTGATTGTTTTTGGGGTTTATTTTGTTTTGTTTTGGGGGCCACACCTGGCATGCTCTGGTTACTCCTGGCTCAGGATTACTCCTGGCAGTGCTGAGGGACCATATGGGATGCCAGTGATCCTCTCTGTAGGCGGGGAGGGGTGGGTAGAGAGAGTTTTAGGCAGAGCCCTGCAGCTATTCATATGTAATCCTCTGTGTTGAGTGTCAGTAAGTTTTTTCCTGGAGGTACTAGGAAACACAGTGGTCTTTTTGACACCACAGTTTCCTCTGTCATGAGTTTTTTATTCATATTTATCTCAGCTAGTAGGATTTGTGCGGAAGGAACTCAAGGGGTCTTTTCTGCACGTTTCCTGTAATACTTCCCTGAGCTTTTGCGCACTTGGTCCTTTCTGTGCTGCTCCCTATGAGGGAATGTCATCTCCAGTGCCGGACAGACTGCCCCACTGACTTGCTGCATTTGGGGTCTTTAGGTGGGGGCTGCTCCCACACAGCACTCAGCACGCCTGGGGGTGATTCTCAGGGCTGGTCCCATGCTTCAGTGCAAAGGCCCTTGGACGCAGTGCTGCTTGAGCCTTGCCGTGCTGGGGATTCCAGCGTTTTGACCCTCAAGGGCCAAAATCGGAGATGCTCAGGGAATCAGACCCACATCTGGGTGATGCTAAGCCGTTGGCTGTCTCCCACCCCCTTCATTTATATTTATAGGTAAGTCTGAGGCCTTTCTGCTGTTTTGTTTTCTTAAAAGTCACAAGTCCCTACTCAAATGCCAGTACATTTTTCACTCTTTCTTTGAAATACAAGTTTTCCCAAACTGTGGCTAGGTTTATCTAATTTTCATTATTTTGTACTTAGAACATCGTACTGTCTCAAACCTGGCTGTTTTTCGGCACGCAATATTATTCTTTAATATTCTTCAAACCAAAGAATACTTAAAGCGGTAACACATAGGTTGGGCTCCTGCCTTGTATGCAGCTGACCTGGGTTCGATCCCCATCTGGTCCCCTCCAGGAGTGATCCCTGAGTACAGAGCCAGGAGTAAGTCCTAAATACCACTGGGAATGATACAAAAAAAATTTTTTCTTCTGTATATGTGTTATTGTTAATTCTAATCCGTCAGTGTAGGTTAAGTACTCTATTGCTCATTTATTTGATCTTTCTGTCTTCCATATTATCACTGTTTTCATCTTCACATCTTTATCTTCTGAGACATTCTCAGGTTTGACCTTCATCTTCTGATTTGGTTTCTTTAACATTTTCCCCCACTAAAAGTAAGTAAAATTCAGGTGGAAAAGGAAATAAAACTCACCCATTGTTTCACCACTGTTTATACGTTTCTGGTACTTGCATCGGCTTTTCCCCCCAAAGTCCATTTTATGTAATATTTTGCTTCATAACAGTTTTTTGGGAATATATGACATTTTATGATGTGCTCTCAGGTTCTTAAACAAATTCTTTAAGAACATAGCTTCGTGATTTATAGAATTGTGCTGTCTTAAGAAAATGCCCTGACTTTGTACTGTCTCTTCCTTATATAGAATTGGAGCAGCGAATGAACAAATTTTGCCTTGTGTTTGAGAGTTCTTGGCAATTTAAGTGTTGTTTTTCAGTAGTTACATTTAAAAGCCCAGATCATTGCTCTGCCATTTCTATAGGCCTAGGAGTGAATTTTTTTCCAGATTTCCTATAAAGAAAAAATGTAATTAACTGGCACCAAATGAACATCTGAAATTAAGGGCCGGAGCAGTAGTAGAGTGGCAAGGGTGCTTGCCTTGCACACAGCCAATTCAGCACAGCTCCACCAGGCCTGATTCCTGAGCACAGAGCCAGGAGTGAGCACCATGCAGTGCCATGCATGGCTCATAAATAAATAAATAAATAAATAAATAAATAAAATAAGGACCATAGCAGTCGTACAGCAGGTGTGTCTCTTAGCTTGCACATGGCAGACCCCGATTTGATCCCCGGCACCCCATAGGGATCCTGAGCCCACCGGGAGTGAATCCTGAGCAGTGCTGGGTGGGCCTCAGGACAAAAAGCCTACAATTAGGGCCAGGAAGGTTGGCACATGTAGTTTGCATGCAGGGATTCAATTTCTGTCGCTGAACAGTCTCCCTCAAGCACTGTTGGGAGTGCCCCCACTTCAAAAGAAACAAAAATTAACTGACATTTTATCTATATTAGAAAATAATACAGACTGATGCTAGTTTTTGTTAAGTTACAGCTAATGTTTGGGCATCAGTCTACTACTTTATTTACTAAAATGTTGGCAGTTTTCTTTTCCTTTTCTTTTCTTTTTCTGCATGTAGGAGGCCCAGGGTCTCTTTTCGTGTCACAGGGTTCCCCAGGTGCAGAGTAAGGAGCAGCCCCAAGTTCTGCTGGGCGTGATCCCTCCCCAAAGCGGGGAAACCTTGGGCCGGTGAGAGCTTCGATCCCCAGAACCGCATAGGGTCCCATGTGCTTCACTGGAAGTCGTCCCTGAGTTCCGAGCTCAGAGCCAGGAGTAAGCCCTGAGAGGGAGAGGGAGGGAGGGAGGACGGATTGAGGCCCTTGCCTTGCATGTCCCCAAGCACTGCCAAGAGTGACCTCACTCAGGAGTCAGCCCTGGGCCTGTTGGTGTGGCCACCCCCACCAAACCCTCCCCACACACCCTGCCAAAAAGAACTTCAGGGTTACTTGCCTCATATTCTTCCTAATATCAGCTGCTTAACTATTATTTTTTTTTTTTTGCGTTAAAGTGTTAGTGAAGGCAAACTCTTTTGTTCTTGTTTTGAGGTTTTGTTTGTTTTGTTTTTGTTTGGGGGCTACACCTGGCAATGTTAAGGATTTACTCCTGGCAGAGGCTTGAGGGACCATGTAGAATACCAGATGGAACCCGGGTTGGCCACAGACAAGGCAAGTGCCCGCCTCCTGTGAAGGGAGTGCGCACTGGGAAGGAGACTCTCCATTTATAAAAATTTGGGTTATCTTTTGACATCTCATTAAGATGAATAAAATTTTAGCTCTCTCACCTGTCCCATTCTCCTGAAGGAGTAACATCACGATTCTTAATTAAGTCCATGACATTGTTGAGCTGTTTTTTGGGGGGGAGAGTTGCGCCCAGCGATTCTCAGGTCTTACTCCTGGCTCTGCACTCAGCAGTCCTTCTGGTGGTGCTGAAGGGACCATAGAGGGAGCTGGGGATTGAACCTCGGTCGGTCATGTGCAAGGCAAGCACCCACCCACTGTACTTACTCTCTTCCCTATTGTTGAGCTATATGTTATAAAGTACGACTTGATTTTCTGTTTTACTCCAAATTTTTGGCATTTTTCTACTTGCTTTGTTTTCCTTGAATTTAGAGTTAAATCTTTCTTTTTCTTTTTGTCACCAGAATGTGACACCAGGATTTTTTTCCCCCTCCTCTCCTGGAAATGATCCTATACCTGATCATTTGTCTCAAAAGACCATTGATGCTTGGCATACTGGTTAGCCAAGCTGGCTCCAGGGGCCCTACAGAACACATTTTGTGTTTCTAAAACGGAATGGGTCCCTCCTGGTTTTCTTTCTCTGTGAAAAGGCTCTGTGATTTGGAGACCTCGGTATCCTCTTTTGGAACCCGTGCCGGGCCGTTTTGTCTTCCTGTTTTGACAGGGAACATAATCAGTAATTGAGTAATGTTGTTTCTGCCCTTTGGCATATCCAGGCTTTTGATTTTGTTTTCTCTTCCTGGAGCATCGTCCTGAAGTGAGTGGTCAGCTGTGTGTGGCCTCTAGGTCTGTTTCTGGAGCATCCAACTCCAGTCTGAAAAACCCCTCTTCACGTTCTGCTCCATCACCAAAGACACCTAGAAAATTTTCTTTTCTGGGAGGCTGGTACCATAGTACAGTGTGTAGGGCACCTGCCTTGCACGGGATTGATCCAAATTAAGTCCCAGCACCCCATATTGTTCCCCAAGCCCTGCTGGGAATGATCCCTGAGCATAGCTGGGTGTGGCCCAAAACATAAAAACAAAGATAACTGGGGGCTTGGAGCCAGAGCAGTAGTCTAGCAGAGAGGGCATTTGTTTTGCACGGGGCCAACCCGGTTCAGTCCCTGGCATCCCATCTGATTCCCTGAGCACCTCCAGGAGTAATTCCTGAGTGCAGAGCCAGGATAACCCTGAGCATTGCTGGCAAAAAAAAGGAGGGGGGGTGGTATTTACTACTTTCTCCTTTAATAGCATTCTACTCAACTTCTTTCATGATACTGATTTTCTATCTTTGCCCCCTTCATAATTTCCCCCAAATCATTTATTTGTTAAACAAGTGCTTACCACGTGTTGTGTTTGTGCCAGGCACTCTTCTTGATGCTAGGAGCATGGGGTGAAGATTGTACTTGAGACCCCTCCTTGTGGGTTTGCATATACTTTAGATGGAAAATAAGCAAAACACAGGAGTTTTTAGAGCTATGTTGAGTGTGGGCTAGAGCCATATTACAGTGGGGAGGCGCTTGTCTTGCACTTGGCCCACCTGGGTTCAGCCTCCGGCGCCTCCTATGGTGTCCTGTCAGCCAGGAGTAACCCTTTCTCCTCTGGGTGTGGCCCTCAAAACAAAACTAAAAGTCCGGTAAGTGACAGGCACAAATCGAATAGCAGAGCTAGGAGATGGTCCAGTGGGCGTAAGGCATGCCTGGTCAGTACCCGACCCAGTCTTGCTTTCCAGAACCATGTGGTGACCCCAACGTCACGGGCCCCTGCAGCATCACATCCTCAAAACCTGGACTGAACCAGTTGTTCAGTCGCCAGGAATTGTTAGTTGAGGCCCCTGGACCACCTGAGCACTGCCTCCTCCCCAGTAAGATGAACAATAGAGTGACGGCAGTGACACGTAACTAAGGAGTGAGGAGGCTCTCGTTGAAGAGACCGCAGGTGGACTGGGAATTGTGTACTAGGTGCAAGATGTGAGGGGGACTAGCCAGGCACGAGGGAGCAAGAGGGAGAAAGAGCTCGACAGGAAGGGGACTCAGCTCTCGGGGAGGTGGGCAAGGCCATGAGGCCGCGATGAAGCAGCAGCTGGGAGTGGAGACTGTGTGGGTTTATCCTGTGTGTGTGCAGTGATGAGGCCCTTCAGCAGGGAGGGTCTGGCCGGCCTGATGCTCATAATGGTCTGTCTGATCTTGTGGAGAATGGGAAACAGATGCACCCACTAAAGTGAAATATGGTCTAGAGAACTGGAACGCCCACCACAGGAAGAACCAAGTTTCCTGTCCCCTTTTGCTCTAGGAAGGAAATGGGAGCCCTGGAAAGTCTGCGTATGGGGCATTACCCAGCTAATGAGCCTGCATTATTCTGCGGCATCTGTGCTTCCAGATGATGTTCCCTCTGAACAGGGCATCTTCTAGGAGAGCGCTTGTTGGCGCTCCTGTAACAGTCAGCTGGCCCATGGCCTTTGTTGTGTAAAGAAGCCAAAGCGGACAGTTCTTTGAAAGAACATGATGTTAGCAAGGTGTAGTGTGGTACCATTTTTTATTGTCCCAACTGAGTCACTTCATTGTGGAACTTGCCCTGATTTTCATTTTCTTCTTTTTAAGTGTTTGCCTCTTCCAGAAAAGCTTAAAGGCTCCTTATTAAAGGTATTTAATACCCCTCACTAGTGGCATTTCCTTGGGAGTGGCTTTGGAATATGAGCCCCATAATATTCTGAGACTCAAATAGTTGTGATTAAAAGGAAGAAAGAAATGTTCGGTTTTAGGTCGATATAGTTTTAGCAGATAGCTTTTCTAAGTTGCTTAAGCGTTATTTGTGACCTAGCAACTTTTTTCTGAATACATGCATTTTTGTCTATCATAGTTGGCACGAAAGAGGGAAAGACAGGCAAGTAGGAAAAGGAGTGGGGACTGGGAGGTGGCATATGGGAGCCCCATGTTCCATACTCAGCTCAGTGATTCCCCAGGCACTGTCAGGTATGACCCAAAAGCTAAATAAGAACAAAAGTTAAGTCCGAACATGGGACGTGAAAAAAAAACATATGACCAAGCATTGGCAGAAATTGTAATTAACAAAAAAATAGATGTGTGTTGACAATGAGCTCATCTTCTATATTGTCTTAGGATTTTTTGTTGTTGTTGTTCTTGAGTCAACACCCAGCTGTTACTCCTGGCTCTGCATTCAGGAATCATTTCTAGTGGGGGCTCCGTGGACCATATGGGATGCCTGGGACCGAACTAGGTCAGTGGCGTGCAAGGCAACCGCCTTACCTCCTGGACTATCCCTCTAGCCCTGTCTCAGGGTCTTGAAATTAGATTCTGGAGCCAGGATGGCTGGCCAGTTGGGTCTGTGCCTAGGGGCAGTGAGCACAGTGTGGTGCCCAGGCAGCTGGCCACAGTGAACAGAAGTTGAGAAGGGGATTTAGCATCAGTTTGGAGTCGGGAGGAAACGTTTCGCACAGAGTGGAGTGAGTCTGAGAGAATTAGTTGAGCTGGCGGGGAGGCTATGAGAGCCAGAGGGTCCTGAGGCTGTTGTGTTGGACCAGTGGTTGCGTGGGCCCTCAAGTGCACAGAGACACGTCCCGTGGCACCCAGGAACTAAGGGACGCCTCAGCCCCGTGGGCAGGTGCAGGCTGCAGAGGGCAGACATTCCTCCCCCACCTCCGAATGAGACATCAACATCGCTCTGGGAGAGGAAGTGTCCAGAACACCAGAAGCCTGGCTCATGCCAGCAGGGTTGGGTTTTCTGGGGTTTTGTCCCCTTTCGTTTTGGTTTAGCTCAGGGGCCATACCTGGCAGTGCTCAGGGATCATTTCTGGCATGACTCGAGTGTGGGTGGATGGGTGGGTGGGTGTCAGGGATCCAACCCAGGTGGCCGTGTGCAACCTACTATACCATCGCTCGGGCCCTGCAGCAGAGATCTTCAGGCGAGTTGCTCTGCATTTTCAGAGACTTGGTTCCTAAGTTGTGAGGCATGAATCACTTTCTATAGGAGTCAAGGGGCAAACACATCAAGTAGAGAAGTCCAGTTAAAATCGGTGCATGGTGCCGGGGACAGTGCAGGGGTTAAGGCTGCTCACCCTCTGCCACCCCCACCTCAGCACCTGCGGGTGTGGCCCCAAAACCAAATGAAAGAAGAAACGTTAGTAGATTAAATGTGTCTTAAGTGGAGGTTAAGGTAGGCCTTTATTTTATTTATTTATTTTTGCTTTTTGGGTCACACTTGGCGATGCTCAGGGGTTATTCCTAGCTCTGCACTCAGGAATGACTCCTGGCGGTGCTCAGGGGACCACATGGGATGCTGGGAATCGAACCCGGGTTGGCCGCGTGCAACGCAAACGCCCTACCTGCGGTGCTATCGCTCCAGCCCCAAGGCAGGTCTTTAAACACTAGAAAGTTGAAACTGGGTGCCGAAAGCAAAGGGTAGTAACAAAGCCAATTTTGTTGCTCTGAAATGCGTTTTTCACCTAAGTCTTCATTTCTGTCTCACCACGTCGCTGTTAGAGCAGAGGCGGAGGTTAAGTGCGGTGACTGGGTCAGGTGAAGGCTTGATTTCTGACGTGTTTTGACCCCTGGTTTCTGCAGCCCACAGCAGGAGCGTCCTTATTGGCTAATGCCTCACCTCTGACTCTCATGACATCACCTTTGTCTGTAACAAATCAAAATGTGACTCCTTTTGGGATGCTGGGTGGCCTTGTTCCAGTGACCATGCCCTTCCAGTTTCCCCTGGAGCTCCTTGGCTTTGGGACGGACACCGCGGGAGTGACAGCCGCCTCGGGATCTACCTCAGCCGCTTTCCACCACAGCCTAACTCAGAGTAAGTGGCGGGGTCGAATCCCGGGAGCCACGGAGCAGGAGCGCGGGAATGTTGCTCGGTCTCATCCATGGCCGCGCGGCTCGGACGGGAGGAGTCAGGCGGCGCACGGGCTTTGTCGTTGCTGCTTTGGTCGGTCTGAGCAGGCCGCTCTGGGCTTGCCTGCGCCCGGTGGAGCAGGTCACTAATCCGCTGTTCTCCCCCCAGATTTACTAAAGGGTTTACAGCCAGGAGCCCAGCACGCAGCGCCGCTCTCCCACTCACCTCTGCCCGCGCACTTACAGCAGACGTTTAACGGTAAGAGGCCCCGGGCTGGGGAACAGGCACCAGGACAGGGGGTGAACCCAGTGATGACTTCAGAAAGCAGACCTGTGTTGAGGGGAAGTGACGTGGGCGGAGGCCTCTTAGCACCGACTTGCCAGTTGGGGGTTTGTTTTGGCTTGGGGGGCCACGCTTAGCGATGACCTGGGGGGTTATTCCAGGCTTTGCACACAGGAATTACTCCTGTCCGTGCTAGGGGGCTATGTAGGACGCTAGGGTTGAATCTGCAAGGGGAGCGCCCGGCTCTCTGTGCCTCTGACTGTCACGGGTTGCCCTTCCCAAGCGTTTGTGATGGGAATGTTGACAGAGCGCACCCTGTAGTTAGAGCAGCTCACATGTAAAAGCTGCATACGTGCCACGTAGTCGTCCAGCTACTGATAGATAACCCCTGGCACGCCCGGGTGGGGGCGTGCCCAGCGATGCTCAGAAGCTACTCCCGGCTCTGTGCTATTCTGGCAGTGCTGAGGGGACCATGCGGTGCCTGGGACTGAAGTCAGGGCTCCTGTGTGCGAACCGTGTGGTCCAGCCCTTTCGTTTTCCTAGCCTGGCCTCTGTCTCCCTGGTCTCACCAGCTGTTGCCCCAGTGGAGACCAGTACTATTCTGAAGGCAGCCAGGGACTCTGTGAAGCAGAAGGAACTACATAGCTGCCCTCTTACTTGGGAAGTGGGCCGGGGCCTCGCTGATCCTGCGTTCCACATTATTAGGGGCTGGGAGTGGACCCGAGTAGTCACGACAGCGTTTGGAGTCTTTTGCACCTTAAGTGTGCTGCTTTGGGGCACCCGCGGCCTCAGGGCCCTGCTCTTGCCTGTGGGGCTTTGTTTCCCCTCTCCCAGTGGCTGAAGTTTACACAGCCACGTGTGAAAACGGAAGCTGTTGTGTGCAGTGGCTGGGATTCAGTCATTTGATGGCTGTTGGCTATTATTTGACAGTAATCAGGTTCAGTTATACCGTTTGCCATTTAGGGGTGAAGCAAAGACTCAGCTGATAAGTGTGCCCTGTTTATTTACAGAAATAATGAAGGACTAATTACAAACTGCTATGCCAGGGAATTCATTCCACTTGCAAAAATGTGAAATTGACCATGTCTTCTAAAGGAGTTAAAAGAGGTAGTGCAAGGCCAAGGCAATAGTACAGCTAGGAGGGCATTTGTCTTGCTCACAGCCAACCTAGGGTCAATCCTCAGCATTCCCGTATGGCCCCCTGGGCACCAAGAACAAATTCCTGGGCATCACCAGAAGTGGCCACAAAACAAAAAATAAAAACGAGGGGCTAGAGCAATAGCACAGCAGGTAGGGCGTTTGCCTTGCACGTGGCCAACCCTGGTTCGATTCCCAGCATCCCATATGGTCCCCCGAGCACCCCCAAGGGTAGTTCCTGAGTGCAGAGCCAGGCGCACCCCCTGGCTTAGTGTACAGTGCAGAGCCAGGAGCAACCCCTGAGCTCCACTGGGTGTGGCCCAAAAAGAAAATAAAAAGATGTAATATGAGCCAGAAAGCTAGTACTGCTTGTACTATCTTGCTCTTGACTTGCATACAGGGACCTTGGCACCTTGGCCACCCATAGGTTCCCCAAGCCCCATCAGTAGTGATCCTAGAGTGTAGATATGGCCAAGAAAATTGATGGGTAGGTGGATAGATTCTTTTGGAGGCGGGGCTTGTATCTTTTTTGTTTATGTCAGTTGGGGCCACACCCAGCACAGACCTGGCACCACTGCTCACTGCTTCTCTCTGTGCTGGAGGGGTTCGGGCTCAGCCCACTGAGGCTTCTCTCGGGCGCTTTTTGTTCCTTTAGAATCCTCCCTGCACCGGACACTAAGTATTTCTACGGCACTGAAGCCTGTTGAACCCTAGCCGTGTGACATGAGAGTCAGTCATGGGCTTAATGTCTCCTTCATGGTTTGTAGGTTGTAGTTGTTTTTTTGTTTTGGGGGCCACACCCAGTAGTGCTCATGGTTTTGTCTTGGCTAGTGCTCAGGGGACCACAAGGGGGCTGGAGATCAAAGTCAGGTCATGTGTGTGTGAGATAAATGCCCTACCCACTGACTATGGCGCTGGACCAGACCTTCATGTGTCCTTAACCTCTGTAATACTCTAGAAGTTAAGATACTAAAAGACAGTCCTTGGGGCTGGAGCAATAGCACAGCGGGGAGAGCGTTCGCCTTGCACGAGGCCCACTGGGTTCGGTTCCCAGCATCCCATAGGGTCCCCCGAGGACTGCCAGGAGTAATCCCTGTGTGCAGAGCCAGGAGTAATCCCTGTGCAAAGCTGGGTGTGACCCAAAAAAGAAGACCTTTTATGTTTCTGTACTTGCACCCATTGAAAATTAAAAATTAATGTTTTTTTCCCTACCTTTCATAATGCACCCACTCAAACCGTTACTGTCTCTCTCTTTTTCTCAGATGGAGGCCAAAGTAAAGGGGACACTAAGTTACCACGGAAATCTCAGTGACTTCCCAGCAAGCCAAGGAGATGAGATACTTAGCTGGCTGATGGGATCTACCTGATGGGAACGGACTCATGTGGTCATAGGGCTGCTGTTCTGTCGATGTTTACATTCTCTCGTCCCGAGCACTGTGGTGAGGAGGAAAAAGAAAACCGTTACTTGAGTAAAGCCAGCTGCATGAGGAAGCCGTGCTCTCTAGCATGGTGAGCGACCTTTGGTCTCTCCTAAAGAAAGACACAGTTAACCATATTCACTGACTTGAAAGAGACTCAGTTGTCAAACCCACAGAAGTATCATTTCCCCCCCCCCCGGGGGGGTCGGGGGAAGGAAGAAGGAATTGAGGATTTGGGTAAACTCCATCCATCCTGGGGGTTGGATCTGAGCACTGGCAGGCATCATAGCAGGGGAGAAGGCAGCAGATCTGAACCGAGGCAGGGTCAGGAGTAAAGACCAATGGACTATGCAGCAGATTTGCCACAAAAGTGATTTGACTCTCTGTCCCCCGAGGCAGGAGCTGAGGAAATACTGTACCCTAGAAAATCCTGAGCAGACTTGAATCTTCTCCCGTGTGTAGCCGCGCCCCGCGGGGCCGGTGGTCGCAGGTGCTCCAGGCGAGTTTTCTTAGCACAGTTAGATGACCCGGTCACACGACTGCTAAGTCAAGAAACGGAGCCTGTCGCTCTTGGCAGATGGAACTCCATGGCCCCTTTTTGTGAAAGGGTCCGTTTCGTCTTGCGGCCAGGAGCTGGGGCCTAACTCCCCCTGGTCGCCTGTGCAGCTGGTCGTGACTGGTCCATTACCATTCTTGATGTTGAAATGGGACTCTGGTCACGTTTGTTTTTTCTCCTGAGACCCGGGGGGGTCCTTGAAGTAGGGCTGTGGCCTTGGTGCTCTCTAGCGCTCGCAGGCCCGACCACCACGAACTGTACATACCCCCGCCTTCAGCTCCGTTCACTTCTCTTTCTGTTCTTTTAGCTAGTGGTACTTCAGGTGATATTAACTATTGATATGAAAAGGTGTGTGTACGACATATACTTCTTCATTGGTCATTCAGATGGCATATATATATATTTTTGGAATTTTTAAGATAGTATTTTAAAGGGAGTAATTGCATTAGGATCATTATGTGTACAAGGAATTATTTTTTATAACAATCACAGTGTATTTATACTCCCTGTATTCAGTGTAGTGAAATTGATTTGGAGCATTTGGGATCTTAAAGCTTTACTAATATTTACTCAGAGTGTTGATAGGTGAGATTTCCTCACATATCAATGAGATATGAGACTCCTTAGTCATTTCAGCTTCCTGATGCAAATAGCATATTCAACAAAGAACTTTAAGAAAGAAATTTATTGTTCTGTTTGAATACATTTAAATATTTTGCCTCTTTCCCCCCCCCCTAGTTTTGGTCAGTCAGATTCTCTTTTCCTCTCTGTCATTCCTTTTTCTCCACCCTCTCCTTGCCCCTTTCCACCATCTCTCTCTTTTCGCCTTCACTCCCTCTCCCTTGGGCTTCTGAGTGTTTGCAGACTAAACCCACGAATGGTGAAAGCTTGGTCCATTTTGGTGATGGACTAATCCAAAACCGCATCAGATTTTCAGTAGCAAGATTTCTTGCATGTTTTCATTATAAGTCACCATGTATTTTGTAGTTTATTCAGATAAGGAAATTGCTATCCTTTTGTTTACAAACAAAAGTCCCAAATATAGCCTGTCAGACTGTGAATAAAAACCACAGATCTGTTGCGATCTGTATACCTATATTTTGACTTCAAAGTTACATCGTCTTGCTTCTAGCAAAAAAGTCATTAACTGAAAATTCTTTAGTTCCAAGAACTTACTTCATTAGGGGGAAAGGATTATTTCAAAGTTTAGTTTACAGCATATCGCTGAGAATTTTCTATCAATCTTGGCAGATATTTTAGAAGTATATTGGGATATGGCAGAAAAGTTTGACCTATTGATATATTTGATTATCGTCTGTTTGGCTCTTCAGTTCGGAAGGCTTATCCATTCCTTGAGCTATGCCAATGTCTCATACTTGTTTTTAACCTACTGGGGGCACGAGGTAGTCTTTGCTGACACTAGATAGGACTTTGCCTACTGGAAGCGGCCTTTGTTTCCTATACCAGAGAAGCCAGAGTATCAGTCTCTCTTCCTGCTGATAACCGTGCATGTATTCATCTTGACGTGTGTATCTGTGCACGTAAATTTATTAATATATAAATCCATTACTTGTTTAAATCAAGGAAAACCTCTTCTAGTTTTTTAAATTCATCAGTTCTGAATCATGCCGTATAAAGATCCCTTCGCCTTCACGCACAGAAATTGTCTCCGTTTGGGTCTCGAGGGCGGGTGCTGGAACTCCCCTCACTCCCCACATTTTCACAAACTAACTTACATGCATTTCAGTCAAAGCCGCCCTTTTATGTTGTACAGACGAAACAAGCATCCGTATATTTCTTACTAGATGAATATGATCAGAGAGTTCCTACATGTAAATACAAGACTTTCTTTTCTAGATCATAACATTGAATATGGTGTCCAGACTGGACAGTCGCCTGTCTTTATAGTTTTCTTACTAAAAAAGAACGAACATATAAATTGGTTATTTTTTAGCACAGAGACTTGTGGATCATACTGTATTTTTGCACTTAAAAGTCAAATTACGTTATTTTTTCAGATGGTAAGTAATTGGAAAGCCTATAGAGCAATGTGTATCTCTGAAGAGCGTTAGCAGCAACATCCCAATGCAAAGTTAATCAGCACACTTCATTCCGCCCCCAGCGGGAGTCTTGATTCAGGAAAACGAAGCTGAGTGTTCTCAACTGTCTTGTATTTTCAGTTGCCTTCACTGATGTCTAAGCCGTTACTGTACATACAAGTTACTCCTCAGTATTCACAAGCAATAACGGTCAGCGGAGGCCTCCTCAGCCTCGCTGAGCCCCAGTTGGAGACTGTTGGGGAGCAAAGTGTCAAGCTCATTCAGAGCCTCCGGAAGAAATGCAAGCAATAATTTCCATTAAAGTAGACCATTCTTTCTCAGAGGCTTCGGAGATCAAAGGGTAAAAGGAATCATGATTTTGAACAGGCTGAAGAAAAGAGTCTTGGGGGAAGGAGGTGAGGTTAGCCTGCAGGAGGGGAGCGCAGAGAAGCCCACTGGCACATACTTTCACACCCACCACCCCTTTGATGGATGTTGTTGCCCAGATCACATTTGTTCCCAGCAGAGACATTGAGGAGGGCTCATTGAGTCAGTCGCCAGGGCACGAGGAGGAAGGGGGCACGTACAAGTTCAAATGCTGTGGGTTTGACACCTGTTTGAAACCAACTGATTGGAAACGATTTTTAATTCAGGAAGTTTTTTCCCCAAAGTAGATCTAAATTGTTTACTCACCAGAGCTGGAAAGGGCAGACACCTCTAGTCTTTCTCTGTTTGCCCTCAGCCCTTTCCACCTCTGCTTGGTTCAAGATACTTTCTGAAATGGAAATTCTACTGTCGTTCAAACTGCCATGGATTATGAGAACTCTGTCCCGCGGGACCGTCTCTTAGCACTCCAGTTACCTGTCATATTTGCTGCTACGTTTGTAAAATGAACTTTGCCTGTATTGGTCGACTTTAATCTGATTTTCATTTATTTCTAGGAGGCTTTGTCATTATTTGACCTATGTGTAGAGTTAGCAGACTGGGTTTTAGGAGTGTACCGTAAAAGCACACTGGTCCCTGGATTATCGTTTGGGTTTTGCATTTGTGTTTGCCTTTTGTTCGTTTGCTGGTGTTGTTTTTGTTCAGTGTAGAAGTAGAAGACTGAGAGGGCTTTGACCAGGCCAAACTAGAGAACTTTCCCTGGCTTCAGCCCCGTGCTTTGTGCTGACTGAAGCTACTCTCCAAAGGGGCGTTTCCTTCCTAGCGTGCATGTGTGAGTGGTTTGGGGGTTTAGTTTCTGCTGGGGGGACAGAGGTGGGGCTTTTGTTTTTGTAAAGATGAAGCAGAGGAAAAATGCAGTAGTTGATAAATGACTTGATTATAAACATGTTATGCAATTTTATTTTATAAAATTTAAGGGGGAAAGTTTTAACTCTGTAAATCATTTCTTAGATCTGGTGAAAGCTTATATTACTCCTCTAAACATACTCAATTCAGGCCTTTGTCTTGGTTAAGTGCCTTTTTTTTTCTTTCTTTTCCCCCCTCTTTTGAAACTGTTCTCAGATGCCCTAAAGCACTGGCTGATGAGTCAGGGCGTTCCAGAGGAAGAATCTCAAATTGGCCAACGTCATGTCGTGCTGTAATCTCTTCCTTTATTTATATGGATATGGATATATGTGTAAAATACATGCATACATATATACACGGACATGTGTCCGTATGTAATATATATGTCAGATTAGTAGCTGCTGTACCATTGCGTCCTCTCGAAGACTTCCCTCCCGATGTTTGCGAAGCTTCTGCCTTGTTTATTCCATTGCTTTTAGACAATTCAAATGGGTAGAGCGGGAAGTTGTCTTTTTCATAAGATGCTGTCTTTTCCCTTGGAATACCTGTTTGTAGAGGTTAACAAAATATTATAAATATATATATTATATATAAGAAGTCAGTTATTATAAGTAAAATAAACTTAGTAGACTCATTGACTAATCCTGGATGTAACCCTCTGCTCTGTGCCCTGCAGACTTGGAATAAGTAGTGGGTCAGGTGGGTAAGGAACACTGTGGTGGGCAGGAGGAAGGTCACAGGGGAGCTCGGGGGAGAACTGAGGTATTAGACTTGAGTGAGCTTTGAAGGGAGTTAACAACTTTGTCACCATTAAAAGTGTGCCAGGAGATGATTTGACCTAAAATGGGTGAGCTACCCAGAGAACTGATGGTGAGAGAGCTTCATGTTTCTTTTTCTTTGCCAGATAATTGCACTTGGCTTGATCTGATTCTATGGTTGTTGATTATTTTTCCCTGGCATAAAGTAACAGAATTTTCTGTGTCTCCGATATATCTATGTCTCGTTAATAACATGTGACGTGTTAAGGGAGACTTAAGTTGAGTCGGTCCCCCAAAACCCAGCACAGATACATCTAAGAAAGCTCTTGTGACTGCATTTAAATCGGAAGAGAGAACAGTGACTCTAAAGGGCAAAACAGAAGCTGCTGGTGGGTGGCCAAAGAGCAAAACAGCCACTCGAAGACCTTCGTTCTGCTCCATGCTTCAATGACCATGTCTAGGGGGAATATCATTGAACCTTTGTGCCTCAGATTACCCAGTCAAAAATTGGGTATAGTGATTTCACCTACCTCCCAGGGATATCAGAGACTTTACTATTTCAAAAATATTTTGAGTTTTTCTAAAATGTCCTATATAATTAAAAATAGTATTATCATCCAGCAGAGGCTAAAAAAAAGAAATGTTTCCCTATAAAGGGTAAAAAAAAAAAGCACCATACAGTTTCTAGGATTAGAAAAAACAAAAATCACTGGAATTCTAATTTAGATGCCTGTTCATTATTTAAACATTATTTGTGTGGTGGGATAAAATGTTTAGTTTCAGGTGAATAAGTGGAAAAGGAGAAGTAACACTAAGTTCCTTCATTTAAGTGGATTTGGGGGTTGTGTTTCTTTTCTGGGGGGGTGGGGTGTTTGTTTGTTTTGTAACCTTTTACGCTATTTGTGGTATTTGTCTGATTTTTCGCCAAGGTTGTAGCAAACCTAAACCTAGATGAAGCTTGGATGCTGGGCTCTGGGAACGAATGGGCGACCCTGGGCGTTTTAGCTGCCTCACTTCCGGGGTCCTCGGCCTGATTTCCTGATGGCGCATTGGCTGAAGGGAGCTGGCTTGGCCCTTCTGGGGCGGAGGCGCGTCCTCCTGCAGCTGAAAAACCATGCTCTCGCTGGCCTCCCTGGGGCATTGCTGCCACGGCAGCTCCATGGAGGAGTTGAAACGGGAAATCGAGGCAGGCGTCACTTCCTAGCTGGAGCAGTGCCAGGAGGGCACCTATCGGGCCCAGCTCCTAGGACAAAGTGAAGATGGTGCTGACCTCCTTTCCACTGTGGCATGTTAAGTAGTAGTTCCTAGAGTTTTCCTTTCGTCACGTGAAACAACGGCGGGGAAATGGAGCTTGCATTTTTAGTTAGGGCTAAATGCTGAGCAACAGTTGTTAGGTAGGGGGCTGGGGGTGGGTGGGTAGATTTGAACTGTAGCACATACATATTCAGGGCCGGGGAGGAGAATGAAGGGAACGAAGAACCGTTATCCAGCTCCTGTGACCCTTAAGACGGCACCAGATCTCGACGGCCTCTGGGTTCATTCCCAGGACTCAGCAGGGCCTGTTGAATCTCATGATAGGATGTTTGTTTGTTTGTTTGTTGTTTGTTTTCCTTAAAAATCACTGGGTTTGTTTGTTCCTCTAGATAAAGCCTTAGTTAGTAGTAGCCTCTAAATATCAACTATGCAGATAAACATACTCTTTTCTTTTTCATACTTCCCCCTCTTTCTCCATTCTTCAAATAGCAGATGTTAAGACGTCTAATCCAAAGAAATAAGGCTCAAGGGTTTTGTTGAATGTTTGTTCCTCTGAAAATAAAGAGATTTTTGTGTTATCTATCCTGAAATGTGAACTTTATCTTCAAAACAAAGTGCGGATGCTTTCACTGTTGAAAACCTGCAGTCAGATTTAGGAAAGGTCTTTGGGTTATGACGGTCACGTCATCCCTGGGTTCAGTTCTGAGGAAGTTGTAGATTCTGTGGTGTCGCATTCAGGTTTGTGGAGCTGAACTGATGCTCAGACTCTAATTAACAAAAGCTTTGAATATTAATGTTGAGTCGTTCTTCTCGTCCCTTCCTGTAGCCTTCACTCTTTCTTCCCTAGTCAGAGCTCTGAGCGTTCCCGTTGCTGGAGCGGGTGACTACCCCAGGGTCGGGATTCCTGGTCCAGAGTGCAGGAGGGAGGCTGAGGTGTTCTCTCCTTGCCCACTCTCGGACTGTGCGCAGGTTCCAAGGGGCAGCTCCCCTCCCCACCGCACTCCAGACAGGACTTTTGGGATTTTAATCAGATTTCCTTTGATAATGTCATCCTTATTCGATTTTTCTCATATATTTCCAAAGTCCCGTTTCCTGATGCCGAAACACTTGCTCAAGCTTTTTTTTTTTTTTTAATTGTTTCCCTTTTATAGCCGGTTAGTACTTAAATTTCAGACACCTTTCCATGCTGTTACCCAAACAGGTCAAGAATACTCTCAGAAATTGCAGTAGTTGAATGAAGGTCTGTATGTCCAGGACATAGAAACAATTTTTTTAAAATCAACTTTCTCTACTGTGTGATATGGCAGTAATGACATTTCATGGCTTCCTCTTGATACTTTCTATAGACTATTCAAGAGATGCTGGCCTTTCTTAGAGGCTTTAATTTCATGTCGCACTGCCTTATTTTTGCATAAAACCTACTGCATACTTCTTTGCAATGATTTTCTGAATCCATAGTACCACTTTTATGTTCCTTAGAAAATTCTGTACAGTATATGCTCCCATTCCACTAATAACAATACAGTTCTGTTTTACCTACAGTCCAATTTCAGACTTTTATTACAAAGCACTACATAGGAACCTACTGGAAGTTCAAACAAGACAGCCCCGAGGCAGGGTAACTTGAACATGCGTCTGATTCGAAGTGAACTGCCCGTGAGCGCATTCAAAAGTCAGCTGAGTCACCGAGCTTGGCCAGGCAGCTGTTGCTTCATCAGACAGATATTAGCAGACCTATATTTTCTGTCCTGCAACCATAAACTTCCCTCATTGGGGGCTTCCAGTGTGCCCTTTGCCAGCAAATTGAATTTTCCTTTCCAGGCTTGCAAATTTACCAAGGATTACTCATAATTTGGGCTGGCAACATTAGAAGACAAATTATTCTCTGCTGACAGAGGTGTTGCTGTCTTTGAGTTAGTTGGCCAAAGGTAGTCAGCTTTTTCAGTCCTGGCTCTGCTCACATAAATTACTCCATAGACCTTTTTGAGTCCTTTCAGTAAGCAAAAGGGCCCTTCACAGAGTTAGGTTCCTCTGATCCATTGCCAACCTCCAGAGAAAGGGATAGAACTTCACCCTGGCCTTCAGTTGACTATCATCGAGGAAAATTCTCGAAAGCAGTCAGTCAGAAGAGTTTGCAGATCTGGGGTGTGCCCTTTTGTTTGGCTTGGTAAAACATTGCAAATGTTCGATAGAGTACGTTCATCACAGCCCACCAGGGCGACTCAGTGACGGGTGTTTTCCATCTCGGGCAGGAACTCGTATTTGTAGCTATCAAAATGATTATGGGCCCACAGAACGACCTGCTGGACCTGATCGGGAATGCAGATTCTGATTTTGTAGCCTGGGTAAGCGTCCCAACCATGCCCTTAATGATCTCGATGAGGCAAAGCCTTTGATTGGGTTTCTACCATGAACGTTCTCTCTGTAGAGGACTCTTCGTCCACTTACCATAGCCTTCTCCACAGGGGAGAGGGATGCCAACGCGTTTTTCGCCGTTTGGAAGGAAGGAGCCTGGACCGTTATGGGCCTCTCCTCTGCGGGAAAGGCACTGATTACTGTACTGCATTGGTTTGTGGGGAGGTGTGTTTTTGCTGACTTGAAGGGATATGCTGTATTTTAAATAAGAGTGTGACTTAATATTTTGGGATTTTGTTTTTCCTCCTTTAAAAACTGGACCTGAACACAGCTTTTGAGTTGATATTTGTAATAATCTCAGGACCTGAAAGATTGTAGCATTTAGTGTGTCTTAAAAATTATGTACTGTACCAGCCATGGATTTTTGTAAATATACTTGTCTCCCTTTTTTGTATTATTATAGTAAAAAGAAAAAACAATAATAATAAATTTAAATAAAAGGGGGTGGTAAGGTCATGTGAATGGGTGCGTGTGGGTGTGTGGGTGTGTGTGCGCACGCGTGCGCTTCTATAAGGCTCTTTTGAGATGAACTGGTGCTTGTGTAATTTCCAGCTCTGCTCAGAGCAGGAATATGGACAAACTGCTGCTACTGCCCCTGCACTGGGCCTCGGTATTTCCATTGCGTTTCCCAGTAGTGGACTAAACACTACACCCAAGATCGACTGAAAAGCGACTTTGCCCCAAGGCCAGCCTGCTCAGTTCCACACGCCCTCTGAACACTAATGCTCACATTTTCCAAACTTTGGGAGTTTTTGCACATCGCTAGTTTTTAGAGAAATCTTGTCATTAAGCAGAAAGAAGGGCAGGTGAATTTTCAACCCCCCCCCAAAAAAAAAACAACAACAAACCAACAAATCCTATTTCATAAAACTCAGATGAATTTGCTTAAACAGTCCTAAATAGAGATCTGTGAATCTAGAAATCAACCCCATGGACATACTCCTTCAGTGCAGGGATTGTTTTTTTTTTTTTCCTTTTGTTTTCTCTTTCTTTTTGGCAACAGCCTTGCTCATATTCCAGGCTTCGCTCACAAAACCCTGTTATAACACAGGAGCCTTATCTGATTCCGTGAAGATGCCACCTGTCTATCCTTTGTTGACAGGACCTTTTAACTGAATGTTTGGGTTTTTTTTTTTTATGTGTTCTGTGTTTGTTGTATTAAATAAAGAAGAATGTACATATTACTCTTGTGTCTGTGGTCTTATTGGACTAACTTGAATTTGAATATCTTATTTCTGATGTGGTTACATGTCCATATTCTGTAGGTAGAGGTGAAAGGTTACAGTCCCATCCCCCATTTGTAAACCACAGTCATGTGACAAGTTCAAAGATGATGTTTCCAGGGCCAGAGCAATAGTACAGCCAGTAGGGTTCAGCATGTGGCTGAACTGGGTTCAATTCCTGGCATCCCATATGGTTCTCCAAGCACCGCCAGGAGTAACCCCTGAGCATGCATTGCTGGGTGTGACACCACCCCCCCACCCAAAAAAAAAAAGAGGACAGCTCGGAGATGTGGTCCATCATTCACCTGGTGGCCGTTCAGACTGTAGCTGTCTGGGAAGACTCAGCTGAGTAAATGACACTTGACCAGCTCCCCAAGGGGAAGGGGAAATAGCCAAGGGGAACTGGTTAGAAAGAAGGAAGAGGAAAGGTCCTGAACTGAGGCACGAAATAGCCAGGCCGCTGTGAGGTGAACTTCAGATGAGGAGGGTGAGAAGCCCCGTGAGGCCGTGCCAGTTGCAGGATCGCCAGGTCCCTGCAGGGATTGGAGCTGCTGTGGTGATCAGGGAGCTGGGTGGGGGGTCTGGAATGCAGGGGTGGGATTCACTGAGTAGGTAGTTATATTTATTGATTTGGCTTTTGGATCACACCCTGTGGTACTCCGGCTCACTCTTGGTGGTGTTCCTGGGTCTGTATGTGATGCTGGGTCAGCCGTGTGCAAGGCAAGTGCCCTATGATATCCTATGGGTCCGACCCCAGGAAGATTGTTTTTAAAGGTAAATTCCTCCTTCCTGTGCGAGACTAGGCTATACACATTTTCCTAGAATAAAAGAAAGGCAGGACTGAAAGGATGCCAGGCAAAGATGCTTTGGGCACAGATTTATTCTAAAGAAAAAGTGGACATGTATCAACCTTCTGTACATAAGGTCCATCTCAAAAGCTGCTCTTCATAATAGAGGCTTGAAGCAATACCATGTTCAAGTGGACCCATTAAGTAGATTAAAAAGTAATAAACTGGAGAGTGCTCAATAGACTGAGCATATGCTTTGTACGCTCCATCGTCCCCAACCCCCAAGCATTCTGTGTATAGCTCCAAAACAAGTAGCAATAATAGTATTAAAATGTGTGTCAAGAACCAGAGAGAAAACTCAAAACACTAGTGTACATGCTTTGCAGAGAGCACTGGACTCAGTCCCCAAGACAGCTCAGAGCAGGCCCTGAGGACCACTAAACATGACTCCAGAACAAAACCAAAAAATAAAAGTTTAAACTATGAAAAAATGATGGGGCCAGAGAGATAGTACAGCAGGTAGGATGCCTGCGTTGCACACAGCTGGCCCAAGTTTGATCTGCGGCATCCCATATGGTCTCCTGAGCCCCTCCAGAAGTGCTGCCAGTGATCAGAGTCAAGAATAAACCCAGAGCGCTGCTGGATGTGGTGCTTTTGTGGGATGTGGGAGATGCACACCCGGCAATGCTCAGGGTACTACTGGCTCTGCATTCAGGAGATACTTCTTGTGCTCTGGGCACCATATGGGATACCTGGTATTGAACCTCAGTCATTTGCATGCAAGGTAAACACCCTACCCTCTATACAATCACTATAGTGCCAATAGCCAGGATTTCTGTTTTATTATTTAGTTTTATTATTTCCATGACCAACCACGCTGGGACCACTCTCCACATGCATGAAGGTACTGGCAGAGGAACAAAGGCATGCAGGTCCCGGGGCTGAGATCTGCTTGGATCGGGGCTGAGCATCCTCCACCCAGGTCCTCCATCTTCCAGTAGGCAGGGGTCACACCCACCAACTGGCCCCCTGGCGCCATGTAATCCCATCAACGGCCAAG
>JAOXYA010000001.1:65725813-65741994 GCA_028565675.1 Sorex palustris
TAAATTTTCAGACGAGGCTAAATTTAAATACAGAGAAGTGTATATGTGAGTGTGCATGGATGTATTACTATGTGTATAGTCAGCAGAAATATGGATTTCTTAAAATCCACTCTGCTTTGAATATAAGTAAGTTTATATTTTTATGTGTCTGTCACTGGATTTTTTTGCTTCTAAGAGAATTCTGATGAACTCATGTTTATAAGTCCATAATAATTAGTTGAAATGAATGGATTTTCTCTGCTGTATTGGGCATGAAGGAACATACTACATTCAAGGAAAAGAATTTTTTTTTCTTCTGAAATACCCAAATAGGGTTTTTCTTGTATACAAGACTTAGAACATTCTTTTCCTTAGCAGTTAGTTAATGAGTTTACATACTTCGTTTTATGATTCAGGATTGTTCTCGTTTACTGTACAGTTAACTTATCCAGGGATAGGGGAGCATGGATATGTTCCTGAATAACAAACATCAAGTAATTTGAAACTATATAATGGGACTCTGTATCGGACCCAGGCACAGCTAACAAACAGGGAACGCTGTTGGGTGTCTTGGCACTAAGAAGTGGAAATGGGCATCCAGGAGGGGGAGAGAGATGGAAAAGGTAGGTAGGAGGGTATTAAGGGCTGCTCTGGCCCGTTTTATTTTTTGAATTGCAGAGACTTTTTAATGGTAAAGCAGTGTCTTCCTGGACTGTGGCACTCCACACTCGGTGTCCTCTTTGTTTGGGAATCTGAACTGTCACAGGAGACCAGGGCACTGAGAAAGTCTTGCTTCTCTCTCCACCCTCAAATAAGACTTATTTTCAACACCCCCCTTTCTAAACTCAGACATGAAATATTAGTTCCCCTGTAAATTCCTTGGAGACTCACCCCTCTCTCTCTCTCTCTTAAAAAAAAAATCATGGAGACTCCCTAAACCAAAATCCGTAGGTATTGGAGTTGTAGTGAGAGGGAAACGAAAAGGTTATTTGGGATCGCTGGGCACTTGAGGAGGACAGGCCAGTCCTGGGTGAGCGGTGGGAGTGGGGTCCTCGGAAAACCGGAGGGCAGCATGACGGTGCTGGGAGGCTGGGCAGGGGCTGAGCAGGAGGTGGGAGAGGAATGTTGCCGGGAGGTGGGAGGGCCAAAGACAAACTTTGCCTTCTTTGCAATTTTGCCTAGGGCCCTGGTGGTGGCAACCGCCTGTGTGCCACTGAAAATCGTGCCGATGCCTGGCATACTGCATAAATGGAAGCAGGGTACCGCGTGAGTTGAAACATTGGTCACACTATATGAAGTTTGTATATGTGAATCAGTGTAACTCATACCCATGTAACTGGGGGTCTGACTGTATTTGGATCTTTCTGATAAGGCATCATGGGCTAAGGAAAGAGCACTGGGCTGAGACTCAGGAGACCTGGGTTCTAGCCCCAGCTGCACCTCTAATTGTGACCTTGGGTAAGTCACCTCACCTTTTTTGCCTGAATTAAATCTGTACTTTGTTAAATGGGAACCCAAGTAATCTGTTGTGCTAAATAATGTTTAAACATAAGAATATTTTTAAGTTTTTTTTCTTTTCTTTTTTTTATCCTTTTTTTTTTATTTAAGGAAGGACCTATGAGGTTAAGGTACATCACAACATTAATAGAGGGAAGAGAGATAATTCAATTTCCGTTTAGAAGAAGGGAGGAACACAGGAAAGTTGAAGTAGCGATTTTGAGATGCGACTATGTGACGGAGTAGTCTGGGGTGGGAATGAAAATGAAAGCTGTGAATTTAGATTTATAGCCTAAGTTTAGAAATTATGGAAGTTTCCCTTTCATTAGGAGCAAAAACTCTCCAGAAAGTTTAACCAGGCCCAGAATGGCAAATTTTCAAAAACAAGTAGGAGACTAATAGAATATAGAAAAGAATTTTATACCATAACTAGGTGATGATTGTTAGAAAATATTTTGGTCAAGTTAAGATTTTTAGATCATTCTAGCTTTAATGGCGTACTCAGAAGTGCGCATTCATAATAATCTTTTTTCTTCTAATTATATTGTTGTTAAAATATGAGATGTTCGGTTGAAAGGCTGCTCATTCTAGAGTTTTGCAGGAGTTTCACAGGAAAATACAGTCCAGAAAATCATTTACTTGTTTGTAATGACATTTGATGATAACATAATTATTGAATCTCTTAAGGCTCTCTGGCATTCCTGCCTTTTTGGAAAATAAATGAGTGAATCAGATATGGGTAGTGTTTTCTTCAGTAGACTCTCCTCTTCATAAAATCGTCTTTAATTTGTTCCCTCTTATCATACATTGAGAGCATTTTCTTTCACTTTTCTCATCATGAATAAGTAACTCATTGATCAGTTGTAAACCATTCTATTTCAGTTGGATTGTTCATTTTTAAGCCTTTAAGTACAAGCATAAAGTCCTGTGGGGGTTTTGTTGTTTGTTTTTGCTTTTCGACTCAGGTCGATAATCCAGGCCCTGCACTCAGGAATTACTCCTGGTGGTGCTCGGGACTATATGGGATGCCGGGATTGAACCCGGGTCGGCTGCGTGCAAGGCAGATACCCTACCTATTGTCCTTTCACTGGCCCCAAGTACATTTTTTTTTAATGTAGGAGTACTGCTATTTATTCAGCCACTGATTAGCTGATTGAATTGGGCATAAACTCCACCCAAGTACTTTTTTTGAAGAACTTTATCTTGCTCCAGAGCATCTACATTCTTCATAGGAAATTTTAGCAATCATGATATTAAATAATTTTTGTAAATACTTTTTTATCAGAGGTCTAGGCATATAAAACACTTAATAAAATATATTTTAATTGGCATATAGTGAATGCTAGAAATTAATGGTATTTTGCATTTTGAACTCTGGACCAGTTCCTTTTTTTGTGGGGGAGAGGCACAGCTAGTGGTGCTCAGGGGTTTTGTCTCTGCACTCAGGAATCCCTCCTAGTGGGCTCAGGGGACCCTGTGGGACACTTGGGATAGAATCCAGCATACAAGGCAAGGGCCCTACCTGCAGTATTATCTCTCTGGCCCTGAACCAGTTATTTCTCTCTACGTACTATCCCAGAACATAGTCATAAGACTTCATAGAGCCCTCTGTTGTATTCTCTACAGTGATTGGCTCTCTTCAGAGAAATGTGCTTCTGCAATATACTGAAGCCAAAGACAAAGCATTTTTTGTCTGTATGCATAAGCTTTACAAGCAGCACATACCTGATTCGGTTTGAGCTAGCTGTCATAAAGATGAATGGAAGCGTGATGGATGCTTAAAATGGGTAGCAGGAGATGACAGGCAAGTAGGTGTCATGTCTGGGGGTTAGTTATGGAGAGTAAAAGTTCAATATCGGCATTCATGCAAACACCAAAACTTAAATTGTTCTGGTAGGGTTGTTTGGTTCAGGGGCCACGCCTACAGTGCTCAGGGGTTATTCCTGGAGGCGTTTGTGGGCCATAGGGATGCCCGGGACTGAACCCAAGTCTGCCTGATCAGCCACATGCAAAGCAGGCACCCTACCCATTGTACTATCTCTCTGGCCCCTTGAAATTCTTTAAGAGTGCCAGCAGGCTCACACGGTTGCTTAAAACTTGGGTCAGTTAGGTGGGGAAAACCAGATACTAAAGCAGAGATACCCTTGAATGGAATTCCAGAAAGGTACTTAACCTGAATCCTAAGGTAATCTCTTCTACTCTGTTTAGTAAGAACCTGTAAGTTACAAGGAAGAATCTGAGAACATCTTACTGGAGAAGTGAAGGATCTATAAAGAGAAGGGCAAGTTCCTGATAGGAATCTTAAGGATTTAGGACCTTCAGAAATGAGTTTCTTTTTTATTTAAGATGTTAAGCACTAATAGTCTCTAGGGTAGAAATCAGAATGTAGTCCGTAATCAGCTCATCAGTTTGTAAGATGATTGAAGATGGAAAAAAGTAGTTTGTAAAAAAATGCAGTTGGTTATAGTGTTTCCTTTGAACTGAATGTTTTTATGTAAAAACTGTAACAGCTTAGTCAATTGAATAAGCATCTTATTTTGCCATTTAACATGTACTAAAGAAAGGAATCTTATAAGCTTTTTTTTTGTTTTTTGTAAAAAATTCACTAGGTAATTGACCCATATGTTCTGATTTAGTTGTGAACCCTGTACAAATGATGTTTACCTGTGATTCTGATGCAACTGAAAAGAATTTAACCAGCTGCCCTTGTAAGTCTTTTGTCGTGTCTCCTGAAAGTATGGTAAATTGCTTTGATTTTCTTTTCCTTTCTTTTGTTTTTGTTCACACCCAACATTGCTCAGTTTTTGTTCCTGGTTCTGTGCTCCGGGATCTCTTCTAGTGGGCTTGGGTGACCGTATGGGGTTCCAGGGATCAAGCCTGGGCTAGCCACGTGCAAGGCAAATACCCTAACCACTGTACTATTGCTCCAGCCCCAATCCTGGCCCCTCCCCACATATATTCAACTTAAGTTTTTTGGAAGTCATATTCAGCTTTGCTCAGGGATCAGAGCCAGCTGCAGTGCCAAGGATTGAACCTAGATCGACTTCATGCAAGACATGTGATTATCTCTACAGAGTCATATTTAACTTAATTTTTCTTTTTTAATTTTTTAGGGAGAGGGGCTGAGGGGGATTGCACCAGCAGTATTCAAGGGTCTTTCCTGACAGGTTCGAGGGACCATGTCGGGTGTTGGTGATCAAAGCCAGTTTGGCCACATGTGAGACAAGCCCATACCCGCTATACTATCACTCCAATCCCTTACTTTAAAAATAAAATTTTATGTTGGAAAAACTAATGAAAATAAGGTTCTGTGCTAAAATTTAGAACTTGTTGGGCTGGAGGAATGGTATAGCAAATAGGGCACTGCCCTTCCACTAGTATGTGCCCCCCCCCAAAAAAAAAGACCCCCAAAATTATAACTTGTTATGTGTATTAAGTACATTCTTAACACCAGATAAAATCTTTTATGATAAATAGTTGTGATAAATATCATTGCTAAATAATTGGGTAGTACTTTAAAAGTGTTGGTGGAGCCAGAACAACAGTAGAGTGAGTAGGGTGCTTATTTTGCACAGGGCAGACCTGGGTACAATCCCTGGCACCCCATATGGTCCCCATAGCATTGTCAGGAGTGATCATTCAGCACAGAGCCGAGAGTAACCCCTGAGTATCGCCAAAAACCAACCCTATCCCCCCCCAAAAAAAAGTCATGTTGGTAAAATTACATAATACCTAAAATTTTGTAGAAATATTCTCTACAGATTCCATACTTTGGGGAAAAACTGTTGTAACTTGGAGCCAGGAAGACGAGTGAAAGTTCTAGAGCACATGCCTGAGCAAATGAAGGCCTGAATTTCCATCCTAGCATCATGGGGTCCCGCTTAAGAGCCCCTCAAAATAAAACCAGCCAAAACATTGTTCTAGCTGTCCACATACACAAGGGAAGCTCATGAGATTCCATACCACGCTCCAAAGCGAAGCTGGCCAGAAATCCAAACCTGTGAGACCTCTGGGCTACTCCCTGGAGCCCGGGAGGGGCTTGGTTTCTCCAAAGGGTGCCTGGATGTGGGTGCCAGAATCTGCCCTGGAAACTGGGGAGTGGCTGTGACTGCCCTGCCAGCAGGCTTGCTAGCAAAGCACGAGTTCGGAGACATTTCGGGGTGATGCTTTAGAGGGAGTTTGTCTCTAGAGACGTTTCTGTGTATTTTTGGTTACTGTGCTTCAGAGTGTAGTGATCAGTTTTTCCTTTCCCATTCCTTCCTGTCTGCTTCCCACCTAGGGCTCCAAACATACATGCAAGGCCAACTGTGCTTCCACCTAGCTCAGCCAGGGCTGGGAATTGGTTTTGTCAGCCAACGGCCACTTGCATGTTGTGGCCTCATTCTGCAGAGGGAGACAGCATTTCACTGGCACTTCTGCCCCAGGATAGAGGGCTGGAGAGTACAATTCTGCCGACTAGCCCCCAGGTTGCTGGGTTACTCTCCTCCTTTCTCTCTTTCCTTGCCCTAAAGATTATTGCCTCTGAAATGATTTTTCACCTGCAACAAAGTAGCGACTAATGCTAAAGGAGCTGAAGGAACTGAATGCCTTGGCTGGGGCTGTCTGCAAAGATTTGCACCTGTTTCTCAGGGGCAGGGTGCTCCGAGGTTTACTTAGAGTTTCCATTCTCCCATATTTTATCTGTTTTCGACTTGGGGCCTCTCCTGGCTGTGCTGGGGACCAGAGGCATTATGGGGTTGGCCATGTCCAAGGTAAGCTCCTTCTCTGCTGTGCTATTTCCCCTGGTCTCCAGCCACATGTGTCTAGTTCCAAGTAATAAATTTGATTTTTGTTTTTTAATTTGCTTTTGATTGTAGTAGTTTAATTTTGAGAAACGTTTAAATACAAAGGACAATCAAAATATATAAGGATAAAGAAATTCCTTTTCCTTAAAAAAACAAAATGAACATTCCAGATGAAGTTCTTTGGTTCATCTTCAGTCTCAGTCTTTCCTTGGGACTGGTGTGTTTGGTACCCCACAGTGCTCTGCTGTGGTCTTCCAGAGCAAGCCTTGGTCTCCTTCACGGTAATTTTTCTTTGAACTTCCTTGATCATTGAGTTGTCTGTTTCCTCTTTCCTGTGATAATTCTCATTTCTCTTCCCTTGTTATTTCTTTCGTAGGTTTTAGGTTTGGGAGATGCTGCTTGGGTCTTATACCTTTCACTAACAAGTGAGGACTTGTCTTTTTATAGATAAATCAATCACTTTTTCTGTGGTATTTTTCATAACAGAATAGATTTTGTTACTTCTAATTTTGTGTGTAGAGTTTTCTAGATGATAGAAGGCACCAGATAATCCAGAGTACCAGAATTACTGTATCAGAATTGTAGTTCTGCAAGTAAGTATCAAAATAGAAAATTTAGTGGACTGCAACTTTGTGTTTTTATTTTGTTTCCTTTTGGGACTACACCTGACAACCCCTCAGGAATTGCTCCTGGCTCTGCACTCAAGAGTCACTACTGGTGGTGCTCCAGGGACCATGTGGAACATTAGGGATCATTGAACCCTGGTTGGCCACATGCAAGGCTAGCACCCTACCAGTTGTACTATCTCTCTGGCCCGCAGCAGTACTTTTTAATAACTGATTTTTGTTTGTTTGGGGGGGACCACATCCAAAGTGCTTGGTAATTACTCCTGGCAGTGCTCAGAGGACCATATGGGATACCGAGGATCGAACCCAGCTGAAATATGTTGACACATTTCCTGGTACATGTATAATGAGAGAAAATGGGGTTGAGATCAGGGGTAGAATAGAAACTTGAGACTAGCTATTTAGTATTTTTTTTTTCCTTACAGTTCTGTCACAATTCTGCTAGCTCTGAAGCTTGAAGTTTTATCTCCTCTTAATCAAGACGGTTTCAAAATCTCATCCCATAAATTTTTTTTGGTTTTTTGCTTTTGGGTTTGTGTGTGTGTGTTTGTGTGTGTGTGTACATGTTTTTGGCATCACACCTGCCGATTCATAGGGGTTACTCCTGGCTCATGCACTCAGGAATTACTCCTGGAGGTGCTCGGGGGACCATATGGGATGCTGCGAATTGAACCCGGGTCAGCCTCGTGCAAGGCAAACACCCTACCCGCTGTGCTATTGCTCTATCCCCCTTGTTTTGGTTTTTGGTTACTACCCTGAGGTGCTCAGGGGCTACTTCTGGCTTTGCACTCAGGAATCACTCCAAGTGGTGCTTAGGGGGCCCTATGGGATGCCCAGGATTGAGCCGGGTTGACTGCATACAAAGTTAGTGCCTTACATGCTGCACTGGCCCCAACATTGGTTTTTATAGAAAAGTAGGCTAATGTAACTTAGAAAAATATTTTAGAAACATTACTTCTTGGCCATATCCAGTAAAAATGAACTTGTTCTGGAAATTTCCATAGTTAGCATTTGATTTTTAAAATGTTGGACTTGCACGGAGATTTTGGTGGTGATGATATTACTAACTAGTTGTTACTGTACGTCTCTGTGAGTATGTAAAAGGTAAGAGGAATGAATAAGCCTTTCTGTATAATACATAATATATTTGTATTTTCTGGGGAAAGGAAAGCTGCTACTTTTGTAATTATTTTATAAGTTCTTAGAAAAGACATGATATACATCTGGAAGGAAGAGCATTGTAATCGGTTGTCTGCATTGCAGTCTTTGGCTAACTCTTCATTTTCCTTACTAATGTGTTTCCTAAAAGTTAGACATGTTAACTATTTCCAAAGCATGGGCCAGAGTGATTGCTGAGGGAGCTACTGTGGGTGCAGAGCACCCAGGAGGCCTGTGTTAACACTCTGGCCCCCCAGGCTCTGCACAGATTGATCCTGCACCCTCTCAGTCACCAAGTTGGTAGCAGCCCCCCAAGCACTGCCAATTGGCTAAAACAAGTTTACAAGCATCTGTAGTCATTTTGTTAAAACATGGTAGTGAGGGGCTGGAGCAATAGCACAGCTGGTTGGGCAATTTGCCTTGGACATGGCCAACCCGGGTTTGATTCCCAGCATCCCATATGGTCCCCTGAGCACCGCCAGGGGTAATTCCTGAGTGCAGAGCCAGGAGTAACCCCTGAGCATCGCTGGGTGTGAACCAAAAAAAAACAAAACATGGTAGTGAGGGGGCCAGGGACATAATGTAGGAATTAAGTTGTTGTATCCAGCTGACCCTGGTTCTATCTCTAGTACCATATGTGGTTCCCTGAGCACCTTCAGGGCTCACTGCAGAGCCAGAATTAGCACTACTGGGTGTTGCCTATGCCTCCCCCCCCCCAGGAAAAAAAAAAGGCGAGTTTTTTTCAGAAGGAATTTCTAGGATCTGTATACCTAATAAATAGATTAAGCAATGTATTTACCACAAGGGGGAATAGAATAATGAGAGTTGGGTTTTGCGGGGGCAGGAGAGACAGTACAGTGGGTAGAGTAGTGGCATCCCATAGGGTTCCTGAAAACTACCAGGAGTAATTTCTGGGTGTATCCAAAAATAAACAAGTCTTTTTATGTTAATTACAGGAATTGCTTAAGTGAGCGTTAGACTGAATTTTGTTTATTTTTATTTAATTTTTAGTTTTGGGATCACACAGATACTCACGACTTACTCCTGGCCCTGTGCTTAGGAATCAAACCCAGGTCTGTCGCTTGCCAAGCAAGCACCTTGCCTTCTGTACTATCTCTCTGACCCTTAGGCTAAATTAGTAGAGTTGATGAGAAATTTTGAGGAAATTGTAAAAATGATGACTGGTTCCTCAGTATAATAATCACTGCAGCAGTGTCCTCTTTGACTTGCCTTCCACAGGAAGATTTGGTTTATTTGGTCTTTCTGAAAGGCCTTTCTTCCCTAGCCTAGCCTAGCCTAGCCACTGCCCCTGGGCCTCTGATTAATCCACCAAAGAATTACCTGGACAGTCGTATCTGTTGTCGGGAATGGTCAGGAGGATGGGATCACTTTGCATTTGAGCACTCAAGGAGACAGAGCAGAGGGAATCTTGCACTTCGTACTAATGTCTGTCTTGCTAGTTCTGGCTCTCTTTTCACTAAGCGTTGTGATTTTACTCAGGGAGATTGTGCCTGACCTGGCCAGCAGTGCCTGGTGTCCTCGCAGGTGTCTCTGGGGAGGAGGACTTTGGTGGTTTAATGGGAACGATGGGAGCCGAACCCTTCTATTACCCCGTTTGTAGACTAGAGGGTGCTTCCATTTGCTTTGTATGTGGTTGAATTTTCTCCTGTCTTTCCTAAGTCAAGCTCTATTTTTGTACAAAGGAAATACTAATTAGTTTTTATAAATTGCTTGCTATTAATGCCTGGTAATATGCAGTAGATAAGGATTCTGCACATCATTTTATATATGTCAAATATTACAAATTTCAAGGTTCTTTTGAAATACTAAACTCGGTTCACTTTTGCTTAGCCTTCACAGTTGTTGATCACATAGCATGGTCATCCACTCACAGCTTAAAAAAATACAGGGAGCATCGGAGAGAATGGGTAAAGTAAAATTTTGATGTTTTTAAAATAGCACCTCTGTAAAATTGATTTAATTTATTGTTTGTATGGGAAGGAGGAGTTGTGGGTGGTGCTGGGGGGGGCGGGCATGGGGTTTGGGAAAAGAGCATGAACCGTGTTAAATGACAGCAGGTAATGTGTCGGCTGAGATTTTAAAGCATTGTTCCTACAGTTGAAGCCTGACTCAGTTTCCGAAGAGGCAGGCCCATGAAATGGCTGTGTTGGGAATTAGTGGGGTTTCCTGTATCCTCCCAACTGATTGAAGGGAATTTTGAGACTAGTAGTACTTGAGTACAGTTTGACCAGAAGCCGCCTTTTATAGAGTAGCCTCGTGCATATTTCCTGAGTAAAACTGGTGATTTGGGTAACTAACCTGAGGTTCTGCACATTGAATAATGTATATTCCAGTTTTTATTTTGTTTACTTGTGACTCAGGTTCCATATTCATTAAACTCTCTAAGGAGAGAAAGGAGAGGACTAGAGAGTTGTTAGAAGTTAGTTGCTTGGTAGGAAATTCTAATAGAAAATTTGATTTCATGCAAATGAAGGACACTGTCAGCCATAATTCTTGAGCATTTCTAATTTCTAAAAACTTGTCATTTTAGCTGTATACAAGACCCTGTTATTGTGGAAATTATGGATAGAGGAACCAAAATGATTGGACTGTAGAACATCTATTTTTGTTGGTCTTTTTTTGTTTTTGGACCATACCCAGCAGTGCTCAGGTCTTACTTCTGGCTCTGCCCTCAGGGATTACTCCATGTGGACTCCAGGGACCATATGGGATGCTGGGAGTCGAGCCTGGGTTTATGGTGTGCAAGGCAAACATCCTACCCACTGTATTGTCACCCTGACACCAAATCATTTTTATTTTGTTGGTGTATCGTACCCAGGTTGACTGGGTTCGATACACCTTGTAAATAGGTTGGTTGTGCAAGGCAAACGACCTACTTGCTGTCCTATCGCTCCAACCCCCCAAATTTTTTTAATACAAATACTAATTTCTGCCTTTTTTGAGGTTTGTTTTTGTTTGGGGGGCTACACCCAGGAATGCTTAAGGGGTTACTTCCAGTTCTGAACTCAGAAATCACTCCTGACAGTGCTTGGAAACCGTATAGGTTTCCTTTCCAGGAAAGGAAAGGCAAGCGCCCTACCTGCTGTGCCCGCTCTGTCCCTAGGTATATTATTATTTTTTTAAATTTATTTATTTTGCTTTTTGGGTCACACCCGGCGATGCTCAGGGGTCACCCCTGGCTTTGCACTCAGGAATCACTCCTGGCAGTGCTCGGAATACCATATGGGATGCTGGGACTCGAACCCGAGTCAGCTGCATGCAAGGCAAACACCCTACCCACTGTGCTATTGCTTCAGCCCCAACATATTATTTTTAAAGGGTGGTTCCCCCTCCCCCACACACACACTGAAAATATGGATAGGAGAAAAAGTTATTTAAGAAATCAAGATTGTACTTAAAAATGACATTTTGGCCCCAGTTTTGCTGTTCTTCACCATGAGACCATTTGCCAAAAGCCAAATGTTATTCTCTTAGTGTTTCCCAAACTTTCTACTTCAATAATCTTTCTCCAGGATACTATCAGTTTGGAGTGTTCCGCTTTTTCCCTTTCTTTCCTCTCGATTCTGTTTCTTCAGATCATGGCTTCTCCATGCACAAGTGCTTTTCTAACCTCTCAGCCCTTGGCTGGCTAACACTCTGGTCTAAAATTCCTAAAGTGCTATTGGAAGCATCCATTTGGCAGTGGGATCATGCTCCTTTGCATTGTTGTTGTAAATGTTTTTTTTCAGTAAAAGCATCATTGAGAAAAATGCTTCATTAAGAGCTTGCCTTGTATGCCTCTTCTTGTTTAGCCTCTTTTAATCCCCATTAGCGCTGATTCTGTGACTTGGATTCGATGTTATTTTAACAGTGCGATTTTTTTTCATAATTCGGTTTAATTTTTATATGAACATATGCCCAGAAAACTCGAAGACATTAAATTTATAAGTTAATTCCTTGTTTTGTAAGGAGATTTGGTTTATACTTGTTTCCTGGAATATAGTCCGTGTTCCCACCACTGTTTCCTTAAATTCAAATGGGCATCGTTCTGCTTAGCTTACTTGGACAGAACACGGTTTGGGCCAGATGTTTGACAGAAATCAGTATTTTTATAATATTTTTGGTTTAGCAAAATTGTACTTCCATGCCATTTAAATAGTACGTGGTGATGTAGCCAAATTGTCATAAAATTGGCCATAAAAGTTAACACTTTCAAAATATTAGCAAATCAGTACTTAGCTGTTTGAATCTCTCAGCTTATTTGTATGTCTGAAATTATTTGGGGGTTAATATGTAGACTGATGGCTGTATTAATTGTGCTGCAGTTAGCTACTGATTGTTTAATGTATACGTATTAACATTTTATTTTTCTGCAGTGAGGAATTAGAAAAAAATTAAAAGTTTATAAAGACCGATTCTTTTGTTGGCATGGGTTAAATTTTGAGGAAAGTGTTTTTGTTTTTGTTTTTTTCTTTTTGTTTTTTTCTTTTTGGGTCACACGCAGCGATGCTCAGGGGTTGCTCCTGGCTCTGTACTCAGGAATCACTCCTAGCAGTGCTAGGGGGACCATATGGGATGTTGGGGATTATACCCGGGTTGGCTGTGTGCAAGGCAGCCCTCCCCCTGTGCTATCTTTCCAGCCCCAGAATTCCCCCCCCCCCCTTGGGGAGGTCATACCCGGTGATGCACAGGCTCTGCACTCAGAAATTATTTCTGGCGTTGCTGGGGGGACCATATGGGATGCTACGAATTGAACCTGAGTTGTCCATGTGCAAAGCAAACGCCCTCCCAGCTGTGCTGTCATTCCAGCCCTGGACCCCAGAATTTTGAATTCTGATTATTTTAAAAGATGCTTGGAGGTACTGTTTGCTGACTGTGTTAGGAATTATTCATATTTTATCTAATTGCTGTGTCTTCAAGGCACATAAATCTTAATACTAGATTTAATATTGGATTTTTAAAGCAAAAAAATATAAGTAGTTTCTTGTCATAGTGTTTGATTAGTAAAACTTACCTTACGTCTCACTTGATTCTAAGGTCTGGCTTATAGTATCCTTGAGCCATTAGTCTGAAAGAACTTGTATATGATACTGCTGTTTCATACCCAAAAGTATAGGTCCTTGTAGCAGGGAGATTCCAAGATCTGGAGAGGGATTTTGTTTTTTCCTTCATTAAAATGGTATGTGTTAGCTCTCTTAGCATATACTGAACTCAGTTCAAATAAAACCTCCTCTCCCACTAGTAAGCAAAAAGCTTCTGATGTATATGGCATTGCTAATCTGGTATGAGCTGCATTATGGTATGTCATTTTAGGATGAGCCCATGCTTCCCCCCATAGCCTGATGAAATTTACTTTAAAAATAAAACCTTTATTAAAATAGATTGGTTTCTAGGTTGTAGCTGGCTTCTAGGACCACTTTCTGGCACTGCAGCCTAGACTATCTGTAATCATTCTTCCTGGGGTTATGCTGGTAAAGTCAGTATTTTAGAAAAGCAAAATACCCCAGTTTTGTTCGCTTTTTTTGTTTTGTTTTGTTTCCATATACAAGAAGCTTTACGATCAACATGTACTTCTAGATACTGTATTGAAATTGCTGGCAGAGTCTATCCTATACAAACTGAACAATCTGGCCCCTTGTTTTATTTGTAAAGGTTCAATGTATCTATGCCTGCCTACTTCAGTCTGCAAGGGAGTGTCAGAAAGGCCCCGCATTCGCCGAGCCGTGAGTTATCACTAACTTTTCAGATGTGTTAATGAATGTGGAACAAAAGCAGTTGTGTTTAAAAAGAAAAGACAAGAACCATCAAGATAACTTACTATAGTAGCAGGCGTGAATACTAAATGATTATTCCAAATTAGAGTATAAAAATAATCTAATTAGACAATCTTCCTGAAAACCTATTGTTGAACTGCTCTGACGCTACCATTTAACTCTGAGTTACTTAACGTTTTGTGGGCCCAGAGAAAACGAAGGACTGCAGAGTATGTAGGCTTTGCCTGCGGAGGCCGGCCTGTTCCCTGGCACTGTTCTTTCCCCTTTGCACTGCCAGGTGTAGCTTCTGGACACTGCCAGATTATGGAAACTTCTCTTCCCTCAACCAATTTCCCCCCCCCCTTTTTTTCATTTTCTCTGGGCCAAAGAGAGGCATATAGACCTGGAGTGCATGCTTTGTATGTGAGAGTCCCAGGTTTGATTCCTGGCCCCCCAAGTACTGTTGGTTGGCCCTAAATCAAAACATTTTTTTTACATCCCAGTCACAAATTAGGATGTACCTTAAGTTTTCTAACAAAATTAACAGTTTGAGGGTTCAGAGACCAACACACAGGGTATGCGTGCAGCTGACCACTGGTCAGTCCCCTGGACTGCCTCCTGGGTCCCCTGCATTGAACCATCAGGCCTGCTGAGCATCACTGTGGAGGCACCTCCCAGAACCAAATAAAATTTTGAACAAAATCTCTTACACCACCACCACCACCCCCTTAAACTGCAGTATTGAAAGAGTCTTCCAAGATAACCTTGAGGGGGTAATCCTTTTGTTGGTCTCGTGAAAAACAGTGTAATCATTTCCTAAATGAGTTTTTGGCATGATGCAGGCATCATGTGAAGTACAGAAATATTTACACTCTATTTTGGTACCAGCAGTTCTTGCTTCAGTAATTCACCAGTAGGTTTTCATTCTTAGTGATAATGCCAATTTAAAGCCAAAATAAAACACTTAAATTTCTTAGCATTCTATATAGGAAATATCTTTAAAACCATTTTTGTTTTGTTTTCTCCCAAAGCCAAAAAAAAATTAGTAACTAACATCTTTGTTTCGTTATTTGAGCTAGTTACGTTTCTTTTCCTTAGCTCTTTACAGTTTTGAGTAGATAGGATATTTGGTGAGCAAGTTGGAAGCTTGTGTTGCTCAGGAGGTGGATTGTGTTATATCAAGCGTGAATTTAAATGTACCCTGTTTGGCAATGATGTAGCACAGACTGACTCCATAAAACTTGGAGGTACAGGACCTCGGAGGCATTCAAGTTTCCTTTTCATTTAGGCAATGTGCCTTTGTTTGACTGGTGTGTAAGCCCTTCTTCCAGGTTTGTACGCTCTTAAACTACCCTCTCTTAACTCCTCCCAACAGCAAAGGGGACACACTTCAGCTGGAACAAAATAGTGGAAGAAATGGCGTCTGGGGTTCAGTGGGGATTCGCAGTGTGTATGCAATGTTTGCAAGATTATTTTTATTTTTTATGTTTTTCCCTTAATGTAAATCATAAAGTCCATGCTTAGTGTCCAGTAGAGAACATTGAAAACCAGTAAAACGTTCCTAGTGGGTCTGCTGCAAGTTGCTTAACCTCTTTGGGGCCTCAGTTTCCTCATCTGCAGTAAGAAGGAGTTGGACTCTCTAATCTGCAAGGTCCATTCCTGCTCTGAAATCCCATGCTTCTCTGAAGTACTCTACGTTAACAGAATGATTTCTTTCCCACGTGGACTATCTGAGTCACATGTGCAGTACAATACTGCAGCTGCATGTTATCTATAATAGTTTTTTCTGTAGGACATTATAGACACTAATCCCTCCTGAGCTGATTTATAAATATGTGTGTATAACCACACATAAAATCTAGTAATAGTAGGGCTCTAAGTAATAAGTGTTTTCTGGTTGTCTAACCTTGAATGTTATTAACTTTCCTATATTACAGGAGACACGACACGTCAACGAATCAAATTCAGTGATGACAGAGTATGCAAGAGTCACCTTCTCAACTGTTGCCCCCATGATGTTCTCTCGGGAACTGTACGTATATATTCAGTCTGCTCTTTCTTTATTGCTGTGTTTCAAAAAAGAACTACTTGATGAAGTATTAATGGCTTTTCAAATTAATTTGCACTACATTATTTTTTCCTTTTTGGTTTTGGGCCGCACCTGGACCTAGTTCTTTCTCAGTGCACTGACAGAGCCCACCCAGTGCTCAAGATGGAAACCAGGTTGTGCAAGGGAAGTGTCCTCCCCATTGAGCTCTCTCTGACCCAGACGAGTTTTACAGTCCATTCCTTACCGTTGAGCCGTGTAGGCTTCTTGGGGGGGGGGGGGGGTAGGGGTTAATTACACCAAGATTTTTGGAGGAGCTGCTTCCTCCTGGAGGCCC
>JAOXYA010000001.1:65747691-65760529 GCA_028565675.1 Sorex palustris
ACTTATTAACCCTGGAAGTATTTCTGCTGAGAGTCAGATAATTAAGAGATTGGTTTCTGTGCTCTGGAGCCATGGCAACAACCAAAAAATTATTTTGATTCGGGAGCTATACTTGGCAGTGCTCAGGGAATCCTTTCAGCTTAGTATTTGAGAGTAGTTTTGGGCAGTGCCTAGAGGACCATGTGCTGTCGTAAAATAGTCTGAAGAGAAAAAGAAATTTAAGGCTGAAGAGAATGCAGTGGGTAGGGCATTTGCCTGGCATGCAGCTGAGCAGGGTTCAGTCCCTGGTCCCCGAGCCCTCAAAAGTGATACCTGAGACACAGAGTGGCAAAATGGATTCAGAAACTGAACCCAACATTCTGCTGCTATAAGAAACACATCTGAGCAGTCAAAGCAAACACAGACTCAAAGTCAAAGTATGGAAAACAATCCTGCCAGCAAACAACTCTCTCAAAAAAGCTGGGGTGTCCCTACGAGTGTCTGACAACATAGATTTCAGGTTGAAAAAGATCAGGAGGGTCAGCGAAGGATACTGAGCTACCATTTGACCCAGCAATACCACTTCTGGGAATATATCCCAGAGAGCCAAAAAAATATAGTCGAAATGACATCTGCGCTTGTATGTTCGTTGCTGCACTGTTTACAATAGCCAAAATCTGGAAAAAAAAAAAAAACACAAGTGCCCAAGAACAGATGACTAAATAAAGAAACTCTGGTATATTTACACAATGGAATACTATGCAGCTGTTAGAAAAGATGAAGTCATGAAATTTGCATATAAGTAGATCAACATGGAAAGTATCATGTTAAGTCAAATCAGAAAGTTAAGTTAGTCAGAAAGAGAGGTACAGACAAGATTGCACTCATCTGTGGAATGTAAAGTAACAGATTGGGAGACTAACACCCAAGAATAGTAGAGATAAGGACCAGGAGGTCTTCTCCACAGCTTGGAAGCTGGCCTCACATGCTGGGGGGAAAGGCAGCTCAGATAGAAAAGAGAATACCAAGTAAAGGATGTTGGGAGGACTCGTTCGAGTTGAAAGATGTGTGCCGAAAGTAGACTGTAGACCGAATGATGGCCACTCAATATTGCAAACCACGACACCCAAAAGAAGAGAGAACAGAAGGGAATGCCCTGCCATAGAGGCAGGGTGGGGTGATGGGGGATAGGTTGGGGATGGTGGGAGGGATACTGGGCACAGGTGGAGGGATCAGTTGCATTTCTATACACAAACAGTGATCGAGAAGAGAAAGATACCAAAGAGACTACCCCATTCAAAATAGTGCCTAAAAATAATAAGTACCTAGGAATCAACAAAAGAGGTGAAGGAACTTTACCTGAAAAAATACAAGTCACTTAACAAAGAGATAGAAAAGAACCTCAGAAAATGAAAAAAAATATTTAATTTCATTAAGTGGAAGAAGTTATATTCTCAATATGACCATCTAAATTATTATATATTCAAAATCAAAATCCTGATGACATTCTTCAAAGATTTGGAATGGCCACTGGTAAAAATTTGTATGGAGCTATAAAACACCCCAAATACATAAATCCATTTTGAGAAATAATGAAATTTAAGGCACTGTGTTTCAAAACTTGAAAGTATACTATAAAGCTATAGAAATGGAAAAAAAATAATAGTAGAAGAAGGATGGACCCAGATCAATGGATTAGAGGTGAATACCCAATGATAGATCCTCATCTAAATAATTGAATGATTTAAAACAAAGATCCACTCTTGGATGAAGTAAAGACAGTCTCTTCAAACAAATGGTGTTGGAAAAACTGAATAGTGACATAAAAAGAAAATAAAGAAATTGGATTGTTTCAAATTGGAATTGTATAAAATTAAAGTTTCTTTGTAGCAAAAGAAACACTAAAGTTAAAAGGTAATCTGCTAATCAGAAGAAAATACTTGCACACAACATGTCAGAAAAAGGATTAATACATTTTGATAGAGATTTTGATTATACAAGTGTATGTATTAGCTAAAGATCATTTAAAAATTTATTAGAGAAACTCCATGAGGTACAGTTTTGTGGACTTATAAATTTTTGTGCTTGGGTTTCAGTTACACAATGATCGCATACCCATCCCTCCACCAGTGCCCATTTTCCACCACCAGTGATCCTAGTATCCCTCCTACCACACCCCTCACCTCTGTGGCAGGGCATTCCCTTTTGTTCTCTCTCTCCTTTTGTGTGCCGAGGTTTGCAAAAGAGGCATTGAGTGGCAATCAAGTTTGGTCTATAGTCTACTTTCAGCATGCATCTCCCATCCTGGGAGGATCCTCCCATGGGTGTGATTCTTGATCACTACTGCTTCTCCAAAACTAAGGGAAAAGAAAGCTACAGATTGTGCAGGGGTATTTCATATGACATCTTTATTATGTGGGGGAATATATCAAGATTGGACAAATGTGAAAATGAGAAGATTATACATTTGGGTTTTTTAAAAATTATTATTATTATTTATTGAATCACCGTGAGATACAGAACTTTCATGTTTGAGTTTCAGTCATACACTGATCAAACACCCATCCCTCCATCAGTGTACATTCTCCACCACCAATGTCCCCAAGTATTACTACTCCCTTTCCCACCCTCCCCCTGCCTCCATGGCAGACAGTATTCCCCATACTCTCTCTGTACTTCTGGGCATTATGGTTTGCAACACAGATACTGAGAGGCCATCACGTTTGGTCCTTTATCTACTCTCAACACACATCTACCGTCCCGAACGATCCCTCCAACCATCATTGACTTAGTGATCCCTTCTCTGTCCAGCTGCCCTTTCCCCCCAGCTCATGAGACAGGCATTTGGGTTTAAAAGGCAATTTATACATGTTCCAAAACCCAGGACACGGGCCTGAAAGTGACTCTCGTGTGAGATCTGTCTGGTGGTGGTGTGGACCCTCCGAGTGGGCCAGGCAGGATGGAGACAGGGTCCTGCAGAGCACCCCTGCAGAGAGCCACACCGGATGAGATGGGGCTGCAGGGCACCCCCGCAGAGGGTTGTAAGTGCCGGAGTAGCTGCAGGCATGGAAGGTTCTTCAGCTGCGGGTGGAGGGACCTGGCTTTGCCCTGGATCCCTACAGAGGCTGAGCTCTTGGGGCTGAGTGGCAGGAGGACAACTTGGGACTGGGAATGGAAACGGGAATGGAAACTGTAGGGACTGGGGACCAGCTCAGTGTGCCTAGGGGCCCATGCTGGAAGCATAAGGTTGTGAGTTCGATCCCTGGGGCTGCCACATGGGAAGACCACAGCAGCACCGCCGCCAGCTGTCCCCAGCACTGTGAAGCAATCCCAGGCGTGTGTGAGTGCCACGGCTGAGGGGGCGCAGGCCCAGGGGCCTTGCTGAAGGACATGTGAGGGCCAGAGAGAGACAGGAAGAGAGACAGGAAGAGACAGGGAGAGACAGGGAGAGAGAGAGAGAGAGAGAGAGAGACAGGGAGAGATGCATGCAGAGGCAGAGAAAGACACAGAGAAACAGGGAGAGATACACACAGAGACAGAGACAGAGAGAGACACGGAGAGACACACGCAGAGAGAGAGACATGGAGAGAGAGACAGAGAGAGATATACGCAGAGGCAGAGACACACAGAGAGACAGAGGGACAGGGAGAGAGAAAGAGATACAGAGACAGAGGCAGAGAGACAGGGAGAGACAGAGAGAAAGACAGGCAGATACACCCAGAGAGACAGAGACAGAGAGAGACAAAGAGAGAGATGAGAAAGAGAGACAGATGGAGAGTGGGCTGGGGGAGGAGAGGCAGCGTGGCCCTCCTGGGGGAGGCACCTGAGTAGTGAGCCATGGGGGGCGCCTGGGGGCCCACGGGGGGGGGGGGCTGGGGCCGGCGCAGGAGGAGGCTGAGCCCTGTCCCCTGCAGCATCCAAGGGCTGCATCAAGTGCGAGGCGCCGTGCCCCGAGGACTGGCTGCTGTACGGGCGCAAGTGCTACTTCTTCTCGGAGGAGCCGCGGGACTGGAACACCGGCCGGCAGCAGTGTCACTTGCAGGGCGCGGCGCTCGCTGTCATCCAGAGCGAGAAGGAGCTGGTGAGCGCCGGGCGCCGGGCGCCGGGCAGGTCGAGGCCGGGTGGGGGGTAGGAGGGGGCTGGACCTTCGGGGGCATCGAGGCGCGCTCGATCCTGCAAGGCGCGCGCCTCCCGAGCTGCCCGCTCTCTCTTTCCCGCCCCGGGGGGCCACCTCTAGAATGCTCGGGGCTGCCCCTGGCTTGGGCGTTGCTTCTCAGCGGGGTTTGGGGGCTGGGGAGGTAGGGGTGGCGTCCCTGCAGACCAAGCCCAGCCCAGCGCCGGGACTGGGACTCGCTGATGCCGGAGTCTCCCTGTTTGTCTGGTGCAGGAATTCATGTTCAAGTTCACGAGGCGGGAGCCCTGGATCGGCCTGCGCCGAGTGGGGGACGAGTTCCACTGGGTCAACGGGGACCCGTTTGACCCGGAGATGTGAGCCGAGCTTCATCTTCTCCTGCCGACACGTGGTCCCGGGAGAGGCCCCTCCCCCACCACTGCTTTGCATGCTGCAGCGCCTAGCTCCTCCCGGATGCAGGGCGCCCTCTGCCTCCAGCCCAGCCTGGCTGCGGGGCTGTGCTTCCTGGGGCCCGCCCACCTGCTGCCATGGGGCCCTGCCTGGATGGGTGTTGGCCACACCATGGCCACCTGAGCTGCAAGGGAGGGGGCTGGCCCAGGGGCACCCCACCTTTCTGCTATGACAGCAAGGGGAGCTGAACCCGGGACTCCAGCATTGCTCTGGGAAGACCCCCACGTGTGCAGGTGATGGGTGCACGGTGCTGGGACCTCTGCGGCCCCAGTGGGACGGGGAGGGGAGGTGTCTGCTGCATGGGGTCATGGTGCCAGTGGTGGCGGGGTGACGGCCGAGTGACTGGGCAGAGGCGGTGGTGGCGGGGCCTGGTGGGCGGAATGCAGGCCAGCTTTCTGGAAGAACCTAGTTCAGAGGCTTCAGGAAGAGGTTCTGAGGCACACACAGGGTCTGGCTGTTGCCCACCGGACACCAGTGGGTGCTGGATCGGAGCTGAGGGCAGGAAGGCCAGACGCTGGCCGTCAGCTGTCTGCCCTGCACTTGGGCGGCTGAAGAAGTTGGCCTTCTCCTCTCCTTCTGGAAGCTTCTGAGGCCACATTCTCTGACCCTGAGATGGCCCTGTCCCCTGCTTTGCTGTGGTCATTCTGATGCGTGTTGTCGGGAGACCCCAGCTACCGCTTTGGTGGGGGCGGTTAGGAAGTGACTTGGGGGTCCGGGAGGGAGCTGGCGGGGGGTGGAGTGCCCGCTCTGCCTGTTAGAGTCCTGGGTTTGATCCCGCAGGGTCTCCCCAGCATCCCTGGGACTGCCCCTGAGACTTGGAAGTGCTTCTGTGGGTTGGGAGAACCCCGCCTCTGCCTCCTGCACACACAGAGCCCAGATAACCCCGGGGAACTGCACTTCCTGGAGGTTAAGGGCCCTGCTGCGGGACCACTGCTCCTCTGGGAGGGTGCTCAGTGCTCAGCAGAGAGCACTCGCTGGCCGAGCAGTGGGACTCAGGACCCCGGGGATTCTGGGGCGTGATGGGCGGGTGGGAAGTAGGGTGGAAGTTTCTCAGAGCCGATGGGGAGTGTAGGGTGAGTGCAGGCATGGGCTGGGCCGGCTCGAGGGGCGCTGTGTGTGTTCGTGGTGGTCCTGGCTGTCGCAGGTGTGCTGTGGAGGCGGGTGTCTGACCCCAGGTGGGTGGTGATACTGTGTGTGTGTGTGGGGGGGGTGTCCAGGCTTAGGGAAGTCAGGGTGATGGCTGTTGCCGGCCTGGAGGGCGGCTCCCGGGAGGGCCAGTCAGGCGCGGCCTGTGGGGCAGACTCTGAGGCCCCCTCTCTCCCGGCCTCAGGTTTCCCGTCGCGGGCCTGGGGGAGTGTGTCTTCGTGGAGCCCACCCGGCTGGTGTCCACCGAGTGCCTGATGACCCGGCCCTGGGTGTGCAGCAAGATGGCCTACACGTGAGGTGGGTCGGGCCAGGTTCGGGCACCCACCTGCCTTCTCTCCCAGCGGAGCCTGGGGGAGCACCCAGCCAGGGCCCTCTCCTGGCCCAGCTTGCCGTCTCCGGGGCCACAGGCAGGTCCTGTGGCTCGGCAGTGAACCCCCACCTTCTCGGTAGCTTAGGACCCCCCCAACTCCTTCACACACACGTCCGCTGCACCCTTGAGTTCAGTTGCCCTCCATGCCCCTCCTCGGCGTGTCCGGAACCTTCCCGCCTCATCGACCTCAGCTGTGGAGGCTGCCGGGAGCAGGGCGGAGAGCGCGGCCCCACCCTCTGCCTTGTCTGGGGTCCTCCGCGGCGCCCCTGCTCTGTCCCTGGTGCTCTCGGAGGGTCGCTGCTAGAATAAAGACGTGACTGGCGTCCAGCGAAGTCTGCGACCCTTTGTTCCTGGGTCGTGGAGGGGAGGGACGCGGCTAGTGTGTGTGTGTGTGAGCGTGCGGGCGCATGTGTGGGTAAATGTGTGTGTGTGGGGGGTGGATATGTGTGTATGTGTGTGGAGTGTGTGTGTGTGGGTATGTGGGTGTAGGTATGTATGTGTGTCGTGTGTGCATGTGTACGTGGGTATGTGGGTGTGGGTATGTTTGTGTGTGTGTGTGTATGGAGAGTGTGTGTGTGGGGGTGTGTCTGGGTGTGTGTGTGTGGAGGGTGTGTGGGTGTGTGTGTGGAGGATGTGTGTGTGGGAATGGGAATGTGGGTTTGTGTGTGTGCATGGTGGAAGGGTGTGTGTGTTTGTGTGTGTGTGTGTCAGGGGCAGAAACCAGCACAAACGTGCCCAAGGCTCCTGAGTGTCATTGGGCGCCTCCTCTTTTTTTTTTTTTTTTGGCAGGTGGGCCTGTCCCGTGGTGCCAGGCTCCTGGGCTCCCGCTTGCGCCTCCTGCTGGCCAAGCCTGCGCTGCAGCCCTTGGAACCATCTTCCGTCCTGGCTCTGACATCTTGTCCCGAGATCTGCCAGCTCTGGCCCGCATCTTTCAAGGCACCCTCTTGCTCCTGGGGAGGGGCGGGTTCCCGGGGCCACGCCCCAACTGGGAATCCCTTGAGTAAAGGAACCCGGAGTAGAGGCCCACCCGTGGCTCCCGACGTGGTCTCCCCCTACCAGGAGACGTGAGCTGGAAATAAAAACGCCCTATCTGCGGAACCCAGCCCAGCCTCTGGGAAACCCTGGCCACCCCAGCCTGCTGTGCCCTCACCGGCCATGGGGGGCAGCACTGAGGCGGCTGCCATGCTGGTCTCTCTTGGACCAGGGGAACTTACTGACCATCCTGTCCCCAGCCCGCTCCCCATTCCTGTTGCTCAGCCCCCCTGCAAGGACCCTCTATTTTTTGTTATTGTTTTTTTTGGTTTGGGGGTCATACATGAAGGTGCTGAGGCCTTACTCCAGGCTCACTCTCTGTGAGCTCTGGGGGATCATATGGGGTGCCAAGGATTGAACCCAGGTCGGCTGCATGCAAGGCAAGCGCTGTACCCACTGCACTATCACCCCAGCACCTCATTCCTCCTGAGAGGACACCCCTCCCCGCCAGCCCAACTCCCAGAGTTGAGACCGCTGAGCTCGAAGTCTGGGCGGCTGCTCCCTGGACAGGATTCGAACCCATTACCACAGTCCCAACCATCCTCTATAACCCGGGCAGAGGTCAGGGCTGGAGCATGCTCGGGCGTCCTCAGCTGGCCTTTGGGGCTGTGTGTGTGTGGGGGGGCACAGATGGGGTGCGTCTCTCCCCATGTGGCTGTGTTTAGGGCTCAGTGGATGAGGCCTGTTTGCTGAAGAATTCCCCCATAGCCCTCCAGGGCCTGAGGGACCGGCTCACCGAGGTAAAGGGCTGGCGGGGGAGGATCCGAACCCTGACCTGTCCTCACAGGGCTTTTGGGGTGCCCTGTGGTAGGAGTGTTTCCCCCAGCCCCAGAAGGCAGATTTTTCTGGACAACTTTATCTTTTTTTTTTTGTACAAAATTTTATTTAAATACCAGGATATACAAAGTTGTTCATATTGCAGTTGTTTCAGGCATTCGGTGTTCTACCACCAATCCCACCACCAGTGTGACCTTCCCTCCACCAATGCCCCCGGTTTCCCACCCCCCCCAACCTGCTCCCTTAGCTGCACAAAATAATTTGATATTCACAATCTAAAGTTGCTTGTTACATCATGAATCTCGCAGTGGCGTTTCACTAAAGTCACTGTCTGAGAATCCAACGAGCTGCGAGGTGCTCACTGAGCCTTCTGAGTATTTCCACTCACTGAGCTTGGTAGGCTTCTACGCAACATCCCTATGTGATGTGCAGTGCCTTCTGTTGACCTCTCAGCTCCGTGCAGTGTAGAGGTGGTGTGTGACGGCACAGGCAGCCGCATGCTTCAGAGGCTTTGGGCATCAGCTGCCAGTGTCTCTCTGAGGTCGGTCGTGAAACAGCGGGATCCTGGTGTGGGTGGGAGCAGCGCTGGGCTCTGCCCCCACCCCTAAGGCTCCAGAGATCTGGGCCCAGTGATGGCCAGGCAGACCTGCAATAGCTCAGCTGTGGGGGACTCTCTGAGATCAGTCACAAATGGACAGACCTCCTGCCGGTAGTGTCGCTCTGAGGCACCCACAGTCGTGGAGAGTTCAGAGACTGATGTGTGTCCTTCTCTCCCTTTAAGGCCCAGCTCCAGCCTCCTGGTGGCCTTTGGGACAGCAGCGTCCTCCGCGATCACCCCCTTCTTCCTGGAACCTCTAGAACATCAGACGGGGGGGGGAACTTTTGGGGCCAAGTCAATGTGTGCAGACTGGTTCCCGCGACTTGTCTATGCCCCGCGTCTGACTGTGCACCACAGGCCCGGCGTGACAAGGGCAGAAGGGGAGGAAGCTTGGTCTCTTCATGGACAGCCCCCACACAGCACAGCCATAGCCGCCGTCACCGAAGATGCATCTCCAGGGGGACCTGGTGGGATTCTCGAGCCCCAGCAGAGATGAATGTCTTCCTTTGCTTCATGCTCGGGCAGCCTCAGCCAAGCACATACTTACTCTGTGTGTGTGCGTGTGTGTGCACACGCGTGTGTGTGTGTGGGGTCGCCTTGCCTCCCTCATCTTGGCGCCATCTGATGGGGTGCTGGCTGAGTAGAAGCTGGCCCCACAGCTGGAAGAGTACAGCCCTGAGGGTGCGGACCTGGCTTGCAATTGGCCCAACGGCGCTATGTGGTCCCCTGAGTACTGCTGGGTGCAGCCCTGGGGGTCCCCGGCAGCACCACACACCCCAGGTTTTGACATTGATCCTCTATTCTAGTTGGCCAAGAATCGCTGGGGTGGGGGGGTTGTCTCCTGAGCATCCCCCACAAAAAACAGGCCACTAATAGGGGAAGGACTCACTGCAGTGTCTGTGGGTGGCCTGTGACCATGGGGCCATCCTACCAAAAGCACAAAGATGGCTGGGGGAGTCCAGAGGCACCCACTGCCCCTCGCGGGGTGGCCAGGGTCTGGGGGAGTCCAGACGCACCCACTATTTCCCGTGGGGTGGCACAGGAAGCTGCTTTAGGCTCTTCCTTGTCTGCAGTCAACCCCAGACTTCAAGTCTGGGATGGAAGGTGGAGAGTGCTGCCTGCCAGGGAGGCCTGGCACAGCCTGGCATTGGCCCAGTTGGCTCTGGACTGGGTCCACCTGCGCACTCTTGCTCATGTGAACACTCTTCCCCGGACCAGGAGGAATCGTGGCGCCTGCCTCAGAACAGTCGCTGTTGGAGCCTCAGTGCTGAGTGAGGACCTGGGGGTCACTCCAGGTCATCGCCCCAGGTCACACAGTGACAGACCCAGGAGAGAACCTTCCGGGTGCCAGTGCCACCCAGCCCCTCGCCGCATGCCGCATGCTTTGTGAATGCGCTTCTCTGGTCCCGGCCCATCCATGTGGGCTCTTCCCAGGGGGACCGAGGCCAGCTTCACCCAGACGGTGCTCAATAAATATACGGGAACCCAGCTGAACCGAGTCCTCATTCAAGCACGCTCTGTTCTCACTCCCGATGACCACCTCCCTCGATGTGCACTCCCTTTTCATCTGCCCCACAAAGTGGGCAAATGCCAGAGGGCCTGGGGAGCGGGGGGGGGGTGGAGCGAGGCGAAGGATGCCCACCCACCCGCGGTTCCTGCCAAGGTCCTGCGGTCCCCACCCAGGCTCCGTGTAAGCAAATGCATACTCTTCGGAGGCAAAATGGGAGTCATGAGAGTGATGATTTCGGAGCTGATCAGGGCCCTGGAGAGATGGTTTCTTGCATGTGGTGGGCCCGGATCTGATCCCTGACACCGCATGGTCCCCGAGCACCACTGGGAACTTTGTTTTTTTGCTTTTTGGGTCTTTTTGCTTTTTGGGTCACACCCGGCGATGCACAGGGGTTACTCCTGGCTCTGCACTCAGGAATCACCCCTGACGGTGCTCAGGGAACCGTATGGGATGCTGGGAATTGAATCCGGGTCGGCAGTGTGCAAGGCAAACGCCCTACCCGCTGTGCTATTGCTCCAGCCCCACCACCGGGAACTTCTTGATGCAGTGCCTGGTGCACAGTGAATACTTGATAAAAATATTGTCAACACTTGCGGATTTCTGGGCCTGCCAGGACTGATGCCCGAGCACAGAGCAAGGAGCAAGCCCTGGGCACAGTTGGGTGTGGTCCAAAAACAAAAGAAAAAAAGAAAAACCGTGTACGGGCTGGAGCTACAGCACAGCAGGTAGGGCGGCATCTGCCTTGCATGGTGCTGACCCGGGTTTGCTCCCTGGCACCCACTATGGTCGGCTGAGCCCTGCCAGGGGTGATCCCTGAGCAGAGAGCCAGGAGTAAGCCCTGAGCACTGACGGGTGTGGCCCCAACACACCCCCTCATCAAAAAAAAAAAAAAGAAAGAAAGAAGAAAAAGAAAAGTCGAGTGATACATTTGTCATGTATTTTTGAGCAGAAAATGTGCAAGGTCAGAGGTCAGAGGTCAGAGGAGGCAGTTCCTTGGGTCTGAGTCTCACAGTGGGAGACAGGATAGGGTGAGGTGTACTCAGCGAGCATGGTGGGGGAATTCTCCAAGGGACAGCGCTTGGGGCTGGGGGGCTGCCTGGTCCCCACCTGGGGAGCTGGTAGAGTGAACGAGGACTGGCCACAGGCCCCGTGCAGACCAGGCACGGGGCAGCCGACGGGGCTGGAAGGGCTGGGGGGAGGGGCAAGGAACTGTCCTTGGGGGACCCTCACGACGCGGCACTGTGTTCAGGGAGAAACTTTCTGAAGGGGCAGTGGACGGGGACAACCAATGCCCGAGACAGGGCCGTGGGACTCTCACCCTGGTGCTCACGGACGCCAAGAACAAAGGGGCTCAGGGCACAGTGATTCCAAACAGTTTAATGTAGTTCCAAGACAAAGTGTGATTACATTTCTACACATATACAATATGCATATGTGAGCTTACAGATTTTCATTAATAACTCGTTTCACCTCAGAGACCGAAAAAATGATCAAAAAAGAAACTGTAAGTAACAAGCTCTAACAAAATTCACCACAACGGGACCCCCCCCTCACCCTACAGTTAGTAATATTACAATTAAAATAACTATATTCTTCTATAATTTTTTTCTGTTAAAATCATCTCATAAATTTACAATGCTATTATTAGTTTCCAAGACTAATATAAATTCACTCCATTTTTCTACAACGAAAATGATGATTAATTTAGAAGCACGACATCATGAGGAGAAAAACACAAAACATCTTTTTTTTTTTTTTTTTTAGTAGCAAGGACGTGATCAGTTAAGAATTATTATTATTCTCTTTTTTTTTCCTGGTAAAACATTCTAAAGCCAAGTAAAATATCCATTCTTATAACATACCTATAGTATGAGACTAAGGAATAGGGTTACATATAGGTCTACGACACGTTGGTCTGTCTTGAACCAAAACAAAACCAAACCAAATCGGAAAGAAGAAGAAGAAGAAAAAAAGCTGACATTTATAAATAAACGGGGAGAGGAATAACTCACAGAGGGAGAAGGGGCTTTGAAAAGACGGGGCGCACGCGTTTCCACAAGGGTCAACATGGAATAACACTTTTCATCACAGAACCCAAGACAGGGCGGAGACACAGCAGACCAGGCCTTGGAGGGTGGCGGTGCTGAGGTGACCCGGCTACACTGAGATGACCTTGGAAGGGAGGGGGAAGTGGGGTCGGGGTGGGGGGTGGGGGGTCTTCCCGGCTCACCCCTGGGCTCCTTCCGGGGAGCGAGTCCTTCGGTCCCAGGGGACGGGAGAGGTAAACGTTTCGACAGACCGTCCTCGCTCTGCATGCTTGTGGACACTGGCTCGGGAAACGGGAACTTGATACGTGTGGTCGAAGCGAAACGGGTTGGAAAAGTCCAGTTGTGGCGAGGCGCTGACCCCCTCCCGGTCTGGCCTCTCCTGTCCGTGTCCTTGATGCTGGGGGTGGGGTGGGGTCCAGGAAGGGCAGGCCCCCTGCAGGGCATCCCCAGTGGGGCGGTGGTGGTGGTGTGTGACAGGGCCCAGGCCTGACTGCAGCCCCAACACCGCCCCCCCTCCCCTCGCCCGGAAGCCCTCCTAGCTGACCTGGTCCCTCCGCGGGCTTTGTAAAGCTATTCTTTCCTCTCAGGAATTTGGTTTGATATATATATACACCCACATATATATCAACATCTCTACCTCTACAGTGATTCTACTCAGCTAGAAACGCGCCCCTCCCCCCCACCCCAGCCTATTTTCATTTGGTCAGAATGATGCGCGCGGGGGGGGGGGGGGAGGGGGGGGGGGTTGGGGGTGGGGGCGGGCGCCGCCCTGGGGGGAACCCAGAGGGGAGGGGGG
>JAOXYA010000001.1:65782721-65802739 GCA_028565675.1 Sorex palustris
CTTTCTATGTCTGTCCCTCTCTTTCTGACTCATTTCACTTAGCATGATACTTTCCATGTAGTACCACTTGTATGTGAATTTCATGACTTCATCTTTTCTAACAGCTACATAGATTTACTCTAGGTTTATGATCATTACTCCCTTTTGCAGGTGAGAAGACTGAGGTTCAGACAGATTTGTGTCTTGCCCAAGGTCACAGGAAACATGGTGAGAAAGAGGCAGGGTTGGAATTGGATGTTTCCCTTTTATTCAAGTTTGGGTCATAGCTGGTTAAAGGCCGGCCTGTCAGGCTGGGGTCCCAGAGGTCCTGTGGGTGGGGACGAACAGCCTTACTCTTTGGGGGCTGGGAGCACTGTGACTTGGGGTGATCCCTTTTGCTGGCTGGGCCCCTTCCTGGGGACTCGGTCCCTCTCTACTGCAGGGCACTGGGACTCAGTGGGGGAAACAGAGATAGGTCCCAGGTCCCTAGGACAGGGGGGACAGGGGGACACAGAGCAGGCCCTCCCTGCTCCTTGTCCCGCTCCTTGTCATGGTCAGGCTACCCCCGGGGTTCGAGGAGGCAGGGCAGCAGGTGGTGCTGCCCGGTGCTCACACCTGGAGCAGATCCATCCCATACGGCCCATCTGGGCAGTGATGCCACATGGATGCCAGAAGTACATGGCAGGTGTCCCCGAGATCTGGAAAGGTTTCGGTTTGGGGCGGTGCTCAGGGATTCCTTCTGGCTCTGTGCTCAGTCAGGGATTCCTCCTGGTGTGCTCAGGGGACTCTTTGGGATGCCAAGGATTGAGCCTGGGTCGTCAGGGTGCAAGGCAGGTGGGCTCCCCGCTGTCCTATCTTCAGCCTGAGACCGGGAAGGTGTAAAGGGGGCTTCACTGACATGCAGGATGGGGCTATTACTCGAGTCGAGTAGCACAGGCCTCGCGTGTGAGAGGCCCGAGTCTGACCCCCTGCACTGCCCCTCCAAGCTCCACCAAGTGTGGCCCAGACTACTTGGGCACTGCAGAGCCTGAGCAGAACTTCAGTTTTGTTGTTGTTGTTTTTGCTTTCTGGGTCATACCCGGCAATGCACAGGGGTTACTCCTGGCTCTGCAATCAGAAATTACTCCTGGCGGTGCTTAGGGGACCATATGGGATGCTGGGAATCGAACCCAGGTTGGCCGCGTGCAAGGCAAACGCCCTACCCGCTGTGCTATGGCTCCAGCCCCTCCAGGACCTATTTCTGAGGGGCCTGGTGAACTAGGAGGCAGCAGGAGGGAGCAGGATGGCTCTTGGGGTTCATCACCTCGCTCGCTTGGTGGATACTTCCTGGCTGGCACCTGCAGGCAGGCACCCCGCCGGGAGCTGGAGTCCACAACTCATTTATGACAGAGGAGGGTGGAAACATGTGGAGAGAAAACCTGTTTCACGGTCTTTTTCAGTCACAGCTGCTGACACTCTGGTGACAGGCTGGTGAAGCGACTTGGATAAAGGACGGGAAGTGTGGGGACGGGGTGGGGGAGGGGGGCGCGCTGCTCCGTCTCGTCCAGTTCTGCAGTTCCCGACTCAGCTGTCTAAGGCAGGGGTCCTCCAGCCTCACACACACACACACACACACACACACACACACACACACAGCAGGACAGAGGAAAGCAATTAAGAGCCCCCCCCCCCCAGCTAAGAGCAATTTCCGAGCAAGTTGTTTCTAGCACCTTCTGAGGCCAAGATGCTCCGTGCCTTGGAAGCACTTTGTGACACGTGACAGCTGAGGGATGCTTGTCCATGGTCTTGGTTCCCAACCGGTTCTTGTGGGAAATGGACCATTTCCTGCGGCTCCCAATGCTGCCCTCCTCCCCACGGCCCACCTACCTGGTTGTGGACAGTGTTCAGCTGGTTGTTGAACGTCATGGTGAGGTTGGTGGACGTGCTGGGGGCCACGTGCGTGATGAAGGGGGTTTTGCTCTGGTTCACGGTGTCATACATGTTGACACGACGCTTGCATATCTCCATGTTCTGGAAACACGACTTGACACTGGCCATGCAAAAGGCAGGGGCAGAGAGAGAGACAGGGAGAGAGGCGTGACGACAAGAGAGTGTGGACCGTGGCACCTCCCAAAGACCATCAGTGCCATCTAGGGGACAACTGAGGGAATAGCAGCTAGTGTCGGGTCAGGACAGAAGGTTCCATGGGGAGTTTACAATTGGCTGGCCATACTAGTAGCCAGGGCTCGCTTGTCCCTCCCTGGCCAAGGTCAGGGGCCAAGGTCAAGGGCCCATCCTGGGGAATCCTCTTTGGCTTCCTTTCACTTCCCTTTTACTTTTCTGGTTCTTTTTTGTTTCTGGGCCTCTCCTGGCTGTACTGAGGGCTCACTCCTGGTGGGTGGGGTAGGGGGTGAGGGAATCAATCATACAGGGTGCTGGGGACTGAACCGGAGTCAGGCGAGTCTTATCACTCCAGTCCCTTATTTTTCTCATTCTCACACAGGCCCTGTGCTTCGCCCTCCCTGGCGTCCATCAGTCAAGACACAACACTCATTCCAAAGGACATTCCAAGGTGTGGCTGGCTCCAGGATCGAGGGCTGGGTGGCCCAGTGGTCTCAGCCTTCGAAGCTCTTTCTTGAAAACCCACCGGAGTCTTTTCACGCACAGCACCTTGTTGCTCACGGGCTCCCCTCAAGGGTGCATGATGTCCACACGAGTGAAAAACCCCATGTACGTGGACATTCCACAACAACGTGCGTTTTAATACCAGCTGATCTCGCTCACGGTGCGGCAGGAACAGAGCCAGGGCACAGACAGGAGCAAAGAGAAGCAAGGGAGGGGATCAGAGGTGAGGCAGGGGTAGGGAGTCCTGCGGGTGGTGGGGTTGGGGGGGGGCATGCAGGGGTGGGCGGGTGTGGGGGGACGAGTACTGGGCGAGGCCCGAGACGGTGTCCCTGAGTCAGCTCTAGCTCCAAAAATCACGGACACACCTTGAAACCCAAAAATGATAGGAAAGTAAGCGCTTCCTGCGGAAACAAGTGGACTGGAAGTCACAGCTCTGCGCAGTGACACCGATGTCGGCCTGGGTTATTTCTAGACCCCGGAGGTGAGCCGTGGGCGCCCCTGAATACCCTTCCCCTAAAAGGCTTTCCAAGCCGGCCGGGCCTGCCCGGAGAATCTTAACACAACCCGCCAGGGCCCCCTACAGTGAGCCCAGGGTTCCTGGAAAGGAAGGATCCGGGGTTTCTGGGGGTGGCCAGCAGCTGAGAATGGGTCACTGGGATGGAGCTGCCATATCTCGGGGTCACAGGCCCCTGCGCATGCTGCCCCCGAGTTCTCGCTCCCTCTCCTCCGAGGAGGAAGGAGCAAGAATCCGTTTGCTCCTCTGGAATATGTTTGAAGGACCAGTGGTGTTTGCAGAGCCTCTGGACTCGGTGACACGCAGGGGCTGAGTTTCAGGAGGGGCTTTTCTGTGAGGGTCACTCTGCCCACGTGGGGGAGGTACCCGTGCCCTGGAGCCCTGGGCTGGAGGCCCGGGGAGGTCTCTTCCACCCACTAACTGGCAGTCCCACGGGGCTTGGGCGGGCCTTGGGGATGCCCAGCCCCGAGTTCGTCTATGTCTCTGGGCAGCTCATGGTCCCCATGATTGTCCCCAGAGGGCTCTCTTCCACGAACCCTCGGGACGCCGAGGCCTGGCATTTCAGGCTGGGACTGCCATGTGCTGATGGCTAACGGGTGTTGAGAGACAACATCCCCCCCTGCTCCGAACACTCCCATGGGAACACCGAGGCCAGAGCACCCCCACCGGGCAGGTCACCTGCAATGGCAACTCCCCGTCAGAGAGTGAGCGTTGGCTGGGGCTAGGGCCGATGGTGTCCAGACAAAAGACTCACCTGGCAGGGGGACCTGACAGGAACCGACCGAGAAGGAAGCGAGCAGAGAGGGAGGAAGCACTGGGCCGGGAGCAATGCCCGCTCTCTGGCCGCTGTGCCCTGCCCAGCCTTACGCTCGGCCAGCCAGGGTCCCCGGGGCTGTGGCAAATCTCTCTCTCCCCAGCCTCTTTTCAGGCCCTCTCAACACAATCCCGACTCCTAGCACCACAGGCTCAGAGCAGGCTGAAACAGTGAATGAAGCCAGATTCTAAACTGCCGCTGGCTCCTGAGTGACCGTTGGCCCTGGAAGCATCTACGCTCCATGGATGCTGCTGTTCTAAGCATCCCCTTCCTGCCCCCGTCCTCATTCACCCATGGCCCCATGGGGTCCAGCCAGGCCCTCCTTTAAAAATAAATAAATATATGTAATATATATATATATATATATATATTTTTTTTTTGGTCACACCCAGCGGTGTTCAGGGCTGACTCCTGGTTCTGTGCTCAGGGATCACTCCTGGTGGGTTCAGGGGACCATATGGGATGCCGGGGATTGAACCCGAGTTAGCCGTAGGCAAGGCAAGTGCCCTCCCCCTTGTACTATCACTCTGTCTCTCAGGCCCGCTTTTTGGCTGCAAAGTAAACTGTGGCTCAGGCCCCCTATATGATATAAATCGTGTTGGCTGGGATGCAGTTTTGCTCTTGTCTCTGTAGGTTTTGCTTGGGCGACGGGGTGTGTGTGTGTGTGTGTGTGTGGGAGGGGCACACTTGGTGGTGCTCAGGGCTTACTCCTGGCTCTGTGCTCCAGCATCACTCCAGGAGGGGTTTGGGGGACCAGAGTGGGTGCTGGGGATCAAACCCGGGTTGGCCGCATGCAAGGCCGGTGCCCAACCTGCCGTGCTCTTGGTCTGACCCCCTTGCCTGCATCTCTACACCTGGGCTGGAGCTGGTGGCCGGGGCCATGACTACATGGCCAGGGAAGTGACGGGAAGGCCACTGAGTTTGCAGCCATCCCCATCCCTCAGGGCGGGGCGCAGCCCTGGCTGGAGTGCGGGGCAAGGCCGCGAGCAGGCCACCTACTGGGTGCTGTGCGGGAAGTCCAGCAGGTGGGTCATGGTGACGAAGGGGTGGTTGAGGGTCTCGATGGGCGTGACCCGCTTGTCGGCGTCGATGGTGAGCATCTTCTTGAGCAGGTCGATGAACTCTCTCCGGTCGGCCTTCTCCACCAGCATGTCGCTACCTTCCAGGTCCGTGGTCATGTTCACCTGGGGGAGGGCGCCAGGTGACCGACCACCCCACCCACGGCGCTTTCCCGCCCCTGCTCGTCCGTCCCCATCCGAAGCTCTCCCCCACTCCCTGGTCCCGCGGGCCTGTGGTCGCCCGGTCGGAGGCATGGCTGCGCGCCACCCACGGAGAGGCCGGGAGCAGGGACCGCTGCTGGCCATCACCGAGCTGAAATGGACCCCGTCACTGCTCATGGCAGAGGACGCAGGCGGGATGCAGACATCCGAGCGTCCGACAGCGAGAAAGAACTCGCGCCTCTGAATCGCGCATCGCGGGCGAGTCCCGTGGCTTGTACGCCTGGCCACAATCTCAGAGGCCCACAGCCGAGCAGGAGAAACTGCCCACTGGAGGGTCGGGTCATCTCAGCCTCCGTGCTCTCGGGGACCAGCCCTGGCCAAGGGACACGGGTCAATGGACACCGCCGCAAGAAAAGCTTTGAAAAGGTTTGCTGTGGAGGGACTTGTGTCTCTCCCAAGACGTACTCTGGAGAGCGGTTTCAGCTCTCTGCAGAGAAGCTTCTCATCAACTGACAGGTAAAGGTAAACTTTTACACAGAGCCATTATTTTGGGTTACGCCCAGCAATGGGCCACGAAGGACCCTTAAGTAGTGTACTACTCTTGAGATGGATTTCTCGTGGCTTTCAAGAAAACCTCGCTTTGCACCTTTTACCGTGAAAACAGCCGGGAGTCCAGAATTTTCTCTGGGCACAGAGGTCAAAGCCCACGGTTGCCTCCAGGGAGCTGAGAGATTGGCATGCAATGGGATGGCTATCTGGCCCTCCCGGGACCCGTCCCAAAGGGAGCTTGTTTGGAAACGGGGCCTTGGCAGGCATGATGAGGCTAAACCATGTTGCAATAGAGTAGAGCCCAAAATACCGAGTGGTGTCTTCAGATGAGAAGGACGAGAGGGCCAGCTACCAAGACAAGAGGGGACAAGGCCTGAAGGCCGTGGATGGAGGCTGGGGGGACACTGGGGCCTTGGTTTCGGCACTGGGTCTGGCGAAAACAGATGGTTGTTTCCACACCCCCAGTTCTCAGCACTCGGCACAGCTGCCGAGGACACAGGCTCGCTCAGTGGTGGACGGTGAACACGAATGTCTTTTTATTTCAGTCACACCAACAATGCATAGGGGTTACTCCTGGTTCATGCACTCAGGAATGACTCCTGGCGGTGCTCAGGGGACCAAACGGGATGCTGGGAATCGAATCCCGGTTTGCTGCGAGCAAAGCAAACGCCCTACCCGCTGTGCTATTGCTCCAGGCCTGAACCTAAATGTCTTAATTCACTGTTTTCTGGAAAACCCCAGGGGGCGAGATGGGCCCCTTCTGGCAGAGGGGTACCCCCGAGCTAGGGCTGGCTGGATGAAGCTGGCATCAGGCTGAAGTACGAGCCAGGACCCCAGAGATCTGGCTGGGGCTGCTCCTACGAAAGTGCTCTGGGTTGGGCTTACAGGGCTGGCTGGGGACTCCGACCGCACAGCTTACCTGGGCCATGTCGTCCAAACAGTTGAAGATGTACTTCCGTGCTTCTTTCGACTTGATTCCCGTCTCGGCCTCATGGTCATCCGGGGTCTGGCAGAAGGAGGACAAGGCATGGGGATCTGAGGACCACTGTGGGGTCCTGGGGGGTCTGACCCTCCAGCTGCTGCTGCTTCTCACAAATTCTACTTCCGGTTATAGGCATCAATGTTCCCAGGTCCAGCCCCTCCCGTCACCAAGGTCCCTTCCCAGCCCCCAACCCTGAGCCCTTGGCAGACTCAGTTCTGGGGGGAGTGTCTCAGGGACGGACACTACTGGCCATCTGTCCTCCCCCTACCCTGTTGAGGACGATAAGCTCTGGGATGTCCTTCAGGAAAACCTCAATGCCCTGCAGGTGGCACATACTTCATGCTCTACACTGGGGGAGTCATATCCCCTAGGTGGGGGGTGAGGGTCTAAAACAATTGTTTTATCGGGGCTGGAGCGATAGCACAGCAGGTAGGGCATTTGCCTTGCATGCGGCTGACCCAGGTTCGATCCCCAGTATCCCATATGGTCCCCTGAGCACCGCCAGGGGCTATTCCTGAGTGCAGAGCCAGGAGTGACCCCTGAGCATCGCCAGGTGTTACCCCAAAACAAAACCCAAACTGTTTATGATAAATTTCTTTTGGGGTGTATCATCAGTAAATGTTTGGTTTCTGCACTTCTATATCTGGAGCTACATAAAAATTTCTCAGGCTAAAAGGGGTTGTGATAGTCCAGCTGGGGTGGGGTGGGGCGCTTGCCTTGCTTGCCGCCAACCTGGGTTCAATCCCCAGCATTCCCTGTGGCCACCTGAGCGATCCCTGAGCAGAGCCAGGAGTAAGCCCTGAGCACGGCTGGGTCTGGTCCCTCCCCCCGCCCCCACCCTCCAAAAACCAAAACAATCCAATAAAATCAAAGGGATTGAGATCGGGAAGTTTCAGAAATCTCACTCCCCGCAAACTCACCCTCTTCTTTATCCTGTGAGCTCCTGTGAGGGTGGGGGCTGCCCTGGGTGGGCTCCTGAGGGTCCTCACCCCTTGCACCTCACCCCCGCCTCCAACCCCCGCCTTAAGACAAAGAATCCAGGACGGCCTCAGCAATCAAGCCGAGGCCCCAGAAGGTCACAGGCAGCTGCGGACTACCCGGGAGGTGGGGGGGGGGGGGCGCTTCTGGACCATCTCCCTCCCTCCCCTCCCCTGTCAGCCCCCGACACCACCATTCTCCCCAGCCAGGGATGCGTGTGTCCACAGCACCTCAGACCCCTGGGGAAGACAGGGCGCCTGCCTACCTTCAACCTCCACAAAGGGTACGGAGAGTCGGTGTCACGGTTGAAGAACCTGGTTGTCTTTGTCCCGGCGCTTAATAAATATTCCGCCGGCAGACCCTGCGTTTGTGAGATGTAGCGGATCTGCAAGGAGAGGGGGGCCAGTCAGGGTGCTGCCGGCCTGGGGAGGGAGGCGGCGGCTTGGTAGGGATAGAGAGAAGCAAAATAATAAACACAACTCTCAGGGAGAAAAGGGAAAGGAAAGAGAAAGAGAAAAAAAAATAGAAGCCAGTGATGGGGGAGCGAGGCCGGGGAGATGCCTGCCCGCCCCAGAAACGCCCCCGAACCCACCTGGTCGTACTCGGAGGCGCCAGGGTAGAGCGGCCAGCCCAGGAACAGCTCGGCGATGACACAGCCCAGTGACCACATGTCGATGGCCTCGCAGAAGGGCAGGCCCAGGATGATCTCGGGGGCCCTGCAAAGGGAAGGCGGGCAGCGGGTTGGACGCGGGCCTCAGAGAGCGCGGCTGTCAAACCCGAGGGGCTGTGACCAGCCCATGGGGGCACACCCTGGACCCCGCCGAGGGATTGGGGAGCTGGCCCAGCTGTCTTAGACCTGGAGGTTGGTCCGGAGGGCGATTGGGAGGCACCACTCGGTGTCATGCTCCGCCGCAGGATAGCTCTGAGGTACGGGCATGGCTTTCAGTCTAGGAACCGGCGGCCCCCGTGGGAAGTCGGGGCCAGGATCCCGCAGCCTTCATGCCCACGACCCCCCCACCAAGGAAGCAGCACTGTGCCTTTCCCTGGTACGGGGAAGCTCACTGCCCATCCTTCCAGAAGGTTCTCTGATGGGAGGACGCCAGCCCGAGGCCACTGACACTGGGACCCAGGGAGAACCCTTCCCGATGGTGGGGGCCACGTGCCCTCACAGCCCAGACTAGGGGGGGCAAGGTGGCCTCTCGGAAGGAGATCCCCCAACCCCCAAATGCACAGGCCCTCAGTAATCCTGGGCAGAGAAAAGGGTCTGCTCATCCCTTCGGGGCCTGCCCTGGTTCTGCAGGGAAGTTGGGGCTGAAGTTAAGAGAAACGAACCATTCACGTCTTTTGAAAAACGTGGCTCCAGGCAGGGGGTGGACAGTGAAATGCCTGAGTGGCCTCCCATGCAGGCATGAAACAGACCCTCCAGGCCAGGGCTCCCCGACTGGCCGGCCCTTGGGAAGGGTCAGGGTCGCTGTCTGTCACCCTTAGCCTGGCACCCGAGACACTCCTGTGGTATCTCTCCTGGGCGCCCAGTGATCCTTGGGGTACCACAGACCCTCGGGCCATGACCCTATAAGATGCCTGGTCACTGTGGGACTCAGCTGGAAGGCTTTTAGTATGTTTGTTTGGGGGGACACACCCAGCAGTGCTCAGGACGTACTCCTGGTTCTGTACTCAGGAATCACACTCCTGGCTGCCTCGGAAGGGTGGGTGCCAGAGATGAAACCCAGGTTGGATGCATGCAGGATAAGTTCCCTACCCAGTACTCTCTCTCTTTCTCTCTCTCTCTCTCTCTCTGGCCCCTTGTCTAGAAAGTTCTGAGCTCCTGGAAGCCCACCAGCCCAGTCTCAAATTGTCCTCTGTGCTGGGCACTCGTCTGCACAAGAGGAGCTGGTTTGGGGGTACGGAGCACCTGGAGGAACCCACCGATGGGGGTGGTGGTGGTGGGGTCCCTCTGGTAGAATCTGCTCCTGTGACTGCCCTTCCCTCCCTCCCCCCTGCAGAGTTTCTCCGTGATGCTGAACGCTGGCGCCCGGCACGTGAGAGTGCCAGGGACTGGGGGACAGGTGAGACCCTGGTCCAACCAAGTGCAGGGCCGGCAGGTCACAGCTATACCCCAATGCCGAGCGCACTGGGGTTGCCCGCTGTCCCTGGCCTCTGCTGGCATGGCCCCTCCTGTGGCAAGAGCCACGCTGACACACCAGCCCCGTGTGGCTTCAGTTTGACTCCGAAGCAGGCGGGACTGGGGGAGGGTGATACCCCAAGGCCCCAGGTTCTGGGACTGACTCAGCCCCCCTACCAGGTGCTGCACCCACTCCCCGACCACCCGACAGCAGCCTCTCCTCCTCGCTATCCCAAAAGGTGCCAGAAAACCCTGGCAGCGCCCACAGAGCGTCAGACGGCTTGGGCGCCTCGGGGAGGAGAAACCGTTTCCCTTCCAGCTCCCTGGTGGCCGAGCCCCGCTCCCCGCGAGGAACAACCACCGCCACTCGGAGCTAGCAGCAGGTGGGGCCTTCTGGGGATGTTAGGACGTCATGAGGGGACAGGGTGGCCTCGTGCTCATAGGTGCTCAGCGTGGCCGGGTGGCCGCCCACTGAGCACCCAGCTCCTGGTGGCCAGAGGAGGCGGCGTGAGGGACAGAGCGTGGTGGCCCTAGAGAGGGCAGCTCCCTGGAATGGGCTTTTCCCCAAATCTTCACATCCCCTGGCTGCGCTACAGAAGATACTACAGATGTGTGTGGCACATCTGTCCAGACGGGCAGAGACGAACGCGCCCAAACAGCCGCCCCAAGGCTTGAGAAGGGAAGAGCAAGGCCAGGCTGGGCACACACAGTCCCCCTCCCCCCGCCCCCACCGCCGGCCGCTCCTCCCGGGGCTGGACCCCGGGGTCCGCCACAGGCCACTCCTCCCAGGACACCGGTCTCGGGCAGGACCCGGCAGTGCTGATGTCCTGGCAGGAGGAAGAACGCGCTTCTCGCAGGAAGACGGCAGCACTTCATCTTCCCGAGTTTTCATTTCGCCATCTTTAAAGTGTGATTATTAATTTCTCACACATACACACCTCTCCGCGGCAGCTTATGAAGATGAATGATGGCCAGTGGAATCATAAAGCCGTTTACGCGCCTCGGAGGCAAGACGCTCCATCGGTGCGCGGGGCTCTCTAATCGCGCTATTAGAAGGTGCACGCAGACCCAAGTACGATGGGCGTGGTGTGTGTGTGTGTGTGTGTGTGTGTGTGTGTGTGTCTCGGGTGGGGGGGAGATGCGCCACAAAGAGATGGAGGCTGGAAGTCACCTCGGGGACAGCGGGGCAGAAGCAATCAGAATGCAGAATTGCATTTCAGATGGGTCTGCTCGACCCTTATTTCCACGGCAAAAATGAGGCGAGTGGGAATGATGGAGGGGTACTTGGAGCCACTGTTTGAACCGGTGACCCGGGGTAGGGAGGGCAGGGCTGTGGGACCCCCAGCCAAGCTACACGGGGTCCTGGCAAGGGCAGGAGTCAGAGGGCGAGAGAATCGAGGAAGAGGTCACAGAGGAACTGGGTTCCTGGAAGACAGTCTGCAGGTTCTGGGCTGATCACAGACACACACACACACACACACACACACACACACACACACACACACACACGGTTTTTTTTTTTTTTTTTTTGCTTTTTGGGTCATACCTGGAGATGCACAGGGGTTACTCCCTCCTGACTCATGCACTCTGGAATTACTCCTGGTGGTACTCGGGCACCATATGGGATGTTGGGACTCGAACCTGGTTCGGCCACGTGCAAGGCAAATGCCCTACCTGCCGTGCTATCGTTCCAGCCCCTCTTGATTTCTTTTGGCTTTTGGGGGCCACATCCAGCGGTGCTCAGGGGTTATTCCTGACTCTGCACTCAGGAATCACTCCTGGTCGTGCTTGGGAGACCATATGGGAAGCTGGGGATCGAACCCAGCTCAGCTGTGTGTAAGGCAAACGCCCTCCCCGCTGTACACTCATTGTGGCCCCAACCCCATCTCCTCACCCCACTGTGCTTAATGGAATGATTCATGCCACACCTGGAGGCCCCAAGAAAGTTCCACCAGATAAAGGCCTGATGGACCTAAAACCACCTGGAAAAGTTTTCCTTGGGAGACAGGTCTGCGGGAGTCCGGGGAGGCGTCTCTCCCTCTCCGGAACCTTTCTGCTGGGGGAGAACCACTTCAGAGGGTGCCGGTGAGTGAACTCGGGGCCACAGAGACAGTGCAAGGGTGGGGTGCTGGGCTGGGGGTGGGCCCCTGGCCCCCTAGGTCTCCCTGGCACCACCAGGTGAAGCCCCCACCTCTGGTCAACACACAGACACACAGACACACAGAGACACACAGACACACACAGACAGATACACAGACACACAGAGACACACACAGATACAGACACATAGACACACACAGACAGACACACAGAGATACAGACACACAGACACATAGACACACACAGACAGATACACACAGACACACACACAGACACACAGAGACACACACACAGATACAGACACACACACTCATATACACAGACACACACGGACAAAAAAATGATGACCCCCCCCTCCACCTGGGATCCCGGACGCCGGGTTTTCGTGGTCACCTTGGCAAACGTGGGCAGCACCTGGGTTTGGATGCAGGACTGAACTGCTTTATGCCACTGAGCCTTTCCCGGGCCCTGGAGTAGGTGAAGGCGGCATTTGGCCCGCGTGTCCGTGGGGGCGGGGCGGGTGCCCCGTGTGGGTGCAGGGAGGGGAGACATGCTGAGGATCTGTGCGGGCCCGGCCAAGTCCCACTGTGTTCCGGGGAAAAGCTCGCCCGCCTCCACATTCCTGGGAACGGCAGCTCTCCAGCCCCTCCCTGGGGCGCCCACCCAACTTTTATTTTGGGGAACGGTTTAAATCCAGAGAGAAGCTATTCATAAGCCACAAAAGCTGCTGCAGGGATTCCCCGAGTGGGAGGCTGGAGGGGGTTCCGGCTGTCTTCGCCCACCCCAGGCTTCTCGAGCCCAGCAGAGCATCCGCTGGGTGAGGCTGCAGGGCCCACGCGGCCTGGTTTGCACCCCCGTGAGCAGGGGCGGGTGGTCGTGAGTGAGGGTGTCCTGGGGTGCCGGGCGCCAGCGCAGAGGCTTTAAACGGGGAACCACTAGGTTCACTCCCAGCCTGTATGGTCCCCCCTAAGCAGGGTGGGGTGTGGACACCCCCAGGGATGGCCCCGATCTCCCTTCCCCAAATATGGGGGGGCTTATACCTGGGTGAGCAAGTTAATGGATTCTTTTATTTTTGTTTTTTTTTTTGGGTCACACCCGGTGATGCTCAGGGGTTCCTCCTGCCTCTGCACTCAGGAATCACTCCTGGCGGTGCTCGGGGGACCATATGGGATGCTGGGAATCAAACTTGAGTTGGCCGTGTGCAAGGAAAACACCCCATCCCCTGTGCTATCGTTCCAGTCCCCAGTTAGCAGATCCTGAGTGCCTGCAAGGCGCAGAGATAAAGACGGTGGGGTGAGGGGCCCTGGGCGAGCCTCCCTCTGATGCTGGGAAGGAACACCAAAGCTCACTCAGTGTTGGGAAGACGCGGGGCGGGAGCTGGGGTCCGTCTCATGAGCCGCAGCTGAGCGGGGGCCACCGTGGTCATGTGTTAATCTCCAGGTCACAGCCCCAAGCAGAGGAGGCAAGGTTCAGGGGAGACCCCCCCCACTGAGCGGCCTGAAGCTGGGCCCCTTTGCCTCATCCTTGCAGTGGGCTGGGGGGGCGTGCCGTCTTCTGTCCCAAACCCCTGCATGCCCTGCTTCTCTGTGGCCTAGCTCGGCTCCTTCCCGACCTCTGTCCTGCCTTGGCCAGCCGGGGCTCCCGTGAGGCTACAAACCTCCTCACACCCAGAACAACACCCGAATCCCCTGGGAGGCACGGGGCAGGATGGAACCACGGGTGCATCATGGGTCCATGGCAGCAAGGGGCCACAAGAGAGACTCCAAGAGACGCCTCTGGCCATGCCCCACCACTCTGTCCCTTCATGCGTCCCCGGAGCCCCTCAACGCCCGAATGTGGCTCTGCTGAGCCTCCCAGCCCTGTCCTCCTGGCCACCTCCTCTTCCTTCCTTCTGCCCCCTGGGCCTGCCCTGGTGGGTCCTGCTCTCCCCAGCAAGCCACAGCACCTGCGGCCCTGACCGTTGCTTGGAGCCTGAGTCCCACATCTCGAAGAGAACACGTCTGGTCTCTGCCAGAACCTTCCAGACCAACCCATGCATCCGCCCAGAACCAAGTTCTTTCCTGCTCCATAAGGAGACCCCACCCTGCCCTCATCTTCTGTGACCCTTTTAATTAAATATCCTAATTTTGGGGGCTTGGGGCCACACCCTTTGGTGCTCAGGGGTTATTCCCGGCTCTACACTCAGGAATCACTCCTGGTGGTGCTCGGGGGGATACTGGGGATCAAACCACATAACAGGCGGGCCCCCTACCTGCTGTGCTATCGCTCCGCCCCCTTTTGCCCAGGGCATCTCCCCTTAGCTGGGTCTCCGCTCTCTTCTGCAGTGCATGTGGGGCCCTCAGGCTTCTCTATCAATGCCCACCCGGATCGCTCAACCTTCCACGAGTCCTGCAGGTGTGCCCGAAAACAAGCACTTTCAATTCAGCGCCTCCTCGGCAAGAACCAACCGGCTGGGCTGGCGAGGGCTCCGCAGGGCTGAGGGCTGGGTCTGAGCTCCAGCACCACGGGGTCCCCTGTGCATTGTGGGGCAACCCCTGAGCACCGAGCCAGGAATAGCACCAGTGCCTGGGGGAAGGAGATGCCCACCAGCGTGTCATCTTGCCTGGCCAGGGTCAGGTGTGTGGGTGGGGGGAGCTTAGACCCTGTACCTGGAACATCCTTCCTGTTCACGAGCCGCTGTCCCCGCTGGGCACAGGCCAGCCAGGTGGTGGCCCTGTGGCCCATTTCCTGTGGCACTGGGGCAGTGCCCTGGCATACCCACCACCTGAGACCGGCCTGCCCACACTGACCACAGAGCCCCGGCCCTGGGCGAGTGGATGGCCGCAAACTTCAGCCCCAGAGGGAAGGATGTCGGGAGTGACCTCAGTTAACTAAGGAAGGGCCCAGCTTCCCCCAGACTCTGCCCCGTCCATACCAGCTCACGGCTGGAACCAAACACCGTCGTTTCTGCGACCCGAGTCGGCAGCACTTGGGAGCGGTGCTCCATCCTTGCGGCCGTTTCCCGTCAGAGCGCAGGCTTCAGCTCCAGCTCGCCCTGACAGTGAACTTCTCCCTGGCTTCCTCGGCTCCCAGATCAGTCCCCAGATGAACCCTCTTGACAGCCCCTGGCTTCCGCCCGGGAACTCTCCGCTATTCCTCACGGCCTCGCCTTGACCTGTGCCCTGGGCTGCCGTCAGAGCAGGGACACAGCGTGGGAGGCTCAGTCTGGTCCACCTTTGCCGCCCACACGGGCTCCTGCAGCACCGAGCATTGGCTCCAAACCCTGGAGGTGTTTGCAATGCTGGCTAGTCTTGGCTGGCAACAGGCAAATTCTGTCTCTGTTTGCAATTTTCCTCCTATTTAGCCTTTAGGCCTTTACTAGTTTTCCCACACTTGTCTCTCTCTGCCGGCAGCTCCCGAGGATGAAACTCGGCTTTCCCGGGTGCTCTGAAAGAACCCCCTTCACAGCTGTGCCGCACCCCCGGAATGGGCTGCAGAGAGAGGAGAGGGCAGGGCACTTGCCTTGTGTGTTGCCAACCAGGGTGTGATTCCCGGGCTCCCCATAGGGCCCTCCCGGGCCCCGCCATGAGAGATCCCTGAGCACAGAGCCAGGAGTAAGTCCTGGGTTAAGTCCTGAGCATCACTGGGGTGGGCACCCAAAACCAAAACCTAAACCCAATGAAATTCCATATTGACAATGCGTAAAGGGAGGCTCCACAGTTAGAAAACTGCCTGCAGGTGGGTGACCACATCGCCAAGGACACTTAAGAAAAAAAAATGTATTTACTTATGATAAATTTGGGACCACACCTGGCAACACTCAGGTGCTACTCCTGGCTCTGCACTCAGATATCACTTAGGGCAGGGCTTGGGGGAACCCTATGGGATGCTGAGGATCGAACCCAGGTGTGGCAAGGTCATCGCCCTCCGCACTGTGCTATCGCCCCGGCCCTGCCAAGGACATTCTTGGATCCAGGAACACGGCGAGGAGTTTGCTCTCCCGGAAACTCACAGCTGCCCACCTGCTCCACGGGGAATGCCCGTCTCCTGGGAACCACTCAAGCCAGGGACACGAGGCGAGAGCATGACTGGGCATGAAGGGGAAGGTCTGGGAGTCTGGGCAGGGGGATGATAGTCTTGACAGAAGACGGACAACGGGCCGCTTGACTGAGCGTGTCAGAACAAACAGTGTCACTGCCAGGAGCTGAGTGCCGTGTGGGGATGTCCCCGCCGAGGCGTCACGAGAAAGGCGAGGACCAGCCGTGACCGGGACTCAGAGTTGGCTCTGCGCACGCGACCGGGTGCCACAGGGCCAGCCTGTGCTGGTTGTGCCCGCGGGGCACCGGGGGAACCCAAACTGGCACCCAGACAGAGAGTTCCTTAGTGATTCATCATTCTGCAGACATGCAGGGGGCAGTGGCCACCAGCCTCAGCAGAGAGACCTCTTTTATTTTTTTTTTAATTATTATTTTTTTTGCTTTTTGGGTCACACCTGGTGATGCACAGTGGTTACTCCTGGCTCTGCACTCAGGAATCACTCCTGGTGGTGCTCGGGGAACCATATGAGATACTGGGAATCGAACCCGGGTCAGCCGCGTGCAAGGCAAACGCCCTACCCGCTGTGCTATCTCTCCAGCCCTCTGGACCTCTTTAATTTTTATTGAGACACTATGAGTTATGAAGTTATTCATCATAGGTTCCAGGCAATGATCCAACACCGTTCCCAACACCACTGGGCCCTCTCCCTCCCCTACTGGACTTTTTTTGAGGGAGACTTTTGTCCCCCATGGCCCGCGGGGGCTCAGCCCGGGTTCTGTCCTCTGGACACTGTGCCTGGCCTCAAGGAACTGGCTCATCCTTCCCGGCCTTGACGCCTGGCTCCCCTGGTCAGCACCCTGGCCCTCACCCCTCACCCGCGGCTCATGCCTTCCAGCCGTGCTCAGTGTCCTCCCACCCACTGAAACCCACCCAACCGGCCGCCCACTTCACGTTTCTCCATCCTGCCCCAAGGGGCTTCAACGCCGGGTCCCCTGCTGCGCTGAAAGCAGGACGGGCACTGGGCAGAAGGGCAAACGCAGAACTGGAAGGGAGGGTGCCCGCTGCCCGCTCCCCTGCATGCCTTTCAGGAGTGACCGAGTGGAGCTGTTTGCTCACGACCTCGTACGATTCCCCGGAGAACTCCCCGGAGTCCTTCAACACCATCGTCCTGTGGAGCCCCACACTTTCTTTCTTTCTTTTTTTTTTTTGCTTTTTGGGTCACACTTGATGGTGCTCAGGGGTTACTCCTGGCTCATGCACTCAGGAATCACTCTTGGTGGTGCTTGGGGGACCTTATGGGATGCTGGGAATCGAACCTGGGTCAGCCACGTGCAAGGCAAATCGCTCCGACCCCTTGCCCTACACTCTTCTGGGGAAGTGAGGGCAAGCTCTCTGGTGGGTCCTCCCCGGGCTTCTCAAAGTCCCGCTCCAGCTCTGTCACCCCCAGTCTTCCTCCACGGCCAGAGCCCCGGCTCATCTGGACCCCTTCTGGCCCCCACCCCCCCAGGCTTTCTTTCTAGAAGGTTCCACGCCGTCTGCTGCCCGCTCCTTCCTGGCTGCCTGCCGGCGAGTCCTGACCATTTTCACGTCTCCCCTAGGATAGCCTTCCTCCCCCTTCTCCAGGGCCAGCCCCTCCACCACCCCACCACCCCACCCCGCTGGCCAAGCTGAGCTTTTGCTTTCGGGGTTAACAAATCCACACCCAAAGCCCTGGCCTTGCCCTGTCCCGGCTGGGCGAGGTCACAGCTCCTCAGTGCTGGTGGCCAGAAGTGAGTCTACACGGAAGATGGGAGATAACCGGGAAAGCGGGCGGAGACGGGGCTCTGGCGTCGGGGCACACGCCTGGCGGCATCCGTGCGAGGTGCCTGGGTTCTGTCCCTGGCACCCGCCCAAACCAGCAGGAATGCCCCCCCCCGGGCGGTCAATCACTGTCGAGTGTGGCCACTGTGCCCCCCCCCCAATACCGAAAATAGATTTTTAAAAAAAGAAAAAGAGAAAAGAGAAACACAGCTGGAGCTTCGACTAATGGGAGCTGAGCCACAGACAGTCGGAGGAGGGCGCGGGCGGGAAGGACCCAGACAACGCGCGCTTCGGGACATGCAGAGACCGGCAGGCTCGTACCGTTAGGCGCTTATCTGGGTTTGGGGGCCAGATCTGGCTGTGGTCAGCGCTTGCTCCCGGCTCTGTGCTCAGGAATCACTCAGAGGGACCGTCTGGAGTGTTAGAAATTGGCATGTGCGAGGTGGTGCCCTCCCCACTGGACTATCGCTGTGGGTCCCCAGACAGTCTCAAAGTGTTTCATGGGGGCCGGAGCGATAGTACAGTAGGGAGGACATTTGCCTTGAATGTAGCCAGTCCGGGTTCGAGTCTCAGTATCCCATATGGTCCCCCGAATACCACCAGGAGTAATTCCTGAGTGCAGAGCCAGGAGTAACCCCTGAGCATTGCTGGGTGTGACACTTCCCCAAAAAAGCAAAAAACAAAACAAAACAAAACAAAAACCCCCAAAACAAACAAAAAAAATAGTTTCAGGTGAGAGGCAGAGACACGGAACAGGAGGGACAGTGCTGGCCTTCCATGTGGCCGGCCCCAGTTTGATCTCTGTCACCTTGTATGATCCCCTGAGCACTTACAGGAGTGATCCCTGGGAAGTCAGGAATAGCCCTGTAGGAAAATAAGTAAATAAAAGGGAAAAAAAAGGGGGGGGGCTAGAGCGATAGCACAGCCGGTAGGGCCTTTGCTTTGCATGTGGCCAACACGGGTTCGATTCCCAGCATCCCATATGGTCCTTTGAGCACTGCCAGGAGTGATTCCTGAGTGCAGAGCCAGGAGTAATCCCTGTGCAATGCCGGATGCTAAAAGGAATAACCCCCGAGCACTGCCAAGTGGGTTCCACCCCTGCTCCCTGTCCAAATAGCTTCAGGTGTTAACTGGGCAATGTAAGGTTTTAGAAACAGACGCAGAAGTCAAATGCAGGTAAAACTCAACTCTGAGGGATTTCTGCAGCGCAGGCTTCAGAGTCTGAGACCACCCTCCACTGACCGCATGCCCAGGGCAACTGCTGATAGACTTCCTGCCCCTCGCTTGCCAGTGGACTCCCCCCCTCCCCCGCACCAACTGCAAGGGGGTCAGCTCCCAGGGGAACCCTTTCTCATGAGACCCCACCCCCTGCAGCTAGCCCTCCCTCCTCTGTGACTTCAGGAGCTCCCCCACCCCTTTTTATTCCGCAGATGGACTTCAAGGCACCAGGGGCCAGCAGGTCTAATCTCGTATCCTAACTGGCCCCACATTCCAAGCTGTAACGGGCTCAGGGACACCCTCCTGCCACTGGACATTACCCACACACCAAAGCTGGCCGGCGAGGCTCCCTCCTCTGATCTTATCACTGCCTCTGTCCCCAGCCTGTCAGCCACACCAGGAAACCACGGCTGACCACGGCGTCCACAGGCTTAACATTCCTCTCCCCCTGCCCTCGGCTCCCCTGTTTCTGGCGTCTTTGCTGCGTGCAGTGAATTTTATGGCTTCGGCCAGAGATGGGCCCTGGCTGGCACCCTGGGCCGCCCACAGGCAAGACAAGGGCTTGACCGCTGAGCCATGCCTCCTCCCCCTGTCCCCTCCTGTGTCGTAAGCTGCCAAAGGGGCTGGACACAGGGCAGAGAGGACCCCCAGTCTCAGCCGTGGGGCCACATTTGCTCGCAGTGCAGAGGCTGTTCACGGCGTACATTCCTCCCCGCGCTGAGTGGGGACCCACAGCTGCTCTCTGCTGTCCTCAGCACGGGACCAAACTCCCTGCCGGAAACTCCTCTCTGGGACTTGGCGCCCCCCCTCCCCCCCAACCACGCACTGTCCCTCCGGCTGGGCCAGCTAGTGCCATCTGCTGTGTCCACGTGACCCTCAGGCTCCTCTGCGTCAGACCACCCCACCCTCCGTTCAGTATAAATACAAACGGTGTGACCCTTTCATCTTGAGCTTCGAGAACCTTCTGTCATGCGTTTCCAGGAAGCTCTTTCCAAAACCCAATAAGCACTTCTATTTTTCTCTAGATAGGATGTGTGTGTGTGTGTGTGTGTGTGTGTGTGTGTGTGTGTGTGTGTAGCCATGACAAGCTAAGCACAGGTCTGGAGATAGCACCGCACACA
>JAOXYA010000001.1:65854794-65867861 GCA_028565675.1 Sorex palustris
GGGATGCTGGGAATCGAACCTGGGTTGGCCGCGTGCAAGGCAAACGCCCTCCCCGCTGTGCTATTGCTCCAGCCCCTCCATCGGAAGAAATCTTTAAGCACCGAGCCTCGTTGGTCCCTGAGTGTTGCTGGGCGTGGACCCCAAACAAAAACTAAAAATAAAGTAAAAACAGGGACCAGAGCTAGAGCATAGCAAGTTGGGTTCAATCCCTGGCATCTCATAAGTTTCCCCAAGCACCACCAGGAGGTGATCCCTGAGCTCAGAGCCAGGAGAAAACCCTGAGCACTGCTGGGTGTGACCCCTTAACAGACAAAAACACAACAACAACAAAGAAAATCAAAGAACAGAGAAAAAAAGGACTTGCGATTTAGAAACTGATGCAGTTTCAGAAAAAAAAATAATTCTGGTATGGTTGGGGGGCAGGAGGGCATGGAGAGGAAGGGGGGTAGGATGGAGGCACAGATGGGGATTAAGGAGGAGAAGGGGGGCTTGCTTGGCTGGAATGTTTGACTTCCTGTGCCCCCACAAACCGCAGGGATCTGAGGGGGGCTGGGATGTGGGAAAGGCAGAGGGGGCCCTATAGCAAAGCAGACAGCGCTCTTCACTGTCCATGGTGCTGACGTGCCCAAACTTGGGTCCCCTGGAGAGTTGGGTCGAGCTTTGGCTGGAAGAGTATCTGGCGGGTGGGGGGCTGGACCTCCCCACCTTTCATGTGATGGCAGACCAAAGCAAAGAACCAGGACAACTGTGACCGAATAATCAGCCTAGACACAGTGAAGGTTAGCAAAATGGCTCCAAACAGGCTGAGCCTGGGGCCAGAGAGTTAGTACCTAGGGAGGGCATTTGCTTTGCATGTGGTTGACTTAGGTGCAATCTTCAGCACCCCAGAGGGTCTCCTGAGCCCCGCCTGGAATGATCCTGAACTCTAAGTAGTCCCTGAGCATCTCCACTTCTCCAAATTGTTGTTTGTGGCGCTAGAGCGATAGCACCGTGGGTAGGGCGTTTGCCTTGCATGCAGCCAACCCAGGTTCGATTCCCAGCATCCCATATGGTCCTCTGAGCACTGTCAGGCGTGATTTCTGAGTGCAGAGCCAGGAGTAACCCGTGTGCATCGCCAAAAAGAAAAAAAAATTGTTTGTTGGTGGACCAAACAGGAACCACTCCTGGAGGGTTTGGGAAGGAGTTTTGAGCCGAGAAATCAGGTAACTTTCTCAGGATGTCCACATGCTAATCCCAGAAAATCTACAAAGCTGTTAACCTACAGGACCAAAACAAGGGACTTTGCCACTAACGGTGATTAAAAGGAGGCTCTGGGCAGGGGAGATTATCCGGGATGATCCGAGAAGGCTGTGTCATTGCAGTGATCCCTGCTGATGAGGGGCAAGTGGCTGAGGGCAGTGCAAGAACCAGGAACGATGGTCCTAGAGGACAGAGGGATGGGGTAGCGAGAAACGGCCAGTCACGGCTGCTCTGGGAGGTGGAGGAAGAACCAGGACCACAGACTGTGGTCGCCTGTCCAAGTTGCAAAGGACCAAAGCATGTTCCCTTGGGCCAGAGTGATATAGCACAGCGGGGAGGGCTCTTGCCTTTCACAGGAGCAATCCCTGAGCACAGGGCCAGGAGTAACCCCTGAGCACTGCTGGGTGTGATCCAAAAACAAAACTAACAATGATCACGATCACGACCATCCTGCTCTTCGTCGATTGCCTCGAGCAGGCCCCAGTAACGTCTCCTTCATCCTAGCCCTGAGATTTTTTAAAAAGTGCCACATTCAAGGCTCTTTCAGAGTTAGGAGAATGAGACTCATCATTGTTATTGGTATTTGGCATATTGGGTACGCCATAGGGAGTTTGCCAGACTGCCGTGTGGGCAGGTTGCATTCGGTAGCCTGCCAGTTTGTCCAAAGTAGGAATGAGATAATAAGATGTCACACAGCCGCAAATGCAGCTGCGTGCTTCGGGGAGCTGGGTTTTATAGTCTCAATGGAACAGGAAGAGATGCTAAATGAAGCAAGCCAGAGAAGAGGGACAAACACAGAATGATATCACTTATGTGTGATACCATAGAGAAGAGGATGAAGGAATGCAATGTTTTCAAGGGGAAAATGCCTAGATCACCTTTGGCTTCAGAGTATGTCGGGGAGAATGACGGAAATGAAAAGACATTGAGGGGTAAAGAGGAGAAAATGGTAAGCTCTGGGGAGCAGGGGTCAAAGATATCCTATACATTGGAGGTGTAGAGGAGTAGTAGAGCAAAATATCCAAGCCCGGAGTCAACACTAAAAATAAGAGATTCAAACTCAACAACCAAACATAAATATTTGCCTGTCAAGATGGCAGGCTGAGATTCTTTTTTCTTCAGAAAAGAAGGGTGAGATTGGGGGGTATAGGAACCCTGGTAGAGCAAAGGAAACATTGGTAGTCAGACTGGTGCTGGGGCACAGTATGTCTAAAACTCAACTATGAATAACTTTATAAATCATGCTGCTTTAATAAAATTAAAGAATAAAATCATCACTCTTCTCTCAAACCATATCACTTATTTCTTTAGTTAGTGCTAGTTCTGTTTAACCTACTATAATCTGATTTAATAACTGATACTCTGTTATAGACTCAGAAAGTAGAATGAGACCAAGGGCAAGGGCAACTGCCCTATACTTCAGTTTTCACATGATAGAAGTACTTACAGAGATGCACTATGAAAATGGTGGTACACCATTATAAACATTTAGTGTCTTTGAATTATGCACTTAAAAGGGTAAGGATCACCAGTTTTAGGGATGTCAGATAAATCACATAGGAGCTAAGGTGTTTGCCTTGCACATGGCTGGCCCCAATGGGATGCCTATTACTGCGCGAAGTGATCCTTGAGAAACAGAGTAGTAGTCCCTGAGCACTGCTGGTTATAGCTGCAAACCACCCTTCAAAAAAGAAGAGGATTGGCTTACTCTACAGGGCTTGCTCTACAGTATTCTCCCTTAAACAAGCATCTCACTTGCTTATGTCTATGCTTGTTTACTTACCTATTTCCACTCTGGAAAAGCATGTGTTCTCTCTTCACACATTTCTCCCTTTCTCTCCCTTGACATCTTTCTAAATTAGCACAGTTAGGAAGAGAGGGAGTCCTAATGATAGCTGGAAATGATCACTCTGGACACACTGAATGCTGAAAGGAGGTAAGTGATATGTATGATACCCTTTCAGTAGCCATATTGCAAGCCATGGTGCTTAAAAGGAAGAGAGAGAAGTGTCAGTCATAGAAAGCGGCTGCAAAGTGGTGCGGAGTAGGGAGAGGTGAGCAGAAGGGAAACTTAGGGACATTTGTGGTAGTAAACTTGTACTGATTAAGGGATAGGTGTTGGAACATAGTATGACCGAGACATGAACATGAACAACTCTAACTCACTGAGATGCAATGATTTTTAAGAAAAACTCTTGCTTCATTAAAAATAGCACTGTAGCACTGTCCTCCCGTTGTTCTTTGATTTGCTCGAACGGGCCCAATAATGTCTCCATTGTGAGACTTGTTGTTACTGTCTTTGGCATATTGAATACTTCATGGGAAGCTTGCCAGGCTTTGCCCTGCAGGTGAGATACTCTCTGGAGATACTCTCCGAGAGGGCGGAGGAATCGAACCTGGTCAGCCTGGTTGGCCACGTGCAAGGCAAATGTCCTACCCGCTAGGTTATTGCTTCGTCCCTCACTAAAAATAAAAATACTTTAACATGACAGGATCAATTTTATCTTTTATCCCCAAAATGAAAGAGTAAAGTGATTGATGGGACAGGGATGGAAAAATAGTAAACAAATGTTATTTTTCTTGATGAAATAGGTGGAAAAATCTTTTCAAAAACAGAGGAAAATTACTGTTAATGGGTTATATGTGGGAGTCAAAGATTTAAAGTTTATCACCTAAATTTTTTGTAATTGGTATTTTAGGAAGTTAAAGGAGTTTCTTGTTATGTAATTATCCTATATTTCTACATGATGTTTTATTCCTGAATTTATAATTTATAAGCTTGTTCACCTTATACCCCTTTCAATATCAAACCTACAAGGAAGACTTTTCCTTGAGCTCTGTTTTACAAAAATAGCACTTTCCTTTAACAATTTGTTCTTATGAGACAAAGACCCAGAAATGGGAAGATTCTACCTGTTTAACTGTTCCTAGTATATTCTTATTGTTTCTGTAAAATGTCTGTTTATCTCTTTATCCTGACACAGAGAGCTATTTCTATGTAAACTGAAGATTGCATTTAATTTAAATTAATTGAATTTTTTATTGAATCACTGTGAGATGCAGTTACAGACTTACAAACTTTCATGATTACGTTTCAGTAATACAATGATTGGGCACCCATACCTCTGCCAGTGCCCATTCTCCACCACCAATGTTCCCAATATTCCTCTCTCTACCCCCACCTCTTCTCACCTCCTGCCTCTGTGGCAGGCACATTCCCTCTTACTCTCACTCCCCTTTTTTGGGTGTTATGATTTGCAATACAGGTACTAAGAGACCATCATGTTTGGTTAATTACTATCAGCACATATCTCCCGTCCTGAGTAATTCCTCCAACCATCATTTAGTTAGTGGTCCCTTTGTTTATCCCAGCTTCCTTTCTCCCCAGCATGTGAGGTCAGTTTCCAAGCCATGGTGCAATCGTCCTGGCACTTATCTCTATTGTCCTTGGGTGTTAGTCTCATATTATGTTACTTTATATTCCACAAATGAATACAGTCATCCCCTATTTGTCCCTCTCTTTCTGACTCATTTCACTTAGGATGAGACTCTCCATGTTCATCTCCTTATAGGAAAATTTCATGGTTTCATCTTTTCTAACAGCTGCATAGTATTCCATTGTGTAGATGTGCCAAAGTTTCTTTAACCAGTCATCTGTTCTTGGGCACTCAAGTTTTTTCTAGATTTTGGCTATTGTGAAGCACAAACTCTCTTTGAAGAGCCCGCCTCAACCTCACCATGCAGGAACCCCAACTCATGTTCCCAGAAAGTCCCACCCCAATGTGGAACAAATGAACATTCTGACCTGTGGACTAGGGGCGTCCATCAACCACTCATGGTGCAGGAGTTAAAGGAGGCCAGTGATCTGCAGCCCAAGGTCTCGAGGGGAGGATTCCCAGAGAGGGGGCTGGTGCTCAGGGGAATGGAGACCCCTGGGGCTGACAGCTCTGTGGTTGCGTGAGAGCATGACTGCCCAGTCTCTGGCCCTTTCTCTCAGGTGCCAGAGCTGGGTCTTCACCATTTCTCTTGTTATGGTTGGGGGCAGAAGGGGCCAGGAAGGAGAAGGATACAGGCTTAGATGTTGACCCACAGGCTGAGGTGAGCCATTTTTTTTTGTTAATTTTTATTAGTGAGACACCATGAGGTACAGTTGTAGACTTACATATTTTCGTGCTTGGGTTTCAATTATACAATGATCAAATACCCATCTCTCCACCAGTGCCCATTTCCCACCACCACCAGTCCCAGTATCCCTCCCACACCCCATCCCTCCATCCCACCCTGCTTCTGTGGCAGGGCATTCCCATCTGTTCTCTCTTTCCTTTTGGGTGTTGTGGTTTGCAAAAGAGGCATTGAGTGGCAATCATGTTTGGTCTATCATCTACCTTCAGTATGCTTCTCCCATCCTGGGAAGATCCTCCCAACACCCTTTATTTGTCACACCACTCCCTTTTGTTTTTTTAATTTTTATTAGTGAAACACCATGAGGTACAGTTGTAGACTTAGAAATTTTTGTGCTTGGGTTTCAGTTATACAATGATCGAGTACCCATCCCTCTATCAGTGCCCATTCTCCACTACCCTTGCAATGTTTATGGCTTACTCCTAGCTCTCTGAGCTCAGGGATCACTCCTGGCAGTGCTCAGGGGACCAGATGGAATGCTGGGATTGATCTTGGGCCTGCCGCATGCAAGGCAAACACTCTCCCTGTTGCACTCTCTCTGCAGTCATAATAAACTTATATCTGGAGAGACTGGGGGGCTGGGACTTTACTTGTGGGAGGGGTGACAGCATCATCCACCCAGGGTCACTGGAGTCTCGAGTAAGAACCCCAGTGAGAAGGAGGATCCTGGGACCGAGTAGGAAACCAGGGCACAGAGAGGGGTGGGGCCAGTGAGACCCATTTTGCCATGTTGCCCGAGAGGCCAGTGGCTGGACTCGCTCCCGGATGACTTTGGTGTAGATATTGGGCTCCGGAGAGGGACGTCTGGCCAGTGACCACCTCAAATTCTGTTCTGGGGGTCGGGGCTGCAAAGCAGAGTTACAGTGGTGTCCAGTACATTCCCCACTGATGCCCTGTGTCTGGAAATGTCTGAATGAGGTTCAGAACCACAGGAGCGGACTTTCTGTTAGATGCAGTTACAGAATCAGGGCATGGACTTGCATGATAATTAGCATGTGTAATTAGGCGCAGGCTTCTTGTCCCTTAATTAGATAATCAAGACATCCAATTACAAAATTAAGATGTAATTACGTGGCCCAAGATCTACATATTTCTTTCTAACCCATTGGAGATCACATTTAGAGAATAATTCACAAAATGGTTGAAGAAAGGGGCAGAGAAACCGGACTTGAAGATGTTGGGGAAGGTGGTGACATCCGGCCTCTTTTTCTCTGAGGCGAAGGGGAGTTTCTGTTATTGATTTACTTTAGGTTGGGGGCCACAGCCAGCGGTGTTCAGGACTTACTCCTGGCTCTATGCTCGGGAATCACTCCAGAGGGGCTTGGGAGACCCTATCCGATGCTGGGCATTGAATCTAGGTCGGCCACATGCAAGACAAGTGCCTTAACCCCTATACTGTAGCTCTGGCTCCGCATGTGCCTCTTATTTATGACTTTTGGTTCCACTTGAACTTGAAATGTCCCAGGAAACCCTTTCAAGCTAATAATAAGGGCGGAGAGAGCTGTCCCTTGAAAGATCTTCGCATTGCTCAGAGGAACATGAATCAAGCGTCCCGTTGGCTGGGCCTTTGCCTGAGCAGTGGGGCCTTGGACGAGCGTTCCTTGCTGAAGTGCTTCTCACTGGGCTGCAGGGAGGAACAAGGAAGGTCAAGGACGTAGCCAACATTCCCACTGGCTCCTGATCACCGAGTCCCCGGAGCCACATTCCAGGACTGAGGGAGCCGGGAGGTCACGCCCGCGCCTCTCTCTCGCTTTCCTTGTTCTCGTATCACGCTCTGGCCCATGTCTGCAGGATGCTGAAACACCCAGTTTGACTCATTAATTTTTCTGAATTAGCCGAACTTTTGACCTAATTGGCTGGCTGATTAGGGATTGCAGCCATATGTCTGGGTTTTACTAAGCCTGTTTTGCTTTTAGTCCTCAGTCCCATAAACGGCTGAAAGATCTTAGTAATTCCAGTGTTTTGACAGCTATCCTGCCCTTCTCGGCACACCACTTTCTCCTGAAAAGTGGCACGGGAATCTGTGGGCCACGTTTCCTTGTGTTGGGTTAGAAAAATATACTTCCCAGATGCTCGCAGCCCGTGAAATCAAAGCTGTAAAGAGGTTGTAAGCGGCTGGGGACGGGGAGGGAGGAGTGTGTGTGTGTGTGTGTGTGTGTGTGTGTGTGTGTGTGTGTGTGTGTTTAGGGGTGATAGGCAGACCCTTTGTTCCTGTGTTTTATTTTTCTCTGTCAGACCCTGGAACGTGATGGGCGACAGATTCCATGCAATCAATTCTGTGCAATGAGATTCCACGTAGGAATCTGTTTTGACCAAGAAAGATACAAATTTGCCCAGGAAATGGACTTCTGCCACTGTTGCTTTTTGCCTGTTTCTTCTATCCCTTTCTCTCTTGAAATAACTGTTTCCAGTTGGTATGGGCCAAGACTTAAGGGGGCTCCGGCCGCTCCTGGCCATGCTGAGCCTGAGCTTCAGGCTCCAGAGTCAGCCCCCAGGCCTGGCGGGGCTCAGAGCCCACCCAGCCGGCAGAGGCAGAAGGTGTGGAGGTCTCACGCACGCATGGGAGGGTAAGCTCTGTGACCTGAGCTCTCCCTCGGACCTCCAAGCAGTACTTTTATTTTTTATTTTATTTTTTTATTAAAAAAATTTTTTAATGAGTCACCATGAGATACAGTTACAGACTTACAAACTTTCCTATTCAATCATTGTATGACCAAGTGTGACCAAGCGGTACTTTTAAATGGGTTTTGTGTGTTTGTTTCATTGAATCACCATGAGATTCAGAGTCACAAAGTTGTTCATGACTGAGTTTCAGTCATACAGTGTTCCAAAACCCACCCCTCCCTTTTTTTTAAGTGAATTACCTAGGGATACAGTTACAGATTTACAAGCTTTCTGATTACATTTCAGTCATACAATGATGGAGTACGCATCCCTCCACCAGTGTCCATTCTCCACCACCAATGTTCCCAGTATCCCTCCTGCCACCTCCCATCTCCAGCCCCCCACCTCTGTGGCAGGCACATTCCCTTTTATTCTCTCTCTCCTTTTGGGTATTATGGTTCACAATATGGGTACTAAGTGACCATCATGTCTGGTCCATAGCCTACTTTCAGCATGCATCTCCCATCCCAAGCGATCCCTCCAAACCATCATTTACTTAGTGGTCTCTTCTCCATCCCACCTACCTTTTTAAATTTTTTAATTTTATAAAGTAGTTCACCATATTTGATTACATTTAGTATTCAAACACCAATCTGGCCACCATTACACCTTACCGCAACCATATTTTGGGTGTTTCCATCCCAAACCCCAATCCCTGTCCCAAGGCAGAACTGAAGCAATGTAATATTTCCCCCTAAGGTTGTGTGCCCCCTACTTTGAATCCCATCAAGTGTGGTACAGTACTCTTGGACTATGGGCAGGGTGTGTCCTTTGAAGTGTCGCGGCCGCGTGGTCCAGGAAAAGGTTCACTGATGATGCTCTGTCTGAGCATGTAGAGAGCGGCCGTGCGCCTGGTGGCAGTGGAGTTCTGGAATATTTTGGCTGCCGGGGCTGGGTCCCTTGGGGCGGGGAGGGGGTCTCACCCGCACCCCTCTGGGGCACCCCGAGTGAAACATCCTGGTGCCAGGGTCTGGCGGCATGGTTACGGTGAGCGTCATGTTATGCTCCCTTCCGGGAGAGAAGGACACGCAATCTGGATGGTATGTCCCTTACATACTTTAAAATACCTTTTCAAGATTGCAATAGAGTTTTTCCGTTTCTCTCCCCCCCGCCGCCACCCAATCATAAAAAGTGGTATGTGCTTATCACAGTTATTTGCACTGACTGTTCCCTCTGCCTGGAACATTCTTATCTCGGATAGTGTCTCCCTGGTTTATTACATCCTTCTCTTTAGTTTGTCCCCAGACCGCCTATAATTGGAGAGGCCTTCTGTAATTAGGATTTTTATTTTATTTATTTATTTTTAGTTATAAAAAAATTTTCTCCGCGCCTCTCAGAGAGCCCGGCAAGCTACCGAGAGTATCTCGCCTGCACGGCAAATCCTGGCAAGCTCCGCTTGATGTATTTGATGTGCCAAACACAGTAACAACAAGTCTCACAATGAAGACGTTACTGGGCCCGCTCAGCAAATCGATGAACAATGGGAGGACAGTGCTACAGTGCAGTTACATTTTTGATTAATTTTTTATGGGGGGAGTTGTGTTTTGGGGCTGTTCCTGGCTACTCCTGGTGGTGCTCAGAGAACCATATGTGTTGCCAGGACCTGAACGGGGATCACAGCCACACATGAGGCAAATGCCTTCCCTCCTGTACTGTCTGGCGCCTAATCACGAACTGTATTTGCTTTTTGGGTCACACCGGGTAATGCTCAGGGGTTACTCCTGGCAGGCTTGGGGAGACCATATGGGATGCCAAGAATCGAACCCAGGCCATTCAGGCGCAAGGCTCTGTCTTCCCCGCTGCTCTGTCTCTCCAGCCCCTCCTAAGCATGGTTCTGCAAAATAACCCAGTGCCGTCCATGCCTCTGACCGTCTTTATTTTTCTCCCGGGCATTTGCTGCTTCTCTCTCCCTCCACCCGACTCTCAGGTCCCCAGGACCCATCAGCCCTTTCTTTCCATGCTGTCTGCCCACTGACTTGGGATCATGCTCCAGCTCTTGCTGGGGGTGGGGTAGGGGGCGCCCTGCAGAGGTCCCTGGGGAGACGGAGTCCTCCCAGGGCTTGTGTGCGAGGATTGGAGTCTTCACGGAAGGAGATTCCACTCGCGGGGGGTCTGCCGTCAGTTTCCACAAAGGAACCGCTTTGAAAGACACAGGTTCTCTGTCTCCTGGTCTTGGTGGCCTAGAGACGCGGTGAAAGCGTCAGTGGGACCAGGCTCCCAGGCTGGCGCTGGGCAGCGCTCACGGCTAGGCCCCTCTCCGCAATGCTGCTAGTTCCCTGGCTCGTGACAGCGTGACTCCAGTTCCGTGACTTCCCAATGTATGTGTCTGCATTCAGGGGTGTGTGTGTGTGTGTGTGTGTGTGTGTGTGTGTGTGTATGCACGTGTGCATGTATGTGTGCGTGTGTGTTTGTGTGTGTGCATGTGTATGTATACACGTGTGCATGTATATGTGCGTGTGTTCATGTGTGTTTGTGCATGCACGTGTATGCGTGTGTGCATGTGTGTGTGTACATGCGTGTGTGCGTGCATATGTGTGTCCGTGCACATGTGCGTGTGTGTGTGTGTGTGTGTGTGTGTGTGCGTGTGTGGTGGTGATGGCGGTGGTGGAGGAGTCACACATTGCAGCACTTCAGGGCCGTTTCCCGCGTTGTGTTCAGGGGCTGACCCCGCTGATGTGCAGGGGACCCCACCGTGCCAGGTACTGTAGGTCAGCCTCGTAACCCCCATTGCCATCTCTCCGGCCCCCAATTTCCTTCTTTTAGAAGGACAGTCATCCCAGGATTAGGGATTCACCCTCCTACGAGGTAAGATGGGTGAGATGTGACCCCCCCATCTCCATGACATCTGCCGTCACCCAGTTCCCAAAGAAGGTCCCATTCCTTTTTTTCTTTTCTTTCCTTTTTTTTAATGTAGGAGTACTGCTACTTATTCAGCCACTGATTAGTTGATTGAATTGGACATGAACTCCACCTTTTTTATTTTATTTTTATTTATTTTTTTGCTTTTTGGGTCACACCCAGCGATGCACAGGGGTTACTCCTGGCTCTGCACTCAGGAGTTACTCCTGGCGGTGCTCAGGGGACCATATGGGATGCTGGGAATCGAACCTGGGTTGGCCGTGTGCAAGGCAAACGCCCTACCCGCTGTGCTATCTCTCCAGACCCTAAAAAAATTTTTTTAAAAGGTAATGTGGAGTTCATGCCCAATTCAATCAGCTTAATCAGTGACTGAATAAATAGCAGTACTCTACATTAAATTTTAAAAAATTAAAACAGAATTTTTTTTTTAAATGTCAGAATTGAAAACAGTCTAAAGTCCCAATGCTGATTTTAAAGAGGAAAAATGGTGGGTCACAAGTCACGGGATGTGGTGATCCCTAAAGGCTGGAGAGGAAAGAAAGTATAACTTGTTAAATAGGACCTCCAGATGTAAGGCCACTCTGATCACATCTCAATTTTCTTTAGAGTCTTTTGTAAACTTCTGACTTACAGAACTACAAGATGGTAAATTTGTATTGCATTCAGCTGCTTTGTTATAAATTGCTCTAGTACCCATAGGAAACCAGTACAGAAACTATGCTACTGCCAAAGCTTGTTCATAAAAACAGGCGAGTTTCCATCTGACTTTCTTTAAGTCTTTCCCCAAGGACCCGAGACAGGTGAGAGGCCATATGGAAAGGCTACTTGTGGACCAGTCAGCACCGACTCTAAAGAGGAGCCAGCAGACCCAGCTGACTCTAGCCAGTATTTGAGCATCCAAAGCCAGCATCTTCAGTAGGACCTGCCTACCTGCACTCAGCCGCCCACCTAGAAATGTAATGACAAAATTATTGTTGTTATTCTAAGCCATGAATTCTTGAGGTGGTTCATTATGCGGCAACAGATAAAACTGTAATAGCGAGTTATGGTGCTTTAAAAAGTTTAGTCATTTTTCCTCATGTCTCATTTATAATGAATATGCACTTTCGCATCTAATTTTGCTTCTACAAATTTTACATTCTTTTTTATTTTGTTTTGGGTCCATATCTGGCAGTGGTCAGGGGTGACTGACTCCGGAATTACTCCTGGAGGGCTCAGGGGTCCATATGAGGTGCTAGGGATTGATCACAGGCATATGAAAGGCAAGAACCCTAACTGCTGTGCTATCTCTTCAGATTTAAATTCTACTCTTTTTTTTCTAGACTCTCTCCAAATTATAAAACGTCACACTCCCTACCCCAAAGGTCTACCCAGATCTTGTAGTAGCCAGAATTTCTTGCTCAGAATGTGGTTGAAAAAAAAAAAATATATATATATGTAGCTAGACAAGCCAGAGGATCTTGAAAATAAGGCAATTTTTCTTTTTTAGAAGTGAAAAAAAAAAGCCACCTTCGTTTTGAAGACATTTAACAACATTAACAAAAGTAAAATATAAACTTAGATTATTTATTCATCACTTAAATGTTAAATGCCTTTTCATTTAAGATTAAAATACAAGATAATAACTTTCACAGGAAGAAAGACTTCCTTGAATAAGATGATATATTCAACAGATGTCTCCTCAGTGATTCTTTGCTAACAATGTAAACTTCCCATACCACTGTGAAGCCAAGAAAAAAAAATAACAGGAAATATCTGACTTAGGTTATGGTTCTTGGAACAAATCATAAAGAATGTATTATATAAATAAAGATGATCATAATAATAATGTACAACGTCTCAGAATGCTACCTGGACCACATCAAATATGTTTGCTTTGGGACTTACCAATCATTTTGGAATAATCAGCTCTGACTTCAAGAATTTCCACGTTCTCGGTTACGTTTCCCTTTGCCAATCTTTCTGTGGCATGTCAAAGCTACTCTCCTTATTTCAGTTGATTTTTAGCATAATATAATAGAAAGAAATATGTCCTACTTTGGACATATTGGCAGGCTACCGAATGTAGACTGCCCACACGGCAGAGTCTGGCAAACTCCCCGTGGTGTACCCAATATGCCAAA
>JAOXYA010000001.1:65880106-65895886 GCA_028565675.1 Sorex palustris
TGGTACTAATCTCGGCCATTCTTGGGTGTTAGTCTCCTATTTTGTTACTTTATGTTCCCCAGATGAATGCAATCTTTATATGTCTATCCCTTTCTTTCAGAGCGATGTTTTACCTGTTAGATCACAACTTATGACACACCTAGGCACACCCAGTTGGCGGAGGTGTGGGAGAAGGGCCCCTCTCCATCAACTCCCCATTGTTCCCATGTCTGGAAGCTTATGGAATCAGTCATGCTGGGTTTTCCTGGAGCACTGTCTCAGAGATGTGATGGCTGATGCATCAGCCATTGGGGGTTGACTTCATACCGGATGCTGGAGCAGAGCACTGGGGGCCCACTCTTGAGTGTGGCTTAATTAACACAAACTGTACTGCTGGCATCAACCCAGTAAGCTCCAGACCCCACCCAGCTCAAAATCAGAGGGCTGGGGGTAGAAACTTCCTGCCTTTAATCATGTCATTTGTTCCTTTAGTGACCAGCCCTGTCCTCCCTGCCTGGTCTCTGAAACACTTCATTCATACAACAAAGTACACCTTTGTTTGCTCTCATCCCTAAGGAAATCGTGAGGGTCTCAGGCACTGAGAATTAGGAACCAAAGAACAAATGCAAATAATCAATAGATTTCAGAAATCGAAATAAGTGCATAGAAATCTCTTCTAAATCATGAGGTAGCACCTTTGCTCATGTTTTAAGTGTGGGCATTGCAGCAGTTAGTCTACAGTTAGTCTCACCCACCTTTTTTTTCTTGCCCCCACATCTCTTTAGTCTTGATTGCTAGAACCCAGAGGTCCCTGTGGTTGGACTTGACTTTCATGCATCCTGTGTCTTCACCCTCTCCTTATTTGGGGGGCAGGGGAGAGATCACATGGTATCTGGATCAAGAAAGCTCTGTGGAATGATGTTATGTGATCATATGGTGATCCACTGGACCACATGCTATCTGGATCAAGACAGCTCTGTGGAATGATGATGTCACGTGCTCTCATTAGAATGTGAAGCTGTAAGCAGGTAAACTGCATCTTGGACATCACTCGAGAAGTACAATGGAGAATTTGGGGGGAAATAAGATGGAAAATAATCCAGTATACTGAGCAGGTAAACTGAGGACAGGGCAGCTCCTTCCCTGGCTTCATTCATTAATAAGGTTTGGGAGATTGTCTCTCTTCATTCTATTTGTTCTTGTTAAGTACAATTCTATATTTTCAGTCTCTGTTATTTGGATCTAAAGTTTTTAGTTTTATATGGGGTCACAGCTGGCTGTGCTCAGAACTTACTCCTGGCTCTGCTCTGGTGGGGCTTGGGAAACCTTTATTTGGGTGCTGTGGATTGAACTCGAGTCTGTGGCATGCAAGGCAAGTACTTTCTCTCTGGTTATTTCATTTGAATGATGTATTATGCTGCACTTTACTCAAAGGCTTCCATCACCAAGTATCTTTTTATAACTTTCTCTTCCCTAATGTTTTTTTTCCACTTAAAAATGTTCACTATTTGATACATTAAAAATGGTTTGAGAGTAAAGATGGAAGTAGGATCCACCCTTATTTCTTCCAGATGGTGGTATTCCATCTGGAAATTCATTCCTTTCCATTGGATTTTTAAAATGTCACTCTTCTCACTAATCACTTCCTTGGTGAAGCTCTAACTTATTTATTCCAGCCAGCATTATTGCAAGCCTGTACCCCCTGGAATACCCTTGTTGAGGGTAGCCTGCATTTAGTGCCCTCTTGTACCTAGCAGCAATGAAACAAACACTTCTCAGAATCTCTTTGCACCTATCAGAACCTAAGCAATGTATTTCCCAGGGAACACTGGGCCATTGCATTGGATTAAAAAAAAAAGATTTAACAAAGAGAACAGCCTTGTCTAAAGGACTCAGCACTTGGATGCAAAGTTCAGGTATACAGGAGGGAGAGGTGAGTCACACACCTCCAGCTGGGAGGTTTTTTAGCACCTTCAAGTGCATTTAAAAAAAATTTTAATTAGTTCTCCTGCACACACTAATAGCACCTTGTCACCAGGCAGCCAGGAAGTTGAGAACTTGGGGCTTCAGATGAAGAAGCATGCGGTTTCACTAACAGAAATAACAGATAAGGTCCTTGCCACAGTTTGGAAAGTTCAGCTCCCACAGCGCCACCATTACCAGGACGTGTGTACCGTGTGAGGCTCAGGTGTGAAGATATCGGGCAATTCCCACGGGGCTGAGGAGTACCAGAAATGTTGTCCTTAACGAGGTCAGCGGGTGGGGTGTCTGCATGCAGCTTGTGGGACCTCTGCCGTCCATGCCCACAGACCCTGCCATGTGCTTCCTGCGACCAGTTACCATCCCTGACGCCCAGCACTGGAACACCCCAGACTCGAACCTATGACAAAGGTTTAGGTGGGGTGGAAATGCTGGCCGATTTGATCAAGAAAGTACAAGTCTGGGGCCGGAATGATAGCACAGCAGGTAGGGCATTTGCCTTGCATGCGGCTGACCTGGGTTCGATCCCCAGCATCCCATACGGTCCCCTGAGCACCACCAGGAGTAATTCCTGAGTGCAGAGCCAGGAGTAACCCCTGAACATTGCTGGGGATGACCCAAAAAGAAAAAAAAATGCACAAGTCTTCTGACTCATTCGGGCAGCTGAGAAGGAGAGCGACTTCTCATGATTACTTATTTCCTGACTTTGGTTAGATTCAGCTTAGTTTAGTTTCAAAAATTATTCTTTCCACCCACTCCTCTTCTCTTGGTTGTTGTGGGTGTTGCTGGGAGGGCTGTGGTGACCACCAATGCTGCGTGCACTCTTGTCTACGGTGTTCCTCTGTGTGTCCACTCCTTCATGACAGTGTTTGCACAGTGTTCCCCGGAAGTCCTGCCGCCTTGTTCTCGCACCTCTGTTTTTAGTTGTGTTGGCCAGGGGCTGCATACTTTAGTTGCAGTGCTTGCATGTACCTGGGTGTGGTGTGCCCAGAAATCACTTGTAGCACCAGAGATCACTGCCAGCCGAGCTGCTGGATCATGTTTTGTGCATGTGGTGACTCTGGGAATCGAACTCATAGCCACACGTTTGCAAGGCAGGCGCTATAAGCCACTGAGCTCTTCCTCTGGACCCCTGCTCTCATTTGCACTCTGGAGTGGGCTCCATTGAACTGTAGGTGTTGGATGATGGCACAAGGTGGAAATAGAACCATATGCACAGAAAAGCGTCAGGAGATGTGGAGTCAAACTTCCAGTTTCTGTTGTTGAAATGAAGAAAAAGTCTAAGAAGGAGCCTGAGTATTTGAGCTAAAATGTGTTCATGGAGGGTGGGGGTGGGTTTGGGAAGGGGTTTGATCTTTTTTGCTTGCTTTTAGTTTTGAGGATTGAGGGGGTGTTGAGGCTATAGTCAGGGATGCTCAGGGCTTTTTCCTGGCTCTGTGCTCAAGGATCACTCCTGAAAGTGTTTTAGATTTTGGGACACACCCAGCAGTGGCCAGTCAGGGGCTCCTCCTGGTGTAGGGCTCATGGATGCTCCAGTGGTCCTCAGGATAGGGTGCCAGGAACTGCCACAGGCCTCCGATGGGGGCATGTGCTCCCACCCCACAAAGGGGTCAATGAAAATAAAATATGATTAACAAGGAAACACAGTGTCCTTGCACCTTCAGCATTCATCTCAGAAATCCTAGATTCTTCTGGCAATAGTTGGGTCCTCTCTCCTGGTAAAACATAAAGTGTCAGAAGCAAATCTGAGAATCACCATTTTCAAGCTACATGAGTTAGGAGCCACAATTAATATGAGTCTGATGACCTGTGGGCCATAATTATTGAACATTATGTGGTGAGTAAAATACTAATTTTCTTACTGGTCAAAAGAGATCGATCACTAACATTTGGCCGGAAAGAACATACTTTTTAAATGACTGCTGATTAAGCGGTCATAGCACTGGGGCGGGAAGGGAGGCATTATTTTAATAAAGCAACTTATTTTAATAAAGGCTGATTTTTATTTTTTAGAAGATCTTTGAAAGTAGGAAGAAAGTTGTCAGCAATAGTGGCATAAAGATGCAGCCTAATCCAACTCCAAGCCCAGAGGTAGAATTGTCCCAGGGATAATTGTCCTCAGATCAACTGGCTAATTACACCCCAAAAGAGTCAATCATGAATCTTCCAGAAACTCTTGACTGAAACTTTAAAAGACTTCATGGTTTTTTGGTTTATGCCAAATGGTGGATAACTGCAAAGCCTCCCTTCTTCCTTATGGTAAAACCATGTCACTACACCCAGTCCCTATCTGAAGAGCCTTCTGAAATTTTCCTCTGATGCCCTTCACACCACTTCCGTTCCCCAACCTCATTCTCTGGCAAGTGATGGTCACTCCTGCTTGATGCATTTATATGCTCTCTGCTAGGAAAATCCCATATCCCTAAGGATCAAGATCATGTATTCTTCTCGGGGTAGAAAATCTTCAAACAGGAGCATGACAACTTGTAACAGGAAGCATGTGTCGGGGGCAGTGTTCAAGTCCTGGCTCCAGATGTCTATCTATTGCTCGTTTGCTTAATGGATTTAGACCAATCCCTCCTTCCCCAGGAGTCCTGTCCTTCCAAGTGGAAAATGAATGGTTTGGACACAATCCATGGCTTTGATACTTTGCTTCATTATGAGCCTCAGTAAACAATCTATTTTACACTTGAACCTGTACTCACATAGATGCAGAAGTAAATGGTTTTTAAAAAGTTGATTTACTCATCTGCCCCACAGGTAGGGGGAGGGTGTGGGATGGGGGGTAGACTGGGGTTGTTGGGGGTGGAGAATGGGCACTGGTGAAGGTACGGGTGTTTCATTGTATGGCCGAGACTTAGACCCGAAAGCTTTGTAACTGCTCTCACGGTGATTCAGTAAATAAAATTATAAAAAATGAAAAAATAGTAAGGTGGAATTCATGCACAATTCAATCAGCTAATCATTGGCTGAATAAATAGCAGTACTCCTACATAAAAAAAACACGTTGATTTACTATATCCACTTTGATCCTGTTTTGGGGTTTGCTTTTCTGAGCCACATGTGGTGCTCAGGGCTTACTCCTGGCGCTCTGCTAAGAGATAATCCCTGGTAGGGCTTGGGGGACTGTATAGGGTGCCAGGGATCGAACTTGGATTGACTGTGTGCAGGGCCAGCACCCTGCCCTCTGTGCTATCTCTCTAACCTCCCATAATCCTATTTTTTTTAAAAGTCCAACTTGAAAATACCTTTATTGAACTCATCCAACCGCCAGAGTTTACTCTAGGACCTTGGGCAAGCCCAAATACGATTGTTAAAGGAGACCTCGATGTTGAGGTTCACAGTTCCTGGCATTCCAAAGCACAGTACAAGGGTATCGGGTGGGGAAAATGTTCTTTGCCGGGGGGAGGAGGTGTCTTTAGGAGCAAAGCAGTAAGTCCGGTGAGCTGGCAGCTTCTGTTAGGAAAAGATCAAATACTAGTGGTAAGTTTGGCCCTTTCCCTCCTGGTTGATTCTATCCCATTTCACGGAAGCCAAACAATGACGCATCGATCACAGTGGGCTGCGTGGATCACGCGGTCAATTCTTATTAGTGAGTTCAGGCAAAGGGAAGGCCAGTGACATGGATGGAGCCGGACAGGGTCATGCTGAGTGAAATCGGTCAGTAGGAAAGAGATCACGGTCACAGGCTGATCTCTCATAAACAGGGTGTAAAGAAACATGGAAAGGGAACAGCAAAGGGCCAAAGGCAACACAGCTCTGTGTGTGTGTGTGTGTGTGTGTGTGTGTGTGTGTGTGTGTGTGTGTAAGGAGGGAGGGACCTTGGTGGAAGGAAGCAAGTGTTCTGTGATGTGTGTGATGTTGGAATAGAGCGCATGAAACCACCATCAACAGTGTCACAAATCACAGGATCTCAAGAAACATTTTTAAAGTTCTTTTTAAAATTGTGTTACAGCACCATAATTTGCAAAGTTATTCATAGTTGAGTTTTAGACATACAATACTGCAGCACGGATCCCACTGCCAGTGTCAATTTTTCTCCACCAATGTTCCAGGTTTCCTCCCATATCCAAGACCCCCTTCCCCCCGCCCCCCTTGCCAGCCTGTCCTCTTTACAGGCACCTTTCTAAGCTCAGTTGTTGAAGTTTGGGCCTCTTGATTTCAGTGTTGTTGACTCTCTGATTTGGATATTTGGCTCTGTCATTCCTCAACATCACCTTTATACCTGTCCTCCTAGCCTGACCCATGTGGCTTCCCTTCTGTCTCTTTCCCCACCTCCCTGCCACGCTTTTTTCTTTTTATTTATTTATTTTTGCTTTTCTGGGTCACACCCGGCATTGCACAGGGGTTACTCCTGGCTCATGCACTCAGGAATTACTCCTGGGGGTGCTCGGGGGACCATATGGGATGCTGGGAATCGAACCTGGGTCGACCGTGTGCAAGGCAAATGCCCTACCTGCTGTACTATCGCTCCAGCCCCTCTTTTTTTTCTTTTTAAAGAAAAGAAAAGGGTCAGAGATTAGCTGATGTCCTTTCTGGCACTGAGTAAGGTCCTGGTGGAAATGTGGGGAAACCCCTGGTTTTGCCCACCATGGTTTAAGATTCTAGCGACTTCTGAACATGCCCATCCGGGAGCCACTGAAGGAACTCTCAACTGAAGTCTCCTTCACCTGAGCCCAGCCCAGGCCTGGTTCAGCCCCTCCTTCAAAATTGTAAGTCCAATCATGATTAAAATCAGAACTTCAAGCGTGACACTTGACTCAGATCTATCCATCGACAATTTAGAATATCTCTCTGGACAAGTTTGGCCCTGTGTGCATCCAAGCATCACATGAGCACCTCAGCTTCCTTCCTGGGGAGGGGACAGCAAAAGGGAATGGGGGTCTGAGCTATGAGCCTGGAAGCAGATCAAGGGGTGCCTGTAGTAGGGATCCAGAGACACACTGAGCTCTAAGATAGAGAGCATGACTGTGGCTAGACCAAACCTGTTATCAGCTGTGGATAAAAGGCTGGTCCTGGTTGGGACAGTCTGGTCCAGGATTGGCTGAGACAACTGGTGGGGTAGAAACTCCCACCTAGGAGGAGTGAAAGACCCCAGGGCCCTGGGAAGTCCACCCCCTCTCCCCACTCCCTGTTTCCAGTGTTGGTTTCCTTGATGGGCATTTTCAGAGTCAGCCAGTCCGCCAGGGTCCTAGCTGGAAGGCCCCTCCCCCACCCTCAGGGACTGTCTGATGTGGCATCATTGAATCCTCAAGGCACAGCTCAGCACAGCTGTGTCCCCGCACCACTGGGAGCGTCCAATCGAAAGGACATAAAAGCTCGATTTCCAGCGAATATTTTCCAAATAATGAATTCCATATTTAATTGAATTGTACCTGCAACAAATCCAAGTTGTTCAACCCGAGATGCAAAATAGAGTTATGTAACCGAGTCGTGAGTCACTGGGGCATTTTGCCCAGGCAGAGTCCCGTCTGGAAAGGGGTCCAGATGACATGGCACCGTGCACGTACAAGCCTCCCCACAAGAGCCTCCTGCACTGATGAGCTCAAAAGTGCCCCATCCCCCCATTCTAATGGCACTCATCCTAATTTACTAAGCATGCAAATGGCATTCCTATTCTATCTGAAAAAGAAGGACAAATCGGCTTTGATTTTCCAGTTTGTTTGTTTGTTTTTTTAAATCATTACCTGGTTGAATGTCAACTGGTTCAACCTCTTTGGAAAACAATTTGAATGACTTCTCTAAACTCAAGCTCTGAGCTTCCATATAAACCTGCAATTCTACTTCTGGGCTTCAGCCCCCAAGGGTCCAGAAAAATCTCTTCAGAATGTACATCTGCACGCCTGTGTCCATTGTCACACTCTTCACAATAGCCAAAGTCTGGAAACAACCCAAGTGTCCAAGAACAGATGAGTGGATAAAGAAGCTGGTGTATGTACACAATGGAACACTACTCAGCTATAAGAAAAGATAAAATCTTACAATTTACTGCTGTATGAATGGATCTGAAGAGTATGATGCCATGTGAGGTCGGCCAGAAGGAGAGGGGCAGACAGAATGATTCCCCTCAGATGTGGGCTATAAAGAAACACAGGAAGGAAATAAGTAATGGTCCAAAGCAACACTCTCAGAGCGGGTCTGCAGAAGGGAGATGTGCTGATGGGGATGAGGGAGTAAGAAGGAGGGATGTTGGATGGTGGAGGGAGATGGACTCTTGGGTCGGGGGTGTAGTATTGCAATGTTGTATGCATGGGACCCTGTCATTGATAGTGTTGTAAAATTTTAAATCAGGGTAGCACTGCACTGTAGCTCTGTCCTCCCATTGTTCATCGATTTGCTCAAGTGGGCCCAGAAACGTCTCCATTGTGAGACTTGTTACTGTGTTTGGCATATTGAATGTGTCACAGGGAGCTTACCAGGTTTTGCCTTGTGGGCGAGATAGTCTCGGTAGCTTGCCAGGCTCTCTGAGAGGGGCAAAGGTATCGAACCCTTGTTGGTCACGTTCAAGGCAAATGCCCTACCCGCAAGTGATAATGTTGTTCCTTTAAAGTAAATCAGGGTGACTAAAAGAAAATTTACAATAAGTAATAAAATCCCTATCAGATCCAGAGAGCTAGTTCTGTAGGCTGAGCACCTGCTTGGCATGCAGGAGGGCCTGGTTCAATCCCTGGCACCACATGGTTCCCCTAAGAACTGTCAGAAGGGACCCCCAAGTGCAGAACTGGGTGTAGCCCTAAACACCACTGAATTTGGCCCCAAACAAAAAAATTAATAAAAAAATAAACCATCCCCCAAGACTCCACATATCCCCCATTTACAGCAAGTTGAAGTTCGTTCCTCCATAGTTGCTTTGCTGTGAGCAGACACTTTTTTTCAAATAGGTTCTCAGAACCCTCGAATGAGTTTTTAAAAATCAGTATTAAATTTTGGCTATTCACATAAGAACAAAAGACAAACACATCTAATTTTTTTTTCTCTTTGGGTCACACTTGGCGATGCTCAGGGGTTACTCCTGACTCTGCACTCAGGAATGACTCCTGGCAGTGCTCAGGGGACCATATGGGACACCGGGGTTCGAATTCAGACTGGCTGCATGCAAAGCAAATGTCCTCTCTACTGTGCTATCACTCTGGCCCCAAGATATCAAAATATTGAACAAAGTTTAACTCCTGTCGACTAAGCCTTACTGCACATTTGAAAATCCTATAAATGTTGAATTATCCAAGCATGTCTCTAAATTGGACTAGGTGTTCCCTCTTCCTGGAGACCCTTAAATTCTCCAGAGCCCCGGGGGTGGGCTCTGCTCTCTGATTTTTCCTGGGCAGTGTGAGGTAGACCCTGCTCACGGCTCGAAGTTTCACTCCAGACTCCAGTTCCTTAATCATTGTTCTTATCTCCAAACCGCAAAAATGACCACTGTGCACAGCAACACTCCTGTCTTATCAGTTCTGCCTCCCACCCAGCTCTGGGCTGGTCTCCGGCCCCCACATTAACCGCGGAGGACGCCTGGGTAGCAGATGAAGCTATTTTTGCCTCTGCTTTAAAGAGGAACTTACTAACTTTGGAACTTAGGCACTTTGCCCCGAGCTCCTGGTCTGTCCCCAGATGTTAAACAGACACGGTGACTGTGGGTTTTCTGTGTCACAGCACCCACCAGTACCTCTTGATTCTCTAAGAAAAGTGGGCATATGGGTATTTAATCAGAACCGTTGCTTTTCACAGCAGGACTCAGGGGCTGGGGTGAGGCATTAGCCCTCCCTGTGCTGCTCCTCCTGCCCCCCCTTTCGCCCTTGATAAATAAATGTCATACCTGGTGAGTTTTCATAAGTGAGAGAGACGTTGGCTGGGGCTTCTCGTTTCTTTTGAAGGTTCATGTGACTCTTCAACTTCTTGGACTCACTGTCAGGCTACTCATTGCCCCCTTAGGATTGGTGTGGCCCTGTGATCTTTCCAAAATGACAACCCCAGGATTCTTCACTGCTTCCCCCAATGCCCTAGCCCTCCCCGTCTAGTTTGGCTTCCCAGGGCATTTTCTGAGCATTAAGCTCCAGCCCTTGTCTCTCTTAGACCGAGAGCCCTCGGAAATGCTTTACCCCTAACTTTGAGAGGATGCTGAGCATGTTGAAACCCCAGGGTCTACCACATCCATATTTCTTCATGGATTTCTTAATGTGCATCAGACTTCTTTCTGGTCCAGAGAAACCAAACCAGCGCTCAAGGAATCAAGACTCCCTCTGCATGACTAGAATGATGATGCATGCTTCTTTAACATGGCTGGTGGGGAGACATCAATGGCAGATGGCCGGGGGAAGAGGGGAGGTTGATGGGTCTCTGACTTTGCTGTCAGGTTGAGGAGCATGTTGGGCTCAAAGATGTCTACGGTGGCTTCTGTGTCAGCTGGCCTGCTCTCACGTTTGTGGACTCATTACCTGTCACTGGGAGGCTGGCATATGATCTTCAGGGTTCATTGGTGTTGTTGCTGGGTCAGAATGACCTCTTTTTTTTTTTTCTTTTTGATTCACACCAGTGATGCACAGGGGTTACTCTTGGCTCTGCGGTGAATTACTCCTGGCGGTGCTCGGGGGACCATATGGGATGCTGGAAATTGAAACCAGGTCGGCCGCATGCAAGGCAAACGCCCTATCCGCTGTGCTATCACTCCAGCCCCTGATCTCTTTTTTTTTTAAGGTGAAATAATTATCTATTGTATGGACATACAATATTTGTTCATTCCTTGGTCAATAGAGTCCTTTCACCTTTCGGCAACGGCCACCAATGCTGCTAGAATAAGTAGCCACTCTCTAAGCTCTCCTTCCACTCTTAGGGGTGTATATCCAGGAGAGGAACTGCTGCAGCATCGGGCAGTTCTAGTTCTATTTTTTTTCTATCAGTTTTCATAGCAACGACACCACTTGACGTTGCAAGGCCCAGCCTTACTGTTCCACGACCCCGTGCAGTGACCGTGACTTCTTTACCTCCAGCCCCAAGAGAAAACTGCAGCAGAAGGCAACCCTTCTCTTCTGCTCTGCACACCGGTTCATATGAATCACACATTCCTGGTTGCAGTGCACAGCCTGACAAGCTTAGCCCGACTTTCTGTGGAAGACCCGCCAACGAGCACATTCTTTAGCAGACCAGCCCCGTTATCAGCACGTGTTTGTCCTGCCCCATAAATCCAGTGCATTTTAATCAATTCCCAGCAGTTCCCCCCAGAGCCCCTTTGCTCCTTATCTCACTCTTTTCTGCCAAACCCTCCACAATTTATGTGTTTGCTTTTCGGTTCTACTTTCAGCCCCCTCCGAGTTTTCCCTTTCCCACCAGGTCACTGTGGCCTTTGTGTCGCCTATAAATTTCATCTTCGGTGTCAGGGACTCTTGGAGATGGTTGCTCTCTCGCTCGCTGGGTCCACGTCTCCTCTCGCTGGCCCTAACCATTCCATCAACGTACTCCCGAGCTCGGCTCATTTGTCAAGCTCACATCTTTGCAATCTGGAGCTTTGAGTGTTAGCTTGTTTTTTTTCTTTCTTTCTTTCTCTGTGTTTCTCTCAGTCTTTTGGCTATTTCCCAGCACAGGTTGCAGTCGGTGAAGCTTGCAATGGTGGGGGAGAGAGGGGGCATACTGAACTCCCCATCTCTGTCATCTCTGCACTCAGGGCATGGTCCCGGAGAGGGTCCCTAGCGCCCAGAGAGAGGAGATGCAGGTTGTGGAGAGGAGTGTGGCTGGGAGCATCGTCCTGGGACACAGTGTAGAAGTTTGAGCATCGAGGCTGAGGGTGTGCTAGGAAAATGCAGGCTTTGGGTTCTGCAGGCAGAGTCATCCTTTGCTCCCTCACAAGGAAATTGCACAAGAACAGTCCACCTTGGCCGCTATCAGTTGGAGCTACAGATAAGACTTTGGACCCAAGGGGGCTTAGGGACAAAGCCTTCTCAGGACCAGCCACCAGATGAGAAAGGTGACAGGTGTCCACGAGTCTCCAGCTTTACCTGGGATCTGGAATCTCACCCTTCAATCATGGTGGCTTTTTCCCGGTCGGTCGTCCTTGGAACCATTTCTCCAGACAATAGGATTGTTACACAGATAATAAGATGGGGGTGGAGGGCTCCCCTGGGCCGGCTGCTATAGGCGTGGGGTGCGTGGAGGAACACAGCTTTCTTTATTGGAGGACTTCTCCCAACGTTGATGGGATGATGCGCTTGGCAAAGCTCCAGGTGAGAAATCGAGTGTTCAGTGTTTATTTGACCGCGGAATATATTTTGGTTGTTGCTCTCCAGATTTTCTCCTGGGACTAGAATATGAAGAACCAGCTTTGAGAGAGATCACTGATCTTAGAAATAGCTGCATTTTACTCCTAAAGAAGTCTACATATGAGAAAGAAAGAAAGAAAGAAAGAAAGAAAGAAAGAAAGAAAGAAAGAAAATGCATTGATAAGAATAGTTTACTTTACCATTGTGAATTATCAGTGTTATAGCCAGTAATTACAAATGGTCTCCATTCCAGGGGTGTATGTGTGTGTGTTTGTGTGTGTGTGTGTGTTGCTATGGAGAAGTGGGAACTCACTACTACAGGTTTTGCATTTTTTTAAAAAAAAAATCTCCTTCATCTCCTGTACCTTCCTCTCCTTCCTCTTCTGCCTCCAACAAACAGTCCGTTGTGTTGGTTGGGATCTGGGGGTGCTGTTCTTGCAAGCAGAGCGTTCTCCCCCTCATAGCGTTCCCTTCGCCACCGGCACTCAGCACTGCCCACAGCTCTTGCCTCAGTGTTTGCCCTTTGTACCCTGCTGCAGACCCCAATCCTGCCGTTGCCCCGCACGGGGCATGGGGGTCCCACCGTCTTTCCCACCAGCTCTCTGAGGAGATATGGAGTTGGGGGTGCAGTCATGGCACCGTGGGGGGTGCCCCTGCTTATGGATCCTCCAGGCTGCCCATCTCTCTCTCTCCTGACAGGCACACACACCTTTGTCCGCAACATTCTTCATCCAGAACAGCTCCTGGGTCCTCTCCAGGGGTCTCTGTTCCCTCTGCGCCCCCTTCTGTGTGACTGTCCCCATAACCGTGCTAGGCTGTTTGGGGGCATCTTCTCAATCAACACAGAGGCAAAGGTGACTCTCGGGTGAGAAAGAGAGTAGGCTGTGGTTCCCCTGTCCCCGACTGCCCCCACCCCCCGCCACCCCGTTCTGGGACTTGGGTTCTGATAGTGAAGTTGTGTTCTTAGTTGCTTGCCGTCCTGAGCCTGGAGCCCCCGAGGCCATGGACGTCTGCTCCCTCAAGAGCTCCATGCTGCAGTTTCCGGGAGAGCCCAGAACCCCCATTCCCAGTCTTTGTCTCTGGGGGGCTGCGGTGCAGGGTGTGGGGTGCCACTCACTGAGCCACCAGGCTCTGGAGGGGGTCTGAACCCCCCACCACCGGGGTTCTGTGTGCTCAGTAGCTCAGCACAGACCTGCTACACACTGGGTCCCCAGGGGGTGCACCTGGCCTTGGGAGGTTTGCTGTCTCCCCACACACTCAGGAACTCTGCCCAGGGAACACCTGCGGGTGGCCTGGGGTGCCAGAGAGCACCTGGACTAGGAATCAGGCCGGCTGCTCCCCTCCAGGGAGGGGGAGAGCAAGCGAACCCCTGTCCCTACCCAAGAGGGCAGCTGTCCCCTCCGGATTGATGACAGGGGACCGCCATGCACTGGGCATCCTGCAGGGGATGGGCCCCATCATCTCCTCCCGGTGTGGCAGACTGCAGGCTCCAACCTTTCTTCTCTCCCAGGGGCTGTTTCCGCCTCAGCTGCCACTGTCTCCTGCTTAGAATCACGTATCCAGGCTTTCTAAGACCCGGCCCCTGGGTACCTCCCCACCATGGGTTCCTATCCTTAACAAGGAGTCACTCCTAGGAATCCTGCCCTGACACTGACCCCAAGGATCTCCCCTGACCGCAGTGATCACCCCCGACCTTGGGACCTTCCTCTGACCTTGGGAATCCTTTGCTGACCCTGAGAGCCCTCCCCTGACCCCGGGATCCCCTGACCCTGAGACTCCTTCCCTGACCCTGGGGACCCTCCTTGCTCCATTGCCCTTTCGGGACTGACACCCGCCCTCATTTAGTCCCCCTGCTCATATTCTGAGCTCACATGTCATGTTGTCATATTCTTTTACATGAAGGTATGTTCTATGTGCCTTAGATCAGGAGATACATGTACAATGACACACACACGCTGTATACACTCACACACATACACACATTTTCACACAATACACACATGCACACACTCGAAACACTACGTACCTATAGATGCACACCTGCCACACACACACTAAGCCATGCTACCCATCTACACACATGAACATAGACACCCCACACATACCCACTTGCACACCACACACATGCAGTCTCCCCGCCCCGTACACACACACACACACACACACACACACGCTCACTGAACGCTGTGTCGCTGGGCCCGGGTGGCTGTGGGGCACGTGTCTGAGGACAGGGAGGGCTGCTTGGCAGTCGCTCTGTCCCCGCGGCACCATCCAGCTATTTATTTAGTAGCTTGATGCTGTTTGCATCAACAACTTTGCCTGATAGGCTGTTCTTCATGTTTATGATTCTTACTGTGAAAAAAATTGCTTGCCTAACATCTGTTCTGAATTTGTTTTTCCTTTATTTTTATTTATCTATTCCCTATTGAATTAAATTTGCACCAAGGACAGTCCCTCGAATCGGAAGCGCCGGTGTCCCTCAGGATTCCTATCCACTTCAATACATCTCTTAATTACTCCCTTTTTATGGCGGGGAGCTGGAGCGCGTGCCGAGTGTACCCCGCCAGATTGCTTTGTACCTACCTCAGCCCGTCCCCCTCTGGGGAGCACGTTTATTAACTGAATAAATTAAACGGACGGGTCTCTCCGAGAGGGGAGAGAGGTTCTGCAGGAGAGGTGCTTTCAGATCTGTGTCCCCTTCGCGGCCCGGTTCCCCCTCTTGGAGCTCTGTCTGGGAGGAGCGATCGGAGCTCCATGGTGACTGGGACAAAGCAGGGGCCTGTCGCCCGGAGTCCAGAGTTGACAGAGCCGCGGGGGTCTGGGTGCCGCCTCCCTCAGAACCCCATGCCCTGCACCCAGGTACCTCCCAGAGTCCTGTTTGCTACAGACGGCCAAGGGGCTGGAGAGCAGGGGGTCTCAGATGCCCCTGTGATGCCCTGATTCTTCTTTTCCAGTGGGCTGGACTTGGGACTCAGAACTGAACCCCCAACCCTCACCCCTTAGAAATGCACCTGGGGCCCCAGCAAGTGTGCTTCCAGCAGCAGCCGGCAGGCACCTAAGCAGGATGGGGGTCACCTGCTTCTCCACCTGATACCCAGGCAAGCTGCCAGGTGTGGGGATGGGGACTGACTCCAAGACTCAAAGGAAACTGCCCCCCACCCCCACCACCAGTCATCCAGGTTGGCTTTTTCAACCATGAGCTTTGAGCTTGCTGTGGGTGGGGTGGGAGGAAGAGCCCACCACATGCATCTCTGGGTCTGTGTCCCACCTTCCAAAGGCCCAGAGACGAGGGGGGCAACCCCACCACTGTCCCATGTGGGAGAAGGTGCAGTCAGTTCCTTCTTCATTGAACATTCCACGCACAGATCCTCAACTTCACTCTAGAAGCACGGTGCTGCCCTCCGGGAGGGACTCTATGGACCTGGTGTCTTTCCTGAAGAAATGCTTCTTTCTTTCTTTCTTTCTTTCTTTCTTTCTTTCTTTCTTTCTTTCTTTCTTTCTTCTTAAATTTTTATTAGTGAAACACCATGAGGTACAGTTGTAGACTTACAATTTTTTGTGCTTGGGTTTCAGTTGT
>JAOXYA010000001.1:65935285-65948177 GCA_028565675.1 Sorex palustris
AAATTTTTTAAAGTGGGATCAAAATGGCATTTTTTCATATTTCATAATGATGAGAGAAGACAAATATAAGTGGAAAATAATTTCTAATTGATCAAGTTCATCTAAACAAATGCTAGTCTCTCATGGAGTAACCAAGGAAGAGTTTACACTCCACAGTAAAATTATTAAGAATTTAAAAGAAATGTCTTATTCTATCTGTAAAATACATTGTTTTTCTCTTCTTTATATCTGATACAGCAATTCTAATATTTTGTGCACCTTATTATTAAATGTACATAGTATCCCAGAATAAATTGACAATTTCTATGTAATAGAAGCTGTCAGTCCACTGTTGATGAGCAGGTAGACATAAGGGCTTTCCATATATGGTGTTTCCGAGGAAACATCTTTTAGTATATGCTTGTTCAGGATGTGAACTTTGAGTAATTGTATCATCTTTGTGCATGTGACAGGAAAGCAAAAATGGTATGAAGTCTAGAATGAAACATTGTTTTCATGAAAATGAATGAAGAATACTGTAGGAATTGGCTAACCATACCAATTTGACTGAACACAAGCAAAATGATGTTTGACAAAGGAGGAAACTGAAAGAAATAAATATGCCTCAGGGAATCTGGTTAATGAAATATTACAAAAGTTAATGAAATATTTCACTACAATAATACTAGATGACAATAAAGATGGCTGAGATAAAGTAAAACAAAAAACTGAAATGAGAGAAATTATAGGCATTGAATTAAGGAATAAAATTGTGCACTAGAGAGCTTGTCAATATTTAACTTGCAGGAAAAATAGTATAAAAAATTTGTTCTGTGTAATCAATTACACAAATTAATGTCCGCAATAAAACTTTAAATTAGAAAAACAGTCCATTGCAATAGCCCACATTAATTTTATATTTACTCTTTGACATACTCAATAAGCATTCATTATTATTATCATTCATTTATAAAAATTATGAGAACTACTGAAATATAAAGATGAATAAGTATGGAAATAAATTATTTTTCAGTGCTACAGCTTGAAATCAGGGTCTCATATATGCAAGGTTGGTTTACTGCCGAGTTATGTCTCTATCAATACTTTAAAATACAATAATTTTATATGCATTATTTTCTCATTTTATATCTGTTTCACTGAAAGAGACTCTATTTAATATGAATTATTTAGAAGTCTATTTTTGTTGTTAACTTTGTATTAAGATACCAAATATAAACCATAAATCTATTTTCTGTGAATGATATTCAGTTATAGTATGCTAGGTACTATTTTGTTTTAAATTGAAGATTTTATTTGGTTTATATATTCAGTTGTTTTCAAATACTTCTGAGAATACTTTGCAGAAGTAAGAACTAAATAATATTTCAGACTCTCCAATCATTTAGAGAATCTTTAGGACTAAAAATTCATAAATGTGAATAGGTATATCCTAAACATGTAAATAAGCATAGATATGGTACAGCACTTACAACTCCAGTAGAGTCATGGAAGTATACAGTAGTATTTTTAATACAGACTAAATATATATAAATTGAAATTAACTGAATTAAAACATTAAAAATTAAAATTAAATTGAATTAAAACAGCACAAGGAATATGTTCTAAACAGACTCATAATCATTCCAACCATATATCTTGATTCAAGCGTTATAAAACTTTAGGTGGCAATTTTTCTATATGTCACAGCAATGGAGAAAAACAGTAGAACTAAGGGAGTCAGAAGGGTAGTTTAGTAGATAAAGTCTTTGCCTTGCTAGTAGCCAACTGAGTTTGTTCCCCAGTATCCGGTATGGTCCCTACCAAAGGAGTGATCCCTGAGTGTGGAGCCAGGAGTAAGTCCTGAGCACCATTGGGTGTGCCCCACTTAAAAACATTACCTCATAACTAAGGTTGGTGGCATATTTTCAATACAGAGTTCAAAAAATCATTTCACAGGAAGATAAGAATGTTCATACAAAAAAGTAAATGCTACAACAGTGTTAAATGATCTACAACTACAGGATCTATGATGAAAATCTCATAATACTACACATGCTATTTTGAGTTGGCTAGATACCATCTTATTTTTGCTACATCAATCAGCCTTCTAAAAATTGATATTATGCAATATTAAATGTTAAATTTCATTTCATCCCTTCCAAGTTTCTTTTTAGAAGGGACAGCATGGCTAAACAAAATAAAACACGGGATATTGTATGAACTAGTTTAATAGGAGGGGTCAAATGGATGCAAAAGTGTTGCACTTTAATAGCATTTTGAAATTTTAAAATAAAAGTAGCACTGTCTTCCTGTTGTTCATTGATTTGCTTGAGTAGGCACAGTAATGTCTCCATGGTGAAACTTGTTGCTATGTTTTTGGCATATCCAATATGCCACCGGGAGCCTGCCAGGCTCTGCTGTGAGGGTGGGATACTCTTGGCAGCTTGCCAGGCTCTCCGAGAGGGAAAATAAAAGTAAAATCAATTTTTCATACCCATTTGATTTGTTCCCTACATATCCTTGAAAATGCTTGAGTTAAAGGCCAAACAATGCCAGGAGTAATTCCTGAATGCAGAGATAGGAGTAACCCCTGATCATCACAGGGTGTGACACAAAAAGCTAATAATAATAGCAATAATAATTATAATAAAATGGAAAGCCATTAGAACCCAGATGTAACAGTGGCAGGTAATTGATACTTCCACAACCCCCCCCCCCCCCCCGTGCCCACATCCCACCCTGCCTGACCAGTTGTCCATTTTCCAGAATGTCTGGGAATTTAGCAGCAAGAGACCATTATCCCATAACACAGTTGTACTCCACTGACACCTAATCTCCTAATTAAAATCGGATAATGATGGACTGTTGAAATTCTGGTGAAAAACCATTCCTGTTTCATTTGCATTTAAAAGCAAACACACTCCTCATCCCTGGTACCCCATCCTGGGTTATAATTTGGCCTTCCTTTGCCAGAATCATCATGTCACTCTGACTTGCCGCTGGTGAAAGCTAAAAGAGCATCTAAATATTCTCCCAGCTTGATTGTTGCTAGGTGATGCCAGCCGCCTCCTCCTCGTCGGAGTGAGTTCTGATTGGTCACAACTCTTGACAGGAGTCACTGACTTATGAGAAATGACACTTGATTATTCACGAGATGGCTAGAGCTGATCCTTAACAGCAGGGGATTTTGCATAAAAACAAGTCAGGGATGTTTTTAAGATCTGGGCGGCTGCAGAGGGAGGCGAGAAGTTTTGTTAACTGGTATTCATTTTACATTTATTAGTCATTTATTAGTCGGTGCTTTCAATGAACACTTTGGGTACTGATTGTTCTGTTTCGAACCAACTGGAGGTTTGTTTCCGTGTTACTGCCCAGCCGCATCAGCTGACCCTTATTTACTCAGAACCGCCCCCCTCCTGATATTTGTTCCAAAACATTGCCCATTTATCCCAGAACATCAAATAGAATGAAATGTTAAATTCATAAGGCCCAGTTCCTATTTATTATGATTTCATATCTTGAAGGGGTTTATAGTGTAGAAATCACCAAGTATGTACATTCCTGCATTATCACCAAGTAAAGAAGGATGAAAGAGAATGCATGTTCTCTCTCTCTTTCTCTCTCTTTCTCTCTCTTTCTCTCTCTCTTCTTCTTCCTCCTCTCATGGGAAATCCCTTTGAGGGTACAGTGGGCTGGTAGCTCTGGCACTGAATTCTCTGATTTCTGCTAACTTTTGGCAAAAAGAAAAGGCACATTGCAGGTGGAATGAGCTCAGGACCAGAGTACCTGGGACCAGAGTACGGGGTGTGTCTAGGACATAAGGGAGAACAAACTGACCAGGATAGAGAGGAAGCTGGAACAGGAAGTGGCAACATGGGAGGGAGAGGGTTTGTGCAAACTTCACAGGACAATGCAAAGCTCTTAGATCCTTGGAAGTGGGGAAGACGCGGTTCAGCTTTAGCTCCTGCTTCCATTTCTGCGAACATTTCTGGAGCAGGTGAGAGAAAGTTCAGGTCTTCTCAGGTCCCCAGAGGGGCATGTTTGAATCTCAAGGTGGCAGTTCCTTCCTAAGCCCACTTCCTGTGTAGACAGGTGAGTGGGCGGGCTCTGCACCGTCTGTGAGATGCCTTCTTGGTGGAGAAGCATAGAGCAGCACAGAAAAGACCCCAACCCCCTCCTTCCCTCTCCCTGGCGCAAGCTGATCCACCCCCCAATTGCCAGAAGAGCCAAGGGTGTGTGTGTGTGTGTGTGTGTGTGTGTGTGTGTGTGTGTGTGTGTATCCAGTTCATGGCATCAGAACTGCCTCCAGTGAAACCACAACTTAGAAGCTAATGAATTGCGCAGAAAAGGGAATGTGGCTCCTAGTTTTGGAGAAAATGGAACAATCTGGGAGTCGAAGGATCTCAAGTTCCAATAATCACTTTTCCTCAATTATCTAGAAAGATAATTTAGGAAATTACTAATTACTAACTACTTTGATGCTTTAGATAAGCATCAAAGTCAGCAGATTATGCCTTTTAGGTCATCACGTAATTCTGAAGTCAGTGCATAGGAGAGAAGCCAGGAGGCCAGCTGGAGGATGGTGTCGGTGGCAGGATGTTGAGACCCTGACCGGGCCTGCTATTCTCATGGAGCCCCAGCCATGGGCCCCCGTGGGCCAACCTGGAGCTGAGTGACCTCCATGGAACACCACAGCATCCACGGAAAGGGATTTCATAGATCTGATGAGCACCTCAGGAAGGGGTGACAACCAAGTTTAGAAAGATTCCATCTTGCCCAAAGTTCTCTCCAAGTAGAACCTGTTTCAATTCCATCTTTGACAGTTGAGTGTTTCTTGGGTACTATCTATCTCAAGGTCCTCAAGGGACATCTCATCAGCCAGTTATCGCAGAGAACCTTCTAGAAAATCAGCTGAATATGCTGAAGAGTGCCCACTCCTGACACAAGAACTTCAACACAACAACACACAAGAGTTATCCCAAGAGACTAACATGGAAAACGTATTTGTTATCTATTGCTCCGTAACAAAGACCCCCTGGACTTGGCACTTAAAACAACAAGGCTTCCTTAGCTCCTACTTTCTACGGACAGAGGGCAGTTTGGTTTAGCAGGTGGCCTGTCTGTTTGGTATCAGGCGTCCATCCGTCTGAAGACATGGCCAGGGGAAGGCCCGCCTCTAAGCTTGCTCCTGTGATTAGCAGCAGCTATTATGGTCATGGGCTCTGGAGAGCACAGCCTCCAGCCAATTAGATGCTCCAAAGGAGTTTCGCAAACCACTGCTCAGATAACGTGTATTTTCATGAGTCCAGTCTGGCAGCTGGACACGGGATACATGGCAAAGTGAGGAATGAAGAGACGAGGAAGGCAAGGAGGCTCTTTTAAAAATGCATTTACCTGTGTGCCAGGCTTTGAATGGGGCATTAAGACCGCAGAGCAGCTGAAAACACGGTGCTTGCCCCGTGAAGCAAGATGGCTAGAGTCCCGGTGACAGGTGGCAGAGCCAGCATGGCAGACCCTGGGGAGATGAGAGGCTGGATGGAGGAGGGGATGGGATGGGAGCAGGAGGAGGCAGTGGGCACTGCCTGGCGGGAGGAGACGGGCACAGGGAGGGCTGCAGGGTGTGGATTGACTCCACTGGGTTCCATGCTGGTCACCCCACTTTGCAGAGGAAGAAATAGTAGCGGTGATGTGAACCCACCTGCCCGCTGGCCACCCAAATAAAGTGCCAAGGAGAGGAAACCTAAGGATTGGCTGTGGCTCAGGGTGTCTGCTCTCCACTGTGTCTCCACGCGGTCGGGAACGGCACTGATAAAATTCTGGGGATCACAGGACAGGAGAGAAAAAGCTGCCTTTGCCCTCCTTCCTCATCACCCCCTCAGCCTTCTGGGATGAACTCTGTTGCTTGCTCTTGTCTGCACCTTGACTCAGAATTCCACAGGCACAGTCAGCAAAGCACAGACTTTTCAGGGACCGGTGTTAGAGCATAGCGGGTAAGGCCGGGTTCCATCTCCGGCACCCCCTGTTAGTCCCCGAGCACTGCCAGGAGTGACCTCTGAGTGCAGAGCCAGGAGTAAGCCCACAGCACTGCTGGTTGTGGCCCCCAAGTCAAACAAATAAAATAAAGTAGGACACTTTCATTCAATGAACGCCCCTTCTGGGGGGTCCCGCCCAGGCAGGGGCAGGAGCTTGGTCCTTGCTAGTTATTTTACAAAGGAGCTGATGAATGTGCATCCTGCCCCGCCCATCTTCTTCACATCTTCAGCATGAGAGGCCAGCACAGTGGAAACCTTCTCTGCAGCCTGGGTTGCTGGACGTAGAAATATATTCATATTTTATCTGATCTAAGTGTAATATATGTGCGTTGAGATGAAAATCACTCCCTAGCCTAAAAGAAGATGAAATGTAACCAATGAGTGGGAGTCTTATGAAGACCCATGCAATGAAGCGCTGTGTACGTCTGGGTGTGTGCGTGCGTGTGCATGTGTGTGCATGTGTGCATGTGTGCGTGCATGTGTGTGCGTGCGTGCGTGTGTGTGTGTGTGTGTGTGTGTGTGTGTGTGTAATCATGCACCAGCCACCTCTCCCGCTTGTCTGCAAATCTAGAGGAATCACTGCAGGGCTCGGGGTTGTGGAGAGATGATTGCAAGCCCGTCAAAGAGAGCTTTGGTTTGTATGCATCTCGTGTAAGAGTAAATATTCCACCGCTGCGTGTGGCTAACGCGAAGGCGAAACCCTGAGACGCCGGTGATTGGCCGACGCGCGATCGGGCTGCACCATCTTCGGATGTTTTCACCGCATTGCTTTTTTTAAAACGTTTTTTCATATTACATGCCCCGTCTCATATCGCATTAACCCAAATAAAAATGTCATTATCCATTCAGTTCGACAGATAGCAGGCGGAATGTGGTAGGAAATTACAATCACGCCAGCCGGCAACAAAGACTGTAGCCACAGGCAGAGGAACCGTGGTGGGCAGCTGGGACACCCCCACTTTTTGTTTTTATGATTGTGGGGTGCCACATCGGCGATGCTGAGGGAGCCACCAGCCCCCTGCTCTTGCCCCATGCACACATGCCATTGGATTCCGTTGCGGTCCCCCCCACCCCACTTGACGCGCAGGCATGCCTCTCTTGAGGAGTGCATATAAATCAAATAGGACGGTGCATCCCATTTTTGCCACATTAAGAAAGCACTGAGCCCACGATCTACGGGGACTTCTATTCAAACAGGGTTTTTCTGTCTTGCTATGTGACTCTCCGTCTGAAATCAATCTAAACGCTATTTTGGCATATGGGATTTTTATTAAAGTCAGTTTACTTGCACAGCTAAGTTGATTAAAATCATGAAAGGAACGTGGCCGGTGGGGCCAGCCACAGCAGTGTGGCTTCGCTGGTTCTCCAAACACGAGGTGGTCGGAGATTTCTTGAGAGTCATTTACGCAGCCCGCCAGATTGTTAAATTTGCGGTCTCTGAGTATTTAGCCAAGAAAGCAGCGGGCAGGCGGCTCCACCCAGAGTTCCCAGGAATCCAGCGTCCTCTTCTCCAAGAGACCTAGCGCTGGTTGAGGGCATTACTCAGGGGCTCTCCGCAGCCGACTGGCACATGGGTACACAGGTGGAAGAGGCTTGGAAGTCACAGCATGAATGACGTTGCTATTTTGGCAAATCATTTGCTAAAGTCTCCTCCAGCCGGCTTCGGAATGAGATGTGAACGGGCGGAAGCTTCGTTGCAGTTCAGGCTCAGCTGGCCTGAGTGGTGATAACCAATTAAGAACGGCCACTGCTGGGGTCAGCGAACGCAGTGTTTAGCAGAGGGCCCTGGGCTCTGGGTTCGAGCTTTCATACCTACGGGCAAACAGAAGGAAGGCTTCAAAAGCACACGACTCAATTTCAGTTGTGACCAGAACAACCAGCGCCCGGAGTGCTGGACACCTGAAGCCTCGAGCATGGCCCCCAACACCAACCTTCTGTGCCCTGTCTCTGACCCCCACATGCCAAGTCCACCCCCTAACCAGCCCTCTAAGCCCTTTTGGTCTGATGAGCAGGGAGTGCTGTTTGCCCTGTGGCCCGGTGGCCTGCCCCTGCACTCCCTCAGGGGTGCAGGGGTCTTGCCTGGGTGTGTGGGTATGTTCAGGCCCTGCCCTGGGAGCCCATCCAGCCCGGTTCCATGTCAGCTCATCCCTCCTCTGCCTCAACCCTCCCTTCTGAGAGGGGCCCTGGGTGCACCAGTCCTTTCGGCACGTACAGTTTAGGGTGTTCGTGGCAGGGGAGAACTATCCCGCAGGTGCCCCCCAGACCATCCTACTCAGTCAGGCTTCTCCCGTGCCCTGACGCTCTGTGTCAGCACATGGCCAGCAGGCTTGGACAGCACTCCCTGCTCCAAAAACATAAAGCCTGTTGAGGAGAACCCAAAACCGCAGGGTCAAAACCTCAGTCGCACGTGGGGTTGGATCATGCGCAAAGTCCTGCCCGGTGGTCTTCACTGCCTGAACCTCACTGTTAGCCTGTGTCACGTGTCCAGACAGCTGCATCTGGCTTTGTAATGGACCTGGAGGACCGTGACCCGTCTGCGGCTCATTGCTTCATGCCTAAGAGACCGTATGCAGTTGCTGCAAACACCTTACAGAGGCACCCTGGGGTGTGTGAAATGAATGCAATAGAATAGCAAATAGCACAGAGGAGTGTGTGAACCATGAGTAGCAGGAGGTCAGCAGTTACTTGGGGGCGCAGGGGCAATAAGGAGGAGTAGAGCTTTATTTGGGGGACCACTGTCACTGGGAGGAAGTCAGACAAAGAACCAACAAAAAGTGTTTGGAAGGAGACACAGTAGGCCTCAATGCAATACAGCATCCCTTTCTCCCTAGTAGATCTGCATTGCACAGCTTTCCGATGTCTCAAGAGCAAAGAGTAGCTTTGTCCTTTCTAAGTCAGCATCAGAACATCTTCATGTGTCAATGCGTTTGCTCAACCCCCTCATTTGCTGGGTGCCAGCCGCCGAGAGAAGCACTAGATACAGAAACAAATGAACCGGAAGTGAGGGATGTAACTCCAGCGACAGAGCACGTGCTGGGGTCCAAAAGTAGAACCCAAACACAGGAAACCTTGCAACATAACGTTTCCTATCTCAAAAGCTCAAAATAGCCTATTTTAGCACATTGTTTTAGCTATGGTGATGTTCTAGAATGTGCATTGATCCAAAGAATTCCTGTCCGTGTTTCAAATTGATTCCTCAAACAGGCGGGGTGAATAAAAGATCCCGTGGATACCTGTGAGACCTCACAAAGAATTGCCCTCACTCAAGCCAGTCTTCTGGAGTCTAAGTAGGAAATTTTCATATTAAAAACATTTTAAGGGGGCTGGGGCCATAGCACAGTGGGTAGGGAGTTTGCCTTGCACGCACCTGGGTTCGATTCCCAGCATCCCATGTGGTCCCCCGAGCACTGCCAGGAGTGATTCCTGAGTGCATGAGCCAGGAGTAACCCCTGTGCATCGCCGGGTGTGACCCAGAAAAAAAGCTAAAAAGAAAACAAAACACCAAAACCCAAACCATTTTAAGGGGGTCAAAGCAATAGTACAGCAGGTAGGATGTTTGCCTTGCACGTGCCTGATTCACATGAGATCCCTGGCACCCCATGCATCCCCCAAGCCCTCCAGGAGTGATCCCTGAACACAGAGCCAGGAGGAATGTAGCCCAAAACCACCACCTGGGGGAAAAAAAAAATTTCAATGTAGTTTTATTTATTTATTTATTTTTTTGCTTTTTGGGTCACACCCAGCGATGCACAGGGGTTATTTCTGGCTCTGCACTCAGGAATTAACTCCCGGCAGTACTCAGGGGACCATATGGGATGCTGGGAGTTGAACCCAGGTTAGTTGCGTGCAAGGCAAATGCCCTACCCGCTGTGCTATCTCTCCAGCCCCAAATGTAGAAATGTTTTTATATCAAAATTTCTATTTGATTTAGAAATTCCTGTCTGAGCATCGGGGCCTCTTGAAGGGGGTTTTCCCCTAGGCAGAGAAGCAGAAATTCTCCCAATGTAATTTTCATATGAAGTAAGAAGTTGAAATGACCGTATCTTCCCTTTGGACACTAAAAGTCTATATTCTAAAGTGTAATTGGAATTGCGCAGACATGGATTGGGGCTAATTCAAGAGAGTGCACATATGCATGGCTCTGCTCGCTCTAACGCTAACCAAATGTCACGAAACTAAGCACTGATTCTCATTTCTGGCTCAGTGTTCATTTCTCATAATGATTTCATGAGTATTTGTTCCAAATCCTTTCTTCCTTTTGTTTCAAAAAATATCCACAACCCCACAGCCAGATTACTTGAGCTAAAGCAGTTACTTAAAGCTATTACATTTTATGGTCACTGTGAATTTTAGACCTTCCTCTTGAATCTTAGCAGAGAAGTTGCCTCCCAAACACCTCGAAAGTTGCCCTCTTTTATCTGCAGTTCATTGAAATGCAGGCCCTGGCTGGTGTCCTAATTACACTGTTGTTATCTGCTCTCAGATGATCCCCCTAATCAGCCAAGCCTGTGACCTGCTCCTGGCCCATTTAAAACCTTATGCAGAAGGCGGGGACACTTTTGACATCCAAAGGTAAGAGCACTCGTGACTTCCTATGACAGTAAGAAACAGCAGTTTGGAATTTTCTGCTTCTTCAAACTGGCTGTGATTGGTGGGCAAGTTACAGGGACCAGCAAATGCAGGAAATCTATAGACTTCTAAAAAAATGGTGTCTTGACAACTCAGGCAGAGAGCAAAGCCTTGCTTGTTTCTTCTGTCCTGGAGAAGGCAGGACACACCCGCAGAAAGGAAGGGCCCTTGGGAAGCCTGTGCCTTTTGATATCAAGAACTGTTGTTGATAGCCCCCGCCTAGAAGCGTATCCTGCAGATGAATCCTAAACTTGAATGATGGCCTGCTTCTGCTTTTCCTCCAAAGGAGAGTGGGAGAATAAGACAGATGAGCCAGAGGCCATTCCATTCTGATATCTTTGCTAATAAAATGATAATACCATCGAGGCGGGGCTGTAGCACAGCAGCTGAGCGCTTGCTGTCTTGCCTTGCCTTAGGTTTGATTCCCGGCACCACTAGTAAAATGAAATAGAGGCTGAAGAGAATGTACAGGGCTAAGGCACTTGCTTTGCATGCAACCAACCCCAGTTAGATTCCCAGCGCTGCACATGGTCTCCTGAGCGCCGTCAAGAGTGATTCCAGAGCAGGAACCAGGAATAATCCCTGGGTACTTCCAGGTATAGCCCCCAAACCAAAAACTTATATAAAACAGAGTAAGATAGAATGAAATAATAATGGCACTGGACTGAGAGTGTGGTGGTTAGGGAGCTAGCCTTGCATGTGACCAGCCGGGGTTCTGTCGCCTGTCACCCCTCATGGTCCCCCAAGCTCATCAGGACTAGTCCTGAGCACAGTGCCAGGAGTAAGCCCTGAGCACCACCAGGTGTGACTGTCCAGAACCCAAAAATAAATAATAAAATACTGGCATCATCATCACCAGCATTTAAAATCTACCTGTACTATTGACAAAACCCTCTTGCATACATTCTCTCTGGTTAGGAGACCAGGAGATGAGATGCGCCCACAGTTCTGAAAGGCCAGGAAATGGCTTTTTCATTTGTGTTTGTTTGTTTTGGGGGCCACACCCAGTGGTGCTTAGGGCTTACTCCTGGCTCTGCATTCAGAGATCTTGGTGGAGCTCAGTAGACCCTATGGGATACCAGGGATTGAACCCAGGTAGGCCAAGGGCAAGGCAAACCCCCTACCTGCTATACTATCCCTTTGGCCCCCTTAAAATGTTTTTAATAGGACATTCCCTACTTAGACTCCAAAAGACTGGCTTGAGTGAGAGTTATTTGTGCTCCGTTCCAGGAAATGACTCTTGAACCCCTCACCTCTCCCTGTACCCAAGTCAGAGGAAAATCACACTCAGTAGTCAAACTGTTCTTTGAAAATCAGGCAGAAAACTGCGATTGATGGTAGGTGTGTTTTCAATGAAAGCAGTTTTAAAAAAAAAAAACCAACCAGCAATTCCCTGTCCATGCCATAATGATAAACCGAAGCTTCTAGAACTTACCGAGGAAATGTGTGTGTTCCTCTATCAAGCCCAAGAAACAGACCTTTGAATGAACAGCCAGTTGGTCACCTTCGAAGAAACAACCTGAGACTCCTCTAAAATAACAACAGCAAAGAGGAGTGCTCTAGTTTAAAAATTGCCATGGTGGGGAAAGGGACCCGTGTCCCAGAGCTGCAGCGGTTAATTTTCCAGAAGCTTCTGCCAGACAACTTTTCCTTCTGCTTGTTTCTAAAGTGCCACGTGTGTTTTCTGTAATAACATACACATGTTCCTGGTGCCTACCCCAAGGCCTGCCTTGTATTATTTATTTGAGTGTAAAGGGCTCTTGTTTCTTGTTTGTTGCCCTGGGGAAGCTGTCGAGCTGTGGAACGAAGCTAATAAAACCAGGCGCTCCTCCAGCCATGCGGGTTGCCCATCAATCCCATCCACCTCCAGCCTGGACCGTCTCTGCCCAGTTCTGAGGGGACACGTGTTTGGCTTTTGGTCCACCCTTCCTTCCTTCACGGCGCTTATCAGCAGATTCTCAGTGTTTGACCAGTTCTGGACCCTGTGTCCATGGGGGGCTCTGCCCTTCCCCAGCTCTGCTTAGATCCACCCACTTTCCTGCTCTGTGAGGGCTGGGGACTACACCCAGCAGCGCTCAGGGGGTTATTCATTGGCTCTGCACTCAGGGATCACTCCTGGTGGTGCTCCGGAAACCATAGGTGAAACCTGGGATTGAACCCAGGCCAGCTACCTGCAAGACCCCTGTACGATCTCTCTCTCTCTCTCTCTCTCTCTCTCTCTCTCTCTCTCTCTCTCTCTCTCTCTTTTTGTG
>JAOXYA010000001.1:65967820-65989903 GCA_028565675.1 Sorex palustris
CTGGTGGTGCTCGGGGGACCATATGGGATGCTGGGAATCGAACCCAGGTCAGCTGCGTGCAAGGCAAACACCCTACCCGCTGTGCTATCGCTCCAGCCCCGCTTTTTATATTTTTACTTGAATCACTGTGAGATCCACCGACATGGAGCTATTCATGGTTGCGTTTCAGTCATACAATGCTCCAACACCTGTGTCTCCACCAGTGTCCATTTCCGGCCACCAGTGTCCCCCGTTTGCCTCCCGACCCCGCCCCCTTGCCCCTGTAGCCTGTCTCTAAGGCAGACACTTTTCTTATCGCTCCCTCTTTCTCTTTCTCCCACTTTCCTGCTAGTCTCTGTATCAGGCATGTCACTTTACCTTCCTTCAGCACTCAGTTCTTTTTTTTTTTTTAATGTGCATGTTTAGCATGATGCTTTCTAAATGATGCTGGTATGTGTAAAAATACCACTCTGTGAGCCGGCATGCATGGATCTCACAGATCAGAGGAGACGTTTGAACCCTCCTACACGGATATTAACAATGCAGAAGGCTTATAAAGGGAAGCACTTAGAATTCTGCCTTTAAAATCTACATGTTTAAATTGGGTCTCAGGAACACAAAAGGTGAAGCCCATTTCTCACCCACTTAAGTGGGGTTTTTTCCTTTTTCCTTTTGGGGAGCACAAATTGTTTTTCAAAGTCTCATTCCTTGAATGTTCCCTATGGGAGGAATGTAATTAAACCCCACTGGCCTCCCCTGCTGGGGCAGAACTAGGGCCCAAGCTGTAGGAAACTTAAAACAGAACCAGTGTACCCTGTGTAAAGAATCCTAATGAGGGGGCCGGAGAGACAGGATGGGGGGTTCAGGCACTTGCCTGGCATGTGGCCAACCTCAGTTCAATCCACATCTGCTCCCCTGAGCCTTGCCAGGGATCACTCCAGAGCACAGAGCCAGGAATAGCCCCTGAGCACCACTGGGTGTGACTAGAGACCCCCGCCCCCCTACCCCCATCCCCTCCCCCACCCCCACCCCCAGAGTCTCCTTATACAACCAGACAGATGCGTCATCATACTCCCACTGCACACAAGCAGGAAGCATTAGGGAAGCCCCAGTCTCTTTTTGAGTCTCTTCAGGCAGGAGGAAGAGGAGCAGTTTCCCCAAATCAGGAAGAACTTGACTCCTGAGAAAGGGCTGAGGTGCAGAGGCCCAGGGGAGGGTGTCACTGACAGTGCAGGGACCATGTGTTGAGTTTGGTCTTATTTCTCGAAGGCAGAGCCGGGCAGAGCACTGCACTGACCTCCAAAAAAGGGGACACCCAGATGGGGCACTGCACGGTCACTTGGGCTTTAACCCAATGGGAGTGGCCCTGGGTGCTTAGTGGGGTGCCGCCCATGCACACCTGCCCCAGGGACCCCCCCAGGAGGCTGTGACTGATGGAGCCTCAGCCAGCACATGCGGAACACGACACCCCCACAACCAACTGCTTGAGCCTCCGCTTTCTGTACATGAACAGGGTGGGCACTACACGGGGCTCCTCAGGTTGGTGCGAGGATGACGTGAGGAGATCCACGTCAGAGCAGGGCAGGGTGCAAGCATTGCCTGCATGCTCTGCCATGTCCTATGGGCCGCCACTGCTGATGATAACGATAGTGATGCTGATGCTGGAGATGCTGATAATGATGCTGATACTGATGCTGGTGCTGATGTTGCTGATGCTGATGATAGTAACGAGGATGCTCATGCCGGTGATGCTGCTGATGACAATGATGCTGATAATGCTGCTGATGACAGTGAGGCTGATAATTCAGCTGCTGATGCGGATGGTGATACTGATGATGGTGATAATGACGGTGCTGATGGTGTTGATGGTGTCGATGCTGCTAGTGATGGTGATAATTCTGCTGATGCTGGCAATAATGATACTGAAATGATACTGAGGGTGGTGATGGGCATGACATTGCACTGCTACAGATGATGCCATTGCTGATGATGACAGTGATGGTGATAATTCTGCTGATGGTGCTGCTGAGGCTGCTGATGACAGTGATACTGTTGATGGTGATGGTGATGATGGTGGTACTGATGGTGCTGATGCTGCTAGTGATGGTGATAATGATACTGATGGTCGTCATGGGGATGGCATTGCTATTGATGCTGTTGCTGCTGATGGCAGTAATGGTGATGATGCTGCTGGTAGATGATGCTGATGGTGCTGCCGCTGACAGTAATGGTGATTCTGATTCTACTGATAATGGTGGTGATGCTGATGTTGAGTGTATGCCGGGCCCTGAGCAAAACACTTCACAGACAGCACCTAACTTGAGCCAGACCTTGACTTTAGGAAGCAGGAAGTATCCCTTTCCCCATTCCTGGGTGAGGAGAGACAGACTGCCTTAGATAGGACCCTATGGAGGAGCAGACCCAGGGGAAGCAGGAGAAGGAGGAGAGAGAAGGCGAGAGAGGTTTTCTGTGTTGTTGTTAGCCTGCTTTTTTTTTTTTTGCTCAGGGCTATCCCTGGCCCTGTGTTTGGGGGGTCACACCCGGTAGTGCTCAGGGGCTGCTCTATTCCAGGCATTGAACCCGGACCATCTGCATGCAGAGCATTGCTTGGTCATTTAAACCATCTCTCTGGCTCCAAGGAGGCAGTTCCAAGGTGTGGAGGCTGGCAAGTGGGATCCCTGCCTGCACGTAGCCGAGAGGCAAATTGAAGGGCTGAGGTAGGCTTCGCACAGAGGAGGACTGGGCCCATCCCCAGCACCGCACGGGCCCCCGAGCTCTGCTAGGAGCAACCCCCAGAAACAGAAGTGGAAGTAACCACTGAATCCCACAGTGTGAGACACCCCCCTCCCCATACCCAAAACTAAAGCTCTCAGGTGGGGGGTCTGCGATGCCACCAGACTGAGAGTCAGCACCCAGCTACCCAGCACCCAGCAGGTGTCCACTCTCGGGCAGTGGGAGGAAACTCCCTCCCTTCCCTCCACTCTCCAAGGGCCAGCCAGAGGGTGAGAGGGGACCGCCCTTTAAACCTGACCCTGGGGGATGGTGAAGACACTAAGCTTTAGACAAATGCTGCGGGATCACCAAGGTGGCTGTTCCAGAAGAGCCACCTGGGGTCTGGGGGCCACGGGGAACCTGGGCGGGGCTGCACTGAGGTTTCCAACCTCTCTACCCACCCCGCGGACACCAGCCCACGGACCTGGGTTTGCAAACCACTGGTTTAGAGCAGTGGCGTCAGGAGCTGTGAAGCGAAGGCCTGGCAGAATCTCAGGACACAGAGGGCTCCACACGGCAGCCCCGCCTGCTCGCAGCACCCCCAAAATGTGGCCCTTCGATCTGGTGAATCCAAACCCCAGGGGCCCCTGATCTGTGCCCAATCCCAGGAGCTGAAGGGTCACATTGCCATCTCACAGTCAGGCCAGCTGAGGCAGAGATATGCTCCTCGCTCCTGCCACTGATCACAGAGTAAAGGTGTTTGTGACTTGCCTGAACACAGCACCAGTGTGTCTGTCTGTCTCTCATTTCCTGATTCCTCCAGCAGACTGCATAGCCTCCACCCCCACACACGCAGTCTCCATCCCTCACACGCAGTACCCATGCTCATATACATGGTCTCCATCCCTCGAATGCAGTACCCTGCTCATACACGTGGTCTCCATCCCTCCCATGCAGTACAACACTCACATATGCAGTTTTCATCTCTCACATGCAGTACCCTGCTCACACATGAAGTCTCCATCCCTCACACACATTACACCACTCCATCCCTCACACACATTACACCATTGGTCAGGATTGCCCTGACCAATTCTTTGGGATCGATTATTCAACATCAAGTAATGGGCCAGCAACTGGGATGGGCATGAAGAGATTTGCTGTCCATTGAGCTCTGGCTCCTCAGATCTAAACTGTTATTTAGTATTTTCTATATATTGAAAGTATTCACCATTTTATTGCTTACTTGTAATTTTGTTTTTGTGAGGCCAGATCTGGTGATGTTCCAGGGTTACTCCCAGCTCAGTGCTCAGGGGTTGCTCCTGGCAGTGCTTGAAAACCCAGCAGTCCCTTAGGCACCTCACTGGCTCCTGTTTCTCATTTAAGTATTAAGAAGGTCTGGAGAGAGAGTTCAGCAGGGAAGGTGGTTGCCTAGTGCACAACAGAGCCTAGTTCTGTCCCTGGCATTGCTTAGTGTCCCTCACATTGCCAGGAATAAGCCCTGAGCACCACTGGTTGCACCCCCACACACACACACACATACCAGCAAAAATAAACATCAGGTGTCAGAACGATAGCACAGCAGGGAGGGCCTTTGCCTTGCACACTTTGATCTGATTCCATCCCAGCCTCCCGTATGGTCCCTTGAGCACCGCCCGGAGTGATTTCTGAGTGCAGACCAGGAGAAAGACCTGAGCATCACCACGTGTGGCCCCCAAACAAAAGCAAACATCAGGGAATTGGGAGATGAAGAAGCTCTCCCGAGGCAGAACCCCCCAGGCCAGCTCTGTCAGCTCCAAAGCTCTGGGGAAGTTTGTGGTCAATGACTGGCCCAGAGCAGGGCCCCCCCCCGCCCTAGTTCAGCACATGTTTACACACTTGGGTGTGTAGACCACTTCACAGAGGGTGCTAGGAAGTCCCTTTCTGTTCTGCCCTGCCTGTCCCTGACCTTTGTCACCAGGAATCTAAGACATCATCAGAATCATTGGCCTTTGTTCACCCGGATCTTCAGCTTTAAGGAACTAAGAAGCTCGAGAGAGTTAAGATGTGGTCAACCGTACCCTAAAAATAATCTAACTTCTGCCACCAGCCAACAGACCAGGAGAAACCCCTGGGAAAAGAGGGTGTGAGCCCCATCCACGAGCGTGTGCTGGTTCCTTTTGCTTAGTACCCGACAGGTTCCCATGATCCATGCCTGCCCTTGGGTGTCTTAACCTAAAACCCGGCTGAAATGTTCATGTAAATTTCTCTATGTGCAATCTCCCTGGTTCACCGTAGACCTGTTGGTTGAGACAGTCTCCGCCCTGGGGAGCAATTCCCGTGTCACACCCATCATTGTCACTGTACCTAGTCATTTTCCCTGCCCTGTCTCTCCACGTTGAACCCTCAGCCCTCTCCGGCAGGGCTGTGTGTCCCGTTCACCAGTGTCACGAGCTCAGGAGGCGGCGGTGACATGGGCCTCCCGGCCCGCAGCCTCGGGTCAGAGCATGGTGAGTTCTGTGGCTCTACATCCACGAAGGTCCCCAGCACCACGCAGAGGAGCAAAGGGAAGTTCTTGCACGTCCTTCATGCTGGAGCGACAAGTGGCCCATAGTTCTGGTCCACCCCTGCTGGTGCTCCATCCTGAAGAGAAATTTCTAGAAGCCAGCACCTCCAGTCGCCAGTGTCAGCCCATGAGAGGACCCTCAGGAAGGAATCAGTGCGAGAAAGCAAATGGTCATTTTGCTTCCTCAGCCTTTGAGGAAGACTCCTCAGTCATTGTCACCTGCTGGAGAGGCAATGGCTCCTCCCCTCCCCCCCCATGTCCCCTTCACCCCACCTCCTTCCTTCCTCCCCTCCTCTTCCTCTCCTCTTTTCTTCTCTCCTTCTCTCTTTCCTCATCCCCTCTCATCCTTTCTCTCCTTCAGCCTTCTCCCTCCTCTTCCTCTCTTTCTCTCCTTCCTCTCCTCTTCCTCTCTCCTCTTCTGCCTCCCCCTCCCCTCTCCTCCCCTTCCTCCTCCTCTCCTTCCTCTCTCGCCTCTCCATTTTCTCTCCCTCCTCTCCTCCTTTCCCTCTGCCTCTTCTTCCTTTCCTCATCTTCTTCCTCCTTCTTCCCCTCTTCCTCTCTCCCCTTTCCTTCCTCCTCTTCCTCTCTCCTTTTCTCCTCTCTCTTCCTCCCCTGCTCTCCGCTCTCTCCTCCTTCCCCTGTTTCTTTGCTCCTGTACCCCTTTCCCTCCTCCCTCACTCCCTCTCTCTCAGGCAGGTGGTCTGCTTCTACTTTTCGACCCTCAGACAGATTGGCTCACTGGCATCCACCCAAAGGTCGCCTTAGTCATCTGGGGGGCTGACTGAATGAATGAGTGAGTGAATAAATGGATGGATGGACGCTGGAGTTGAAGGAGACTCAGAGCTTCTTCCACCGAATCTCTTGTCTGCAGCTGAGGCTGGGATGTTAAGGGACTCGCCAAAATCATGCTGTTTGAGTACGGCATCCTGACTCCCAGCTGCGTACTCATCCCTCAGACCCAGAGTAGATGGAACACCCGTGCCCTGCTCACTCCTTGGAGAAGGGAGTTTGCATTTGTGATGAGAAACCAGACACCCCAGCACCCGTCACTCGCTCACCTCCGCTTAGCTTTCATTTGGGGGGCCATGAGGGGGTGTAGTGTGCCCATCTTCCTTTCCTCTCCCACTCAGAACAGCCACGGGCATTTCTTCTACAATATTGAATGCTCGTTTCACGAGAGCAGCAAAAGGACCACACAGGTGGCAGGTAGGGCAGGCGCCTTGGAGAGGTTGATGAGTAACGAACTAGGCAGGGGCCGGAGAGATGGTGCGGGGGTTAGCGCTCTGGCCATGAATGTGGTGGGGTTCAGTTTAGTCCCTGGCATGGCCCGGTTTCCTGAGCATCACCGGGGAGGGGAGGGTGTACCAAGCACCCCAGGGTGGCCCAGGTATCCCTGGCACTGCAGGACCCACGTAACACCCCATCCTTGGGCCCCTGCAAGAAGCTTCTGTTCTGATTTGCTAATAACGGCCAGGAGAAGCCCAGAGCTCCTTTGAGTACCGTTTAAGGGGCACCCTGCCAGCCATCACCACCACTCCCCCAAAAAACTCAGCAGGCTCAAAGAGGTAGTTCAGCAGTGTAGTGTGTACCTCACACATGTGAAGCCTGGGTTTGGTCCCAACACCATACACAGACACGGACCCATACACATACATGCACGCACGCATGCACGTGCACATGTGCATGCGTGCAAGTTTTCAAGGGGCCTGGGTTGGGCTCAGGGCAGTGAGCTTGATTCCCAGGAACTGCAAACACGTATCCCCCAGTGAGCTCAGTCACAACCAAGGGGAGATGAAGAAGCTTTAAGCAAGTTCATCTGAACGGAGGGTGGGCCCGTGGCGCCCACAGAAGTAAATGGAGGTGGGGGTGGGGGGTGGGGGTGGCATGTCTGTCACAGTGTTTCAAAGCCTGAGGTTTGCCCTGCCCTACCCCGAACCCCAGGCCACCATCAGACCCCCGGTGCCTGGGAGTGGATACGGGGCTGTCCCCTCACTCCTCATGGGCTGTCCTCGGGGGAGGCACCGGGGAGGGAGACGAGCAGACACACCAGGGCACCACATGGGCTTCTTCTAGAAGGCTCCGAGCAGACCACAGGAGCGCGCCGGTGGCGCATGTGTTGTAAGCTGTGGCTTCCAACTCGGGGCGACTGCTCTGGGAACCGCTGCTTTGTCTAAATGTCATCTATATGGCTTTTATTGGAGCGTGATGACAGTGGGCGAATAACTTAACATAAATTTGCATAATACAATACAGCTGCTAATTTATGGTCCCATTAAAACACCAAGTTTTGTAGTTTGGGGCATTTAAAAGTCTCAATCTTTTGAAACTTTCCCTTCTGTTTGCTGTTTGTTTATTACTTACTTAGGGTTGCCAGATAAAATACAGTCGTCAGGTTAAATTTAAAATTCTGGCAAACCATGAATCATTTTGCAGTCAAAGTTTGTTGTGCAATATTTGGGGCATTTATGCTAAAAAATACGGTTCAGCGTGTACCTGAAATTCATACCCAACTGGATACCTGGATTTTTTTTTCTCCTCCTCTATGTTGTCGTTGTTGCAGTAACCAGGGGTCATGCAGTGGATTGAGGGCTCACTCTGGGGTGCAATGTTGGGGGTCACGTTTGGCAGGGTGTGCAGGGGGATGATGGTGGGTCCAACTCTCGGTATTGTGCATGCGAGACAGGGGCACACCACTGGGCCCCAGCCCCAGACTTGGTGCTTAAATAATTTGGTCAGTGTGGCAGTTGTGACTTTACTGCTTCTTCGCCAGAGCAGGAGAGGGGAAGAGAAGGTGTGAGTGGGGCAGGACAGTGATGCTTGGGGTCTCAGGATCTTTATGCAGAGTCCAAAGGGTCACATAATAAAGGCACCAATGCAAAAGGGGAAACTGAAGCAGGTGACATCTCCCCAGCTTTTCTGGTGGTACTGTCAGGGTATTAAAGTGCCATTTATTGGGAGCTGGAGTGATAGCACAGCACGCAGGGTGTTTGCCTTGCACACAGCCTACCCGGGTTCGATTCCCAGCATCCCATATGGTCCCCTGAGCACCGCCAGGGATAATTCCTGAGTGTAGAACCAGGAGTAACCCCTGTGCATCGCCAGTGTGACCCCCCCAAAAAAAGCAAAAAAAATAAAGTGCCATTTCTTGAACTTTTTGTGTACAACCCATCATAAGAAATACAGTTTCCAATTTAACTGAGTGGCCACACATTATCAATCGGAAGCAGTGTTCCTGAGAACTCTGCAGGCTTTTATGGAGGATGCACTCTAAGTTCTTGTCCATTGTTTCATTTTCCAAATGTCAGTCTTCAGCCCCTCAATTCAATTCAGTAGTCTCTTCAGGACCTGAGCCCATATTTGGAGGAAAAGAAATACTGCATTACAACTCAGAAAAGTGAGTAAGGTGTTTTGTTTTGTTTTGTTTTGCTTTGCTTTGTTTTGTTTTCCCCAACCAACTCAAGGACACCTGAGGAACAGCTCTCCAAGCCTTTCTTTGCAAATGTCTGGTCGACCCAGAAGTGAAGTTACCCACCCACCTGTTTCTGGTTTCCTTCTGCCTTACTTTCGAGGGCACATTCTCCTGCCCTCCAGGTTATGGTAGCCAATGTTGTTCATTCCATTTTATAGAATTCTTTCTTTTCGTTTTGTTTTGTTTGGGGCCACATCCAGTGATGCACAGGGGTTACTCCTGGCTCTACACTCAGGAATCACTCCTGGTGGTGCTCGGGAGACTATATAAGATGCAGGGGATTGAACCCGGGTCTGCCATGTGCAAGGCAAATGCCCTTCCCACCGTGTTATCTCTCCGGCCCTCTACAGAAGTATTTCTCTGCATTGCCTTCTGATGGTGATCTGCTCATTTTCTCCTAAAGTGATCAAGTCTGGGACCATTTCCAGTCCAAGCTGATGCTGTCCTCGTGACAGCCCCTGGATTAGGAAGGAAGGCAGTCTGGAGCTGACCCTTAGATCGATAGCACCTTACTGCCTTCTCACTACTTGGGGACCTCGAAAGATCTGTTCTGTATACCTTTCACAGATTCTCCCCTGGGGCTGGCAGAAACCCTCTCCCGGCAACTGTTGTTGTTTTTTTTAATTTAATTTTCATAAGTTGTTCACAGTAATTGATGACATTCAATATTTCAACACCAATCCCCCCACTGCTACACCTTCCATCACCACCATTATTTTAGAATTTTCCCATCACCACCCACGCCTGTCCCACTGGCAGATGCTAAATAATTTATTTCCTATTGCTTGTCATGAATAGTATGAGGTGTTGCACTTTTGCAGCTGTGTGCCCCTGGAATTCTAAAGTTTTAAATATTTGGGGTCCAGAGGCATCTCTGTAGTGTGCTGCCCTCTTCTGAGATTTGTTTGTGAGTCTCTGGATGGTGGCCGTTAATACGCTTAAATGGCACCCAGAGGCAGTTCTTGGGCATGACTTCGGGGAGACGGGAGGAGGTCGCCCATCCCTGACTCCGGATGCCTAGAGTTTTCAGTCACAGGTGCCTCATAACTGGGTTTTTCAGCAGATTCATTCTCATGCTTGGGGCGCTCAGGACCAGCCTGTGAAGGTCGGTTGTGAGCATGGCGGTGATTGGGTTCTGGGAGGTTTGTGGCTGCCAGGGTTCATTTGGGGTAGGCAGAGGGACACACCTGCCCCCCTTCGAGGTGCCAGATGAAATCAGCCTGGCATGTCTACCAGCAACTGTTACTGATCACCATTTATGCTTCTGATGCATGACACTGGTATCTACTCTACCCTTTTAAAGTTCAGAGGACACAGGATCAGAGAGGTTAAGTGTCCTTCTCAGGGTCACACAGCAAATGGAGAGCTCAAGTCTTCTTGCTCTACCCTTTGGAAAGAGGGCTGCCGCAGATCCAACCTGGGACCTCATGCACACAAAGCCCGTGGTCCCCCAACCCTGATCTGACTCCGTTGCCCTCCTCTTTGCCTTTGCTCTGGCTCTTCCAGGTGCCACATGCTTCAGTTGTGCTCACGTGCATCGTGGTTCTGGTGCTCCCATCCCTGTCCTGAGGGGTCACTCTCCCAGCCACGGGGCTCATACAACTTTACCTGCGGGATCTGGCCAGGGCCACACATATGAGCGATGATGTCCGCACACTCCTGCACGCAGTGCTCAGAGCACTCAGACACGAGGCCCAGGGGTCCACCTGGGGCCTCGTGCAGATAAGGCAGGCACCAATGCCAATGGTGGCCCCCGGCCGGGGTGGTGCTGGGGTGGGGGCAACCCCCACCCACCGTGTCCTGCAGCTCTGTGGGGCCTCAGACAGGGCAGAAGGCTCGGGACTCGCTCGGGCCTTATGAATCCCAGCACTGCAGGGGGTCCCTTGAGTACCTCCAGGAGCCACCCAGACCCCCCAGATAGCCCCCAGCCCACCCCCAATTGCCACAGCATGGCTCAGGGGAGCTCTTGCTTTGCATGGCCGAGGCCCTGGGCTCGATCCCCACTCAAATAAAGAATAACTAAGAGCATCATGGCCACACCCAGGTCATCTCTCTCTGACCTCCCCAGGGTGTGCCCCTCACTCAGGGCCTTGAGATGCAAGAACGCGCTTGAGTAGAGTCACACTCATGCCCCGACCCCAGCACACAGGTGGCTCCTGCACCTGTGGGCAGGAAACCCCAACTGCCACTAGGAAAGGGGGCTCGGGGCCTCCTGAGAGAGAAGCTCCCAGTCGGGGATGGAGGGACCATGACTGGGGCACCCAGGCCTGTTCCCTCCTGCCTACTAAGGGGTCACCCACCACCCACTCACGAGGCATGCCATGAGTTTTGGGGTCCACCTGCCATTTGGGGTCCACCTGCCACCCCCGGTATGGTCAGCAGATGACCCTGCATCGCCCAGTTCGGCTGTACCCAGACACGCCCCGCCCCGTGCCCTCCTTCCCCTGCCCGGTTCCCATGCTGCCTCCCCAAACCCAGGTTGGAGGGCGAGACCTCAGTTTTCCAGGACCCCAGATCCTGCCCCAATCCCTCCAACCGGCTGTTCCAGGCCCTCAGGGTCTCCTGATGGTACAGTCCCCCCACCCCTGCTCAGCCCTGCCTTTTAGAACCTTCCCTCCCATAGGGGCCAGATGCAGGGAGTCACGGATTACAGTAGTCAGCAGCAGTGAGTGACCCCAGCCCCTCAGTGCAGAAGGGGGACCCTGGGTAGGGTGTGTGGGCTGTGAAACAGCCCCCAAGGCAGTGTGTTGTCAGACTCGGTTCGGATTCGGTTCGCAAACCCACCTAAGTGCTTTGATGGTTTCGGTGTGAATGTGCAAATGCACTTTGAAAATTGCTTTGGCAGAAGCTCCCTTTCTCGAGGAAATGTTACTAAGGACCCCTCCCCCCCGCCTCTGTCCTCACCTCCTTCCTCCCAGGACACCCCAATTTCCTTCGCCAGAGTCTCAGGCACCCCCAGGGGGAGAACATTGGTGGGGTACAGAAGTAGCAGCTGGTGCTCAGAGGGAGTCCGGGGCCTAGAACTACGACTTTTCCTGCTGGAGCCCTATAATGAAGCGGGTGTCTGTGCACACAAGCGACCCCTTTCCTGGGGTGGGGGCCTCCTGGGGCCACAGTCACCCTTGGGCTCTGCTCCACTCTACAGGATCTGCCATGAAGCAGAAATAAGGAAACCCTAAGTGGGGCCCAGCCCCAGGGAAGGCTGAGAGGGAGACAGGCAGGTTGCAGGTCCAGCTTGCCTGCAAATAAGCGGGGGCCTTGGCTGGGAGCATCAGCTCCCCCTACTTTGAGGGGTGGAGTTGGGGGCTCCTCCAGGAGCCTTCCTGTAACGCAAGAGCACACAGGTCAGATGAGGGAGAAGAGAGCGGGGGTCATCATTATCTTTGTCTGAAATAGGGGGTCCTGCCAGGCAGCTCCTGGGAGACCACAAAAGGACCACATGCAGCCATGGCAGAAGTCAGCCTCTCAGGGCAGAAATCAGACTCTCAGGACAAGAAATCAGACTCTCAGGATAGGAAATCAGACTCTCAGGGCAGGAGCTCAGACTCTCAAGACAGGAAATCAGACGCTGGGGCAGGAAGTCAGACTCTCAGGGCAGGAAGTGAGATTCTCAGGGGACGAAGTGAGACTCTCAGGCAGGAAATCAGCCTCTCAAAGTAGGAAATCAGCCTCTCAGGGCAGGAAATCAGACTCTCAGAGCAGACAATCAGACTCTCAGGGCAGGAAATCAGCCTCTCGGGGCAGGAAGTCAGACTCTCAGAGCAGGAAGTCAGATTCTAAGAGCAGGAAATCAGCCTCTCAGGGCAGAAGTGAGCCTCTCAGGGAAGGAAATCAGACTCTCAGAGCAGGAAATCAGACTCTCGGGGCAGGAAGTGAGATTCTCGGGGCAGGAAGTGAGATTCTCGGGGAAGGAAGCGGTCTTTCACAGCAGGAACTCAGGAAACGTTTGCATCTCTGCTCTGTCTTGATCCCTGTCTCTACCCTGAGCTTGCTCTTCCCCATAAGAGGGATGCCTGAGGCACTTCCCTTCTGGGGTTCCTGAAAAATCTCTTGCTCTGGGCTCCATTCTGGTGCCAAGAATTGTTTTTTTGCTTTTCTTCTTTTAGCTTAGGTTTGCTCTCCTCACTCACAGTCTTGAGAAGTGAAAATGACCTGAGCAGGCAAGAGGGAATTTGAAATGAGCTGGAGGAGGGGAAAAAATCCTGCTACAATAAATCGTATCACAGTGGTGATCTCTATCTAACCAGAACATTCTCAGCCCAGACAATAGCTCATTTCTTTCAAACAATATTCAATACAAGCAACTTCCAGGCCCACAAAAGGATTTCTCCAGGTTCTCAGGGTTGGTTGCAGAGGGATTTAACCTCCATAGAAAAAAAGAGAGCAGCTTCAATTATAGATGCCAGGACGCCTGGGAGACCTGGGGAAGTAAATAAAGAGGGAGTGGTCTGCAGAAAGGGGGTGGGAATCCTTCCTGGGCAGCTGCTCCAAGGCAAGGCAGACAGATTTCCCCCGGGGAAGTGCCTTGTGGTTGGGGGATCAGCAATTTGCTTCATTTCTCAGAAGAGACACATGTCAGCTGAGGGGACTGGAGCCATAGTACAGCGGGGAGGGCGCTCACCTGGCACGCAGCCGATCCAGGTTCGATTCTCAGCATTTCTTAAGGTCCCCCAAGCAAACCAGGAGTAATTCCTGAGTGTAAAGCCAGGACTTTACACTCTGAGCATCACCAATTAGGGCCCTTTAAAAACAACCCCACAAACCCAAAACAGGTGTTGGCAGAGGTTCTGTGTGGGTCCAAACACCCAGGCAGTTTCCCCTCAAGCCTTTGGGCTTTGCAAACCCAGTTTCCGGTCAGCCAGAGGTAGGGACTAGGGGCCTGGGCAGAAGAGAAGAGGCAGGAAACCAGGGCACTGAGGAACAGGGGCTCAGGAAGGCCCCCTGAATGCGACACGCCCTCCCACACCTAGGCTGAGTAGGAATAAACCAAAGCCTACTTTTTACTGCGCGGTAGAGCATTTCAGCCATCAGGGAGCAGGGGGCAGACAGTCAGCCCCAGGACCCCAGCAGCCCCAGAGACCAGGCTGAGAAGCAGGGTGACCCTCTCCACAGGCGCCAGGCCTCCTGGGTCCTGGCTGCTATCACCGGCTGTGCCTCGGGGACATGGGAGGGTGACAGGATGGATGTCACCCCAGAGCTCACCCCCACCTGTTCCTGAGGGACCAATGACACCCCAATGCACCCTTTCCCAGTCAGATCTTCAGAGCATCTCAGGCGGGAACGGGGTGGCCCCAGTCCTTTGAGAACCTTCCGGAGGGGGGTGCCCCAGCTCACCCGCCGCCTCTTTTGTCTCCTGCCTACCACTCCGACCTGCCCTTCCTTCTCCCCTCTCATTGCCCATTTGCTCCCTTCCTCTGCCAGCCCCTTTGCCTAGGGCTGTTGTGGGGGCGTCGTGTGTGTATATGTGTGTGTGTGTGTGTGTGTGTGTGTGCGTGTGCATGCAAGTGTGTGTGTGTGTGTGTGTGTGTGTGTGTGTGTGCTAGTGTGTATGGGGAGGGGATGGTTGGGGACACACCCGTCCAACCACAGTCTCGCCAAGTCTCAGCTGCGTACTCAACACTATCTGCCTGCAGGGCCCCCCGACCACCACCCTGTGCTCCTCCAGGACCCCACTCCTGTCATGAGGCTCCTGCCACTGCTGTGCTCCAGGGGGCTAATAGCCCGACCGTGCAGGACCCCACCCCGGGAAGCACAACTCTCAGCACCTACGGGCGACACCGGGGACCAAGCCCGTAGCCTTATCCTGCAGAGCCAGCCCTGGTCCCTCGGTCAGCTCCTTCCCAGGGAAATGCCCCTCCCCCTGGCCCCCCTCACTGTAACCCCCTCTAAGCCCACGTGCCCTTTGGCCCCCAGAGGGCTGGTTTTAGCCCCAGCTTCCTTCGGTCACTCCTGCCCTTGGGTTCCTTGCACTGTCCCAGGTCACCCTGTCCCCATCCTGCATCCCTGCCCTCCTGACCGCCCCCCCCCCGACTTTCTAGCTGTCACTACCGTCTGCCACACTGCTGGGTCTCGTTTCCACTGTCTTTCACCCCCAGAATGAAAACCATGGCTCCACCTGGCCACTTCACACTCCCCGACCCCTTCCCGGCCAGCCCCCAACTTTCCACAGTGACCCTGGTTCCCACGACTCCCAGTCAGGCTGCCCGGGGTCCCCTCAGGAAGCAGTGCCTGACCTGAGCATCCGGAATGGCATCCTCAAGGTCCAGCCACAACAGGGAATGTGGCCTCTCGCTCCTGTGCTCTCTCCAGCTGCAGAGCCCAGGGGCCCGACCACTGGGCTGTGGCGACAACCTCCCTGCGCGTCCACTTCAGTGACAAGCTCCTCCATCCCGTCTGGCCGCAGCTGGACTCCCAAGTCCCGAGTGCAGGGACTCCAGAATAGTTGCAGGCAGTTGTGGCCGTTCTCCTGAGCCACATGGCCAGCGGCCTCCCTCCCCTGCCCGAGAATGAACAAGCCGACCACACCTCACAGTAGGGCACCACATCAAGCCTCCTCTCTGCCCCTCCCCTGCACAAGCCCAAGACCCACTTGACTGTCAGGAGGGAGGGCGCCTCTCTGGCTAAAAATCTTGACATTTCCTCCGAAGGTTCAATAGCTGTACCCCATGCCGAGGAGCCGGGCATGGCGATTTAATCATCGTTCATTATTTCTTGTAATGCCATAAACAGCAGTGATTGATCCAAGCCAGTGGGAAGGGCAGAGTGAGAAGCATGACAAACGGCCGAGCATTGGCTGGAAACAGATTGGGCCAGGAATGTGTTCGATGCTCAGGACTCCTCGCGTCTGACAGTTGGGGCAACTGGGGGGGAAATATGATGTGGGTCTTTGCTGTCCTTTCTCTCCCACCCCACCCCAAACACCCCTACCAGGGAGGGAAGGAGGGAGGGAGGGAGGGAGGGAGGGAGGGAGAGAGTGAGGGAGGGAGAGAAGAAGGAAAGAGAGGAAGGGGAGGGAAGGGAGGGAGGAACGGAGGGAAGGGAGGGATAGAAGAAAGGAGGGAGGGAAGTAGGGAAAAGGAAGGAGGGAAAGGGAGAAGGGAGAAAGGGAGGGAGGGAGAGAGGGAAGGAGCCGATGTAAGCTTGGGGAGCTGCTACCCTCTCAGAGTCTGGTTTCTTCAGGTGTAAACTGGGTGCCCAGATTACCGTCCTCTGTCAGGGTGACAGAAAGGATGCCCCAGTCCTTCCTCCATGGTGAAGTCCCGCAGGAGAACAAAACCATTATCATCACAGATCTCTGGAGAGCGGGATTCCCGCTGAGCAGCAGTGCAGTTACTAAAACCCACATCATGCCATCGACAGTAAGGAGCCCTGTTAGGTGTGTACAGTGTGTGTGTGTGTGTGTGTGTGTGTGTGTGTGTGTGTGTGTGGAGTGAGCGGGTGTGGTGTATGTAGTATATCGGTGTGGTATGTGTGTGGTATCTAAAGTGTGTGATATTATGCGATGTGTGGTTTGATCATGGTTTGATTGATCCATGTCTGAGGTGTGGGGTTGTGGAGGGTGTGGCCACGTGCAAAGTGTGTGTGAGGTGTGTGGAGACTTGGGTGTGAGTGTGGGGGCTTATAAAGTATGTGTGTGAAGTGTGTGTATGTGAGCAGTGTGTGAGACGTGTGTAAATTGTGTGAGTGTGTGAGGTGTGGGGGGCGTTTACATGTGTGTGAATGTGTGTGAGGTCTGAGTATGTGAGGACTGTGTCAGGTGTGGTGGGATTTGTGTTAAATGTATGAAGTGTGTGTTTAAGGTATGTGAGGGCTATGTGTGTCAGGTGTAGAGAGTTTGGGTGAAATGTGCATGAGGTGTGTGAAGAGTGTGTGGTATATATGTGAGGTGTCTGTGAGGGATGTGTGGAATGTGTGAGGCATTTATGTGAGCGAGGTATGTGAAGGCTGTCTGTGTGTGTGTGTAATGTGTAAGGTGTGTGTGAGAGGTATGTGAGATGTGTGAAGTGTGAAGCAGGTATGAAGAGTGTGTGTGTGTGTGTGTGTGTGTGTGTGTGTGTGTGTGTGTGTGTGGCTTGTCCCTGTGCTCTCCTTATTTCTTACTAATCCCTCTGGCCCTGGGCCCTGACATAGCCTGTCCCCGACTGTGGGCAGCTTCTGTTCCTTCTCTGTTCACAGGACAGAAGTGGATGCCCTGGGCACCCTTCTCATCACTTTTTGGAAAAGTGGGGTTACTTCTAAGTCTGCCAGATTCTCTCCTGGACATTGGGGGCATTAGCCAGGCTAGTTGTGATGTGCAGGAAGAACGCCTCCCTCTGCTCTGACTCCACACCTGAGAGGGTCTGCATGGGCCCATCTGTGTGAGTCTGGGCTGAAATGTCAGGGTGAAAAGACCTCTTCAGAGATGGGGAGAACTGGGGTGCCGAGGCTGCCCCCAGGACTCAGTGCTCCCCCAGTGGCCTGGGCCCAGGGAAGGGGCTTTTTTTCTGGGTCTGCAGCCAGCAGGAAGTGAGACTCCTACCCCGTGTGCTCTCACAAGGCTGTCCCCTATTCCTGCGGGATGAGAGCAAACCAGAGTCCCACTCTACCGGGGCCTTGTGGCCCCAGCTGGCCCACGCCCTCACAGAATCCTGTCAAGGGCCAGAGGCCACTCCATGGGGCCACCTCCCATCACCCTTGGCCAGAGACATCCAGATGAGCCCTCAGTGATACCTTTTTTTTTTTGCTTTTTTTGGGGGTCACACCTGGAAATGCACAGGGGTTATTCCTGGCTTTTCACTCAGGAATCACTCCTGGCGGTGCTCAGGGGACCATATGGGATGCTGGAAATCGAACCCGGGTCAGCCACGTGCAAGGCAAACGCCCTACCTGCTGTGCTATCACTCCAGCCCCTCTGTGATACTTTTCAATGCAGCTGGAACTGCTTTGAGGGAACCAAAAAGAATCAGTCCCATGTCTATTTCCTGTAGCAAAAGTGGATTTTTTTTTTTTTTACTAGAACTCAGAATCTCCTGGGAGAATCTCTCTGAAAGCAATGACATTTTTATTTTCTTTTTCTCATCTGTACTCTGCACCATATCTGCCAGGGTGGCATCTGTGTAGGTGTGTGTGTGTGTGTGTGTGTGTGTGTGTGCGCGCGCGCACGCATGCATGGACAAAGCTTTCAGAGACAATGACACACACACATCTAAACATCTAACTGCAGATTAGAGGCGAGGCCATCTCACTTCCTACTTAAAAGGATTCATCAATGGGTTTTCCTACTGACTCCTCACCCTCTTGCCAGCTTATCTGATGCATCAGTTTCCAGATCTTGAATTCTATGACCATTTAGGAAATGCATTAGTTTAGAGTGAGGACAACTAAGAGACCAAGAACCTTAGAATTAAAAGCAGAAGTTATGTCCGCGGATCATCAAACACAGCTGGGGAAGGGTTCTGAAAATCCAGCCCTGCTATTTGAAGAAGGAGGCCAAGAATCTGTTGATCTTCTCAGTTCCGCTTCCCCCAACATTGGCTCATTAAATATTTCCTTGATCTTCCCCCTCATTAACTATTAACAAATCGCTTGAATCGATTTCCCGCCTTCCCAGAGCAAAAAGTGGCTCCTTTGATGACATAAGCCTCTGTGGAAATAAATTCTGCTGGGTTTTAGGGATGACTTTCTTCCTGCACGTTTCCTCCGTGGAGCACTGGAACCACAAGAGCAGGAGGCAGTTGGTGCAGTGAGCCCCCGACCCACAGATATGCCCACAGACACAGTCACAGACATGGCCACAGATACATACAACCACAGACACAGTCACAGACACAGACATGGCCACAGATACAGCCACAGCCACAGTCGTAGACACGGCCACAGATATAGCCACAGACATAGTTGCACATATGGCCACAGAAACGGTTACAGACACAGTCACAGTCACAGACATAGCCACAGATACAGCCACAGACATAGTCGCAGACACAGTTGTAGACATGGCCACAGAAATGGCCACAGATATGGCAACAGACACAGCCATAGACACAGTCACAGACAGGGCCACAGATACAGCCACAGCCACAGCCTCGGCCACAGACATGGCCAGAGACATGGCTCCTGACATGACACCTGACACAGCCTTCCACCACAGCCAGACAAGGGCCCTGACACAGCCCCGAGACTCCACCACAAATCCAGCCACAGCATGGCCACAGACACAGCCCCCAGACACGGCCAGAGCACAGTGAGCGCTCTCATGCCCGAAGCTCTTTCCCATCACCTGTCCTACCCCTTGAGATGTGGGAGGGAGGAACTGCACATCCCACTGGACAGAGCAGGTCATCTGGGAACATGGCCTTGGCAGCCAGCCCAAGAGCTCACAGAGAGAACAGGTGTCCAGGGTGGAACCCCTAAGCCCCAGTGAAGGGAAGGTAGTGGCAACCCCCTTACTGGGCATGAATAGGACAGATAGTTTCTGAAACCCCCAATTCTGAGAACTGACCTGAGCCCAGGGGATCCTGGGAGGTCACTCTGCAACAAGGGCTTCTGGAGACATGAGACTAAAGTGCTTCTTGGGTTGAAGCAGATAGTTCTGCTCAGAACTGACCCCACCGGCACCCCAGTTCTCCTGACGCCCCAGGAGACCCCCTTGGCCCTCCCCAGCATGTCCAGAGGGCTGACTCCTGCCTGGATGCTGCTTCTGCTTGGACATCTGAGGAACTCGTAGATTTTGAGAGAGAGAGACAGACAGACAGACAGAGAGACAGAGAGACAGAGAGAGACAGACACAGAGAGACAGAGAGAGAGAGGAGAGAAGAGAGAGGAGGGAGGAGAGAGGAGGAGAGAGGAGAGCACTCGGGGCTGGAGTGCAAGCTTTTCATGTCTGGGTCCTGACCCCCCCCAGCAGTACCTGGTACCCCCCAAGCAACTCTGGGAGCACCAGCCAGGAGTAGCCCCTGGCTCCAAGCCAACAATAAGCACATTCTTGACAAATACCCCCTTGCATTTCTTGGTAGCCTTCCCACCACCCTATCCACTTGCAACCCACACCCCACAGCCCCTTAGGGCTGCTCACTCCAACTGGGCCCCCGGACACCCCACCAGAAGCTTCTGCCTCAGTGCCCAGGCAAGATGCAGCCCTCTGCTCAGCCACTGGACAATTTTTTTTTTCAGAATCATTTTCCAGTCTTTCACCCATCACGGATGCTTCTCCTCGGTTACGATCACTTCCATTTCTTGTAGCATTTTAATGCTTTCTGATGGACCCCTTGCACTGAAACAGACCAGAGGGTCTCTTGGGAGCCTGCCCTGTCCCCACAGGCCGCCCGCACTGTCCCTTCCCTTCCAGTATCCTCCTAGATCTGGCCCTGTCACACCCCATTCCACATTGAGGGAAAGAGGGGAGCCACTTTCCAAAACCCTGCCAGTGTCCAGCACCAAGGCCACAAGCGACCCGGCACCCCCTTAATCGTGTCCTCATTTCCAAAGTGAGTCCCATCTCCACACCATGTGTCACTGTCCCCTGTTCTGCGTCTTCCTCCATCTCATCCGGAGATGTCAGTGTAGACTAGCTGCCTCCTCGATCCCCAGTACCTGGGACCCCAGCTTCCCTCCCCGCATTGCTTCTGGGCACCCTGAGTTGGATGGAACAGCCCCCGGGGACAGCGGGTGGGTGTCTGTGTCACTGACCTGGTCCCCGTCCTCCTCAGCATTCTGCACGAAGACCTGTTTGCAAGTCTGTTTCATCCTAGGATCTCCTTCATTTGGGGGCTCTGAGCACCTGGCCTGCGGGAGGAGGGGAACACAGGAAGTGGCGAGTGAGTGGGGACACTCAAGTTTCTGTTTCCAGTCTTCTTTTTCGTTTTGGGTCACCCACCCAGCGATGCTCAGGGGACCCTTCGGGGTGCTGGGGATTGAACCCAGGTCAGTGGCAAGCCCCAAGCCACTGTGCTGTTGCTCCAGCCCCTGCTTCCAGTTTTTTCTGTGGGGCTCTGGCTTCCCACCTCTGTTCCCCCACGCTTCACCTGCTGGGACACCCATTCTCCATTCGCTTGCTGCCCCCTGCTGGTGGGAGGAGCTCAGGTCCCTTCTGCGCCCGATTGGCCTGGTCCAGCGGGCAAATCAGGTCCCTCCCTCCCTGCGGGGAGGTGGGCGCGGTCATCAGGGACGTGGGGAATTGAACTGTGTGGCCCACCCCCCACTCCTGGGTTGCAGTGGTGCGTGCATCCTGCACCCCATCTGCCGGCCCCACTGCCTAGGTCTCTGAGGGCCATTTGAGTGGTCTCTGATACCCACATAGCACCTCAGATTCCACCTGAGGCCACTCCCTCATTGTGGGGAGACTGACCAGGGGGACAGATGGCTCAAGGGTTGGAGCTCAGGCTCTGCCGGGCCCAGTTCCCAGCATGCCTGGTCCCCCGAACAGCCAGTAGTAACTCCTGAGCACTGTATCAAGAAACCTGAGCCTTGCCAGGTGTGGCCAAAAGCCCAGAAAGGAAAGAGAACAGGTTCTTTAAGAGTGATGGGGACCCCGAGCAATAGGCCAGAGGGTAGGGTACTTGCCTTGCACGCAGTCAACTTGGGTTCTGTCCCCAGCATCCCGTAGGGTCCCACGGGCACACCGGGAATAATTTGAGCACAGAGCCAGGAGTAACCCCTGAGCATTGCTGGGTGCGAACCCAAAAGTCAAAAGAAAAAGAAAGGGGGAAAAGAAGGGAAGAGCTGGGAAGACAGTTGTCACCTAGCAGGATTCACGACCCCCAAGACACACCTGTCTGGGCCTGTGGCAGTGGGACTGCCCCAACACCCCTGTTTTGTAACCAAACTTCTCAGGGGCATACTCCAAGACCCCCAAGTCCTAGGCTGGACCCGCTTGATTTCCACCCTGACCAATTTCTCTTAGGTTTCCCCGCCAACACAGCAAATGCTCTTCAGGGGGCGATTTGTGACCCCCCCAAGACTCCCGCTATCCTGGTGCTTTGGCAGCTCAGGGTGTGCGGGCTGGGGACTCGCTCCTTGGGGGCTCCGGGGAAGGACAGAGGACAAGTCCTGTGTGACGGTCTCCCTTGGTCTCTCCCCAGACAGCCCCTGAGTACCAGAGTCTGCAGCGAGACATGCCCTACCTGGACATGGTGATCGCCGAGACCCTGAGGATGTACCCGCCGGCTTTCAGGTACCCCCTGCGGGCACTCACTACAACAAGGGTGTTTCCTTTTGGAGACCAGCCTCCCTGCTGGCCGCCTCCTCCCTCTCTCCACCCATCCATCCTTCTCCTCTTCCTCCCGCCTAACTTCCTCCTTCCTTCCTTCCTTCCTTCCTTCCTTCCTTCCATCCTTCATCCCATTCTCTCCTCCCTTCCTTACCTACTTCCTTCCTTCCCTCCCTCCCCCTCCCTCCCTTC
>JAOXYA010000001.1:65990003-66008418 GCA_028565675.1 Sorex palustris
CCATCTTTCTTTCCAGAGGGAGGAAGGCGGAAGGGAGCAACACCCTTTTCCCTCCGGGCAGACCTGATGGCTTGGATTAATGCGTAGTCCATTCGCTTTTCTGCTCCAAGCTGCTGGGTTCTGCATTAATTCCTTGTGCTTCTGGGTCTGTGGCCGTGCTGGAGAGCCGCTCGTGGGGGGCAACTGGTGGCCTCGGTAGGGCATGAAGGACAGACTGGAACGCCCCACCTTAGATTCTTCTGGGAACTCTTATGTGCGGGAAGACTGTGATGGTGGCAAGGTAGAACTGAATTTTAGATTTCCTTATATTGACTGACAAACACATAATTCACACTTATGACAAAATACTCCTTCTTCTGAGGGTTTCTTTGAACCCTATTATAATTACCTTTTATTTTATGCTCTTATAGCATCAGGTACTAAGAATGGAATTTTAAGTTTCTCTGTATGGTTGGATAGTAGTTATCTCTTCTTTTCAAATATAAGCTTGATGAGAACAAAATAAAAATTTGTGGCTTTGTAAGTTCAGGTTCTACCCACAACACATATGGTCCCCTGAGCACCTCCAGAAGTGACTCATAAGTACAGAACCAGAAGTAATCCCTAGCACTGCTGGGTGTTGACTCCAAACAAGCAGAAATAGGATTTGTTTCTTTGCTTTCTCTTAACATTAACTCATACCTCATAGATAATTATGGCCTTGTACATATTTTAGAGAAACAGATACTGATTATTTTAAATGATATTTTTCTTTGTTAGGTTGCCATATGTTGTATGTGCCAGATTAGGTAACTGACACAACAAAAATCTATTTCCTCCTACATAGTGGATAGAATTTTAAGATCAAAAAGCAGTCCAGTTGTATTTCTTCTTGATTCTCCTTGGTTAGCAAATGGTTCTTTTTTTTCTATATCCTCACATAGTCTTGCCTCTTCTAGGTCTTATTTTCTTTAATTAGAACTGGAACATCAAATTAGTATTTACATAATGAGAATTAGATAGCAAAAATCTTAATTTTGAGGTTAAGGGGTGACAGTTATTCGATGTCTCTGTTTAACAACTTCCTTGATCCCAGGCAAAAGCAAACTCAGATGAGCCACAACTCTTATTTTTGGTTTATCATTTCTTATGTACAAGAGTTCTAATTTGCATCCTTCTATACTGCTCTGAGCTGTCATGTACACACTCTTGTTTGTGCTGTACCCAGTGTGGTACTGTCACTGGAGATTGATTGCATGTCAGTGCTGAGCTAAGTACTCAGTGAACAACTGTTGGGAAAAATCTACCTGGAAGAAAAGAGTTAGCTAAAGATTTACCTGAAGATTTGTCTTGCAGAACATTCTAGGCCTCCAAGTAGAACGTTGAGAGAATCTGAGAAGACTTCCTTAAGGAAGTATGCTAAGTCTTCAGGATGTTAAAAAGTGGCTCTGTGAAGGGAGCCTTGGTGGGCCATTGGATGTTATCCTGGAATCATTGCTTCTCTGGCCCTTTAGTGCAACTGAATTGAAGCTGCATGTGTGATTATCAGATCTAAACTAAGTAGGCAATGTCCAGCAGCTATGTGAAAGGTTATTTCCTGCACCCTGGGCTCCCTTCAGTCTGTTCTCCGCCCAGCACCTAGGGAGATCCTGAGAAAGTCCTATCTTCTGCCTGATACCCCTTCTTAAAACTTTCTCCTCTCTTTTTCCCTTGAGGATGGCAGCCACGTGCCTTCCAGGGTCAGGGTTCTTTTCTCTTATTTTATTGGTTTTGGTGCAGTGCCCATCATTGTTTAGGGGCCACTCACAGTATATTACTTGGGGTTACATCGGGTAGTGCGGTGTGTGTGTCTATGTATGGTGGGGTGGGGGGAGATGGTGGTGCTAAGGATCAATCCTAGTCTTCCCACATGCAAGGCATGTACTCCAGTTCTTTGAGTACTCTCTCCTGTTCCCAACTTGACCTTTTAATCCTCTATAATTCTTCATATTAAGGTTACTTTCATTTAGAGTTCTTATCATGGCATGTAAGACATATTTGTGATTGTTTGTCTCCACCAGATTTTATTTTATTTATTTTAAATTTCCTTGGCTTTGGGGCCACATCTGGCAGTGTTCATGGGCTATTTCTGGCAGTCCTTAGGGAACCTTGTGGTGCTGAGGATCTAACCCGGCCTCCCACATATAAAGCAGGAGCTCAGCCTATTGACCTGTTGCCCCTATCCCACTAGATTTGTTTTGCCTTGTTTTTTTGGGTCACATCCCGGGCTACTCAATGCTTACTCCTGGCTCTGTACTCAGGGATCACTCCTGGTAGTGTTTGGGGACCCTGTATGATCCTGGGGATTGAACCTGGGTTGGCCAAGTGAAAGATTGTACTCTTTAGTGCTTGTGTTCTCTCTCTGTTCTACCTTCCACAAAGAAACATGGCATTTTGTTCTCTCTCTCTCTCTCTTTTTAAATCTTCATTGACTTACATAAAGTGAACCATGAATGACATTTTATTAAACTAAAAAGTCTCTGGTCTAAAGTAGTTTTAGGAGGTTACTTTTACAAGAATAAAAGCTCCATGAAGACAACATTTGGTGCACATTTTTAAAAAATTGTTATATCTTGGCATCTTCAGGAGTACCTGACACATGATAGTAAATATCTGTTGCATGCTGATTGTGCTTGGATGAGAGTTTTAAAGATCTCTTATCCAAATCCCTGACTTTTCCCATTCTTCTGCCAAATCTCTCTGAAGATGGGGATTTGGAATTATCCAGTTTCTCTGTGTAGCAGAGAAATATGAGAGTTGATGTTGTGACTCAGGAAGGTGGCATTGCTTTTCTGTGTACAGGTCTTAAAGGGCATCCAAATGTCATCAGACAAACAACAGTATCTGTTCTACATCCTGCACGCCCCCCTTTCAGAGGCTTCCAAGGGAGATGTTATTGATATCATCTATCCTACTTCTTTTCAAAGTCCCCCGAATAACATGTTGAATAATCATTAGAATAATCCCTCTACCAGCTTTTATTTAATCATTTACAGAAATTCACCGAGGGCCAGAGAGCTAGTACTGGAGATAAGGCACTTGCCTTGCTTGCTTCTGGCCCAGATTTTATTCCTGGTACCACATTGGTGCCCCAAGCAGTGAACTGCCAGGCCCTCCCTGAGTACAGCTGAGTGTGCCAAGGCTACTTCATGCTTAAATTACCAGCCACTCAGGTGTTATTTCTTAGATGAGGTAAGGGAAGGGATTTTAGTTTTTTATTTTTCTCAACATCTCTCTTTCATCTCTGTTGACGATTTTCCTGGTTGGAGGGAGGCTGAGCAGTCTTGACACGAGGGTATGACAGTTCACTTGTGTCCCATCTTGCCCTTTGCGTTTTCATATCACACCGAGTCATTCAGAATCACCAGGATAGTTTATTTATTATAGCTGCCACCCACAGTCCTGATGTCAAGTCACAGTTCGTGGTCAGTAATGGTTTGTGTAGAAGGCACATGTCAACAGGAAGGTACTGGCGTTTATTCTGTGTTCAGAGACTAAATATGGAGGTGGAGAAAATGGGCCTTTGTTTGTGGCAGCAGACCCAGAGCTGGAAGATGGAGTGGTGGTCACAGAAAGATTTTTTTATTCTAGTATTGAATTCACCCCATTATCTGCGTTCAATCCTGCATGCCAGGAGTGATCCCTGAGAGCAGTGCTAGGAATAAACTCTGAGCATAGCAGGGCGTGGCCCCAAAACATATAGAATAAAGTCAAATAAATTTAAAAAATCCTATTCAAATCTGGGAGGCAGCTCAAAGGCCTGAAGTGTTTTGTTTCAGGAGCCCTGGGTTTGATCCCTGTACTCCTCTGTCCTCTGAAAACTTATGGGTGTACCTCTGCCCCAAATAAAAATCCTTAGTAACCTGGGGAAAACTATTTTCAATTAGTTGTTTTTTATTTTCAGATTTTTATTTGCTTTTGGTGCAGGGGATTGAACCCTGGACTGGTGACGTGTGTGCTCTTGTCATGGAGCTACATCCCCAGCCCTGAGATTAGTATTTTGTTTTTGTTTTTGAGCCATAACAGGTGCTCAGGAGCTGCCTCAGGCTTTGTGTTCAGGGCTCACTCCTGTGGTCCTGGGGATTTAACCAGGGTTTCGCTGTGTGCAAGGCAAATGTCTAACTCTCTGTACTGGTTCTTTAGCTCCTTAACCCCTGGTTTTAGCTTAGCCCAAGAGTGTGCTCTGTTGTTTCCCTAGGGAAAATGTGTTTCTGTGTTAGGGATGAAAGGGTGCAGCCTAGTCTATTTAATGGCCTCTGAAATAGTGGAATGCTGAAATTAAAGAATAAATTATGTTTTTAAAAATCTTTTTTTTTTGATTTTGGGTCACACCCGGCGATGCACAGGGGTCACTCCTGGCTCATGCACTCAGGAATTACTCCTGGCGGTACTCAGGGGACCATATGGGATGCTGGGAATTGAACCTGGGTCAGCTGCACGCAAGGCAAATGCCCTACCTGCTGTGCTATTGCTCCAGCCCCTCATTTGAAAAAATTTTTAAAAGGGAGTTGACCATCAAGCCCTCTGAACACTGCTTGAGAAGCCCCTCCCCCAAAAGGAAAAGTCCCGAGAGATTCACTTTCCTAAGGTCAGAGTTGGACCGGGGACTCCCAGGGTGTCCTAGCGTCCAGCACTGAGCCCAGAGCTGGAGTGCTCGTGGAGCGCAGTGCTCACTCCCTCTTCAGGCACCTAAAGGTAACAAGCCCGCAAATGCTGAGGGGCTTCTAGCCCCGCACCGTGCTCCCTCCTGAGCTGCCTTCCTATTCTGTGGCCCTGACCCAACACACACCAGTGCAGTGCTCACCGCCCCAACCCAGGCCACACCGGTCCAGCCACCCAGTACCCTCTTCTCGGCTGCAGACCTGGACAAGGACAGAGCAATGCACAGTGCCAGACGGTGACAAGGTCACATGCAGAGAAAGGCATGGAGACTGGGACAGGCTGTGGTCCCTGAGGAACCATGAGACATCCCAACCTTGACTGTTCCTTCAAATCCCCTAATGGTCCCTCAGAAGTCCTGTTCACACAGCTTCTCCCTCCCCTAGTCCCACCCCAGTATCCTCTCCTCCAGGCAGTCCTCCCTGATTTGGCCAACCCCAAAGGCTTCTCCTTTTTTGAAGTCTTACGGTGTTTCAAGGTTATCTAGATGTGCTCCATTTGCTGCAACAGTCACTAAATAATTTTCTATTAAAATTTAGGGTGATGGGGTCTCCCAAGGCGTGCACAAGACCCCAGGTTTCCTTCCCAGAGATTACTGGCCAACTGGGCCTGTGGCCCAATGAAAGGACTTGAGGATATCTGCTGCAAAGACCCCAAAGCACTTGGGTATCTAGGTCACCCCTACAGTGCAGGGGGTCTCCAGGATGCTCCCGCTGTGGAGCTCAAGGGAGCAGTTACTGGAATCTAACTAGGTCTTTTGCAATTGTCTATACTCCTGAAATTTGAAAGTAATGACATAGAATAGGAAGTGCTTCCCCTGAGCCAAAGATGGCCCACAGGGCTGGAATACATGCTTTGCATGAAGAAGGTTGGAGGTCTCCCGGCTTCATGTGATCCCCAAGAGCTGCTGAATGTGACCTCTGAGCACTGTACCTGGAGGAGTTCCTGAGCACTGCTTGATATGACCCAAACGCCAACAGAGTGGGCCATTCTTTTCACAAAAGTACCATGTTTTGAGGGCTCCATGAGGCTGCGGTAGCACAGGATTAGAGCATCTTGTTTTCAGGGCCACAGCACTCATCTTGCTTTCTCAGAACCCTCAAAGATGTGTGCAGAGCTGGTGGGGACCAGTACTGAGGCTAGGTGAATAGTGTTCCCCCACTGTGGAGGATGCTTGGTCCTTCCTGCCTGGCCCTCCTGCACCCCCAGTCCACTTCCTGTGTACTCACTCAGCACTGCTTCTGAGTACTCTTACTGGCGATCCGTCAGCAGTGACAAATGTCTCCATTTCCTCCATTCAGATCCCGCTCCAGCTTGAGTCCAAATCTGCTCTTGGGCCCAGAAATGGCGTTCACATCAAGCTCGTCTCCCGTGACACTGGGGTGCCCAGCAAGCCCCAACTCTGAGAAAATCACTGTATGGAAATTTGAACTTTGGGGGAAACATCCCTGTAGCACCCAAGGGGTCCCTTGAACTGTGAGGATAAGTGAGGTCACTTGGCTGACATTCCCTAATGGCTTAATAAACCTTTGCTCTCACCTCCACTCTGCCAATGGCGCAGGAGGACTGTGAAGCTCACTCAGTGACAGGAAGCTGGGAAATAAGCCCAAACGCCTTCTGATGGGAGACACAGGTGGCGCCAGGAAGGGTGCCAGCCTCAGGATGGAAGGATGCCTGGACATGCTAGTGGGGTGATGCACCCATGGAGAGGTCCACGGCTCCTGCCAGGGTTGCAGATCTCCCAGGTTTGACCGGTCAGAGTGATAGTACAGTGGGCAGGGCACTTGCCTTGCACGTGGCTGACCCAGGTTCAATCCCTGGAAACCATATGGCCACCTAAGTCCACCAGAAGTGATCCCTGGGTGCAGAGTCAGGAGTAGAACCTGATACCACCAGGTGTGACCAAAATACCAAAAGAGAAAAATAACAAAAAGTCATTCCTCAGAAGTTCCACTTCCAAAGTGATTCAAAAGCACTATTAGGCTTTACTTTCCCAGGAGGGCCATGCCAACTATACAGGAAGTTTCAATGCTAGGAAACTGAGGCAGAAATGGCCTCTATGAGCACTTCCTAATTTGGACCAAAGAATCAAAATTTGACTGAGATTATTGGGTCGTTGAAGTCAAATTCAGAAAAGAACTTGCACCTCCAATCCCATACCTGCCAAGGGGTGCTGACTGCTGGTCCACTCACCACTCTGTGCCTCGGTTTCCCCATCTGTAATAGAGGGCCTGGCAGCCCAGGTTCCTATGCACCCCTCCTGTCTGATCCTTCCACTTCAGCCTTGAGTACCCGAACTTTCTCAAACTATCCCCACAAGGCTCCCTTCTCTGCCCCCAAAGATGCCGCAGCACAGTCCCTGGTCCCTCCCTGCCCTAGGAACTCCCGACCCCTTCTGTGTGCTGACTGAGCACGCTTCATCTCAGTGACCTGGATTCTGACTCACTGGGACAACTCATCAAGTCAGGTGACACCAGCCACACAGCCGCATCCCAGCCTTCTGCGGGCTGTTTGCAACCCTGCCCACCTCAGCACCCTGAAGGTGGGTACCCACCTCAGACAGCTGTGAGGCTCCCTAGAGTGCAGAAAGGCTGGGCCCCCATTCATAACCCCCAGCTGAGACTCAGCTCAAAGCCCATCATTTTGCTCAACACCAGCCAACCCAGGGCAGGTAACGTCAGGAAACGCTTCCAGCTGCTCCAGCCTGCTTCTTCCGGGGGCGCTGCAGTCCCCACAGGCCTCACTCTCCGGACCATCTCTGTTTCTCTTGTCCCCCAGTCCACCTCACTCCCCACAGCCTGCCCAAAGGGGCCCTCATTTACCTTAAACAACACCCTGGTGGCAACACCAAGTCCCTGAAAAGCAGGCTTGCGATCGGGGACTCTCCAGGGATGGAGAAATGTGGGGCTCTGAGAATTTTGCCACACAACCATGGGACGGGCTCTACAGGATGGATATGGGGGTGTCACGGCCTCATGTCTCTGGTCACTAAGCACGGGTTGCAGACGCTGCTGACCTGGGTTAGGTTCCGGATTATTCCCTCTGTTTGTTTCACAGATGAATTAAACTGCCTTGGGTCAGAATGACCGAAAACATTTGATTAGGAAAGTGGGGCACGGGGGAATGGATGGGCCCTCCTGAGGAAGAGGGAGTCCAGGTGGAACGGGCAAAGGCCTGGAGGCTGAGCCGCCTGCTTGATGCCTCTGCCCTGACCACACGCCACCAATGGGCAGCAGACATGATTTTTGGCCGGGGAGGAGGGGTTGTGGCAGGGTGAGAAGGCCAAGCTGATGCCGTAACCACAGCCTACTCCACTCAGCAGTGAAGCCAGGTTCTCTGGATCTTGTGGGTCTAACAGTGCGGGAAGAGAGAAAACTCACAAAACAAGTTCTGCAAATGTTGTCAGACTGTATATGTGACCGATTGTTCCAGCTGTGGAAGGGGCCCCAAAGGTGACAATCTTGAACTTTTTGCGCCATCAGCCTGGAGACCCAGGACAGCAGGGCCCTAGACGCTGAACAACATACTCCACTCCTCCACCGTTTCACACAAACCACGTTTATTCTCAGACTCGTGTGACAGTTGCAGCACCATCATCCAAATCCAACAAGGACTTGAACCGAATCCAGCTCAAAAGGGGTTGGCAACTCTGAAGGTGTGGGAAAGCCCCCCACTGTGGCCACCTCCGAGGCCAGAAGCCCAGGAGTGACTGCCTGAGTCAGAGCAGGGTCACCCAACCCCCACAGATGTTGCATGGGCCTCCCGTATTGCACCACTGGGGAGAAGTGATTGGTCCCATAGGCGCCTCTCCCTCCCCACGGAAGACCAGAGAAACAAATTCTTCAAATTAAAATCAATCCATAAAACAGGACCTGAGCCGTGTGCATGGGCAGCAAAGTCACTGAGAGTGAACAGTAAAACCTTAATATCTTAGTAAAAGCAGCCAAGGGGCCTTTGCACAAGCATGCCCCAGTGACTTAAAAGTCAAAACTATCGCTAGAGATTAGGAATGTAAGCCCTTGGTGAAGGCAATCAAGAAGAGGCCATTAAAATGGTTTAAAATCTAGCCGCCCCACCTCAGAGAGCCATTGCCAAGCACAGAGGCCAGAGAGCACATGGGCACCCTGTTTGGGCAGGTGGGGTTCACTGCCGACCTCCAAAGACAGAGGACAGGTAGAATATGCTGGACTGTACCCCCTGGATCAGCCCCGAGTCCCTGTCAGGGGGTGCTGTATAGTGGATGACATACTCAGGATACGCCTGATGCTTCTCGAAGATCACAAAGATAGACGGGTCGGTTACGCTATTGACACAGCTATCGTAGAAAAGGTTGCTCTGGCCCTCCCTGGCTGGGGGGCGTACAAAAGTGGGGTTCCCACGGATGAACTCGCCCACCAGCACCCGCGCCACGAACATGGTCTTGGAGTGCAGATCCGACTTGCAGTAGTGGTGTGAGTAGGCGGCGTCTCGGGCGAAGTAGCTCCCTGAAACAACATACAAGCACGGCTCAGCGGGGACCCCAAGACCACGGTCCTCGGGACCAGCTGCCACTGTTGGTCCCGGAGATACCCTTAACTCCTGGCACAGAGATGACGAGCCTTGGTAAGAACAGTCCTTCAGGTTCTCATTCTCTGAGCTACTTCAGCCCCATTTCTCAGATGAGATGATCCATCCCAGGAGCCAGAACACCGCAACGGCCTGGCGGCTGAGGATTGGATAGATACCAGGGGTCTCCACACTGTCATTACATGGGCTGAGACCCTTCTTGCTGGCCAGCCTGCGGGCCTGAGCTGGAGAGAATGACGACACCCCATGTTCCCACTTCAATGTGGCAGTAAGGAAGGAACCCAAGCAAATAGACCGGCAGATGCCGACAAAAATTGCCATTAGAAGCTGTGACAAATATTAAGTGTGGTCACCAATGGGAAAGGGAACTGGGGAGGAAGGGTCATTCTGACAAGGCCATGGCCCCCAACACGGGGCACAACAGAGCTAGTACAGTGAGGTGTGGACCTGGGCTCCCCAAATTTTATCTTACTAAAAGCCAACTGCATTTCCACAAAATTTGATTTGCGCCATACTCATAGCCACTCTCCACATGCTCAGGCAGAGCCTCACCCACAAGTGAATCCTGAGAAAATCCAGGTACGTGGGACTTTGTGACGGGACTTTGAGAACTCTGGGTTCAACGGGACTGGGAATGGAGATCCTCTGCCTGCATCCCCCTGTCTCTGGCAATTCAGCAGTAGCACCCATAAGCCACCTCTGGCTGGTGCCATATAATCTAGTTATCGGCCACCATCCAGATCACATGTGCTTCTCTCCTGGAAAGGTGCACAACATGACACTCGCCATAACCATGCCACCAGATCCCACACCAGGCTTTTTCACTTGGGGCGCCCAGAGGGGGGTGGGTGAGACCCTTCCTCCCCAAGGGATCCAGTCGCAGCAGCCAAAAACCTCCAGAATTGAACCATCACCAGGTTCACGGCCACTCTCCACACGCTTGGGCCGAGCCTCACCCACGAGTGAACCTATTCCTGGACACTTCATACCATATACCCTACCCATACTCCAAGAGTACCACACCACATTTGATGGGGTTCAAAGTAGAAGGCAATTAATCTTAGAGGGAAATATATATATATATATATTACAGATATATAGCACATAAGGATCAAGCTTTAATAACATGTTAGTGATCTTGTATAGAAGGGCTTAATGGCCCCTGGGTAAAATACAACAATCTTCACACTCCTTAAGGATACTTTTCTATAGCATTTTCACCGGTTTTTCCTAACAAACAATACAAAATATATTTTTCAATTCTACTTTGGGGCAGGGATTGGGGTTCGGGATGGAAACATCCAAAATAGGGTGGTAGGAAAATGTAATGGTGGGGGGATTGGTGTCTGAATATTAAGTGCAACCAAATATTGTGAACTACTTTATAAAATAAAAATTTTTAATTTGATTTTCAGTAAGTTTTAAATGGTTTTAAACTAGAAGGCAGCTCTGCCCAGTCCCCGTGGGCTAGTACAGGAGGTGACCAGGCCCCCATGCCCCAGCGCCCTGAGACCCCCCAGCCCAACACTAGAACCATGAGTCCTGTGGAGAGGAAACGGGTAAAGCTGCCAGCTGAGGTCCAGCCAGACAAGCCTCCTCTGTCCTTGTCCACACAGCCACGGTCTTGTCGGGGTCACACTGAGGGACAAGCAATGACCCTGGAACAGGCAGCAGATGAGAAAAATAACACCAGGTTTATTCAGCATGGTGCCACGGCACAGCCACAGAAGAGGACATCCTTATCCTCCAGAAGCCTGACAGGATGAGGGGACATATGCCACCTCCTAGCTAATGGTGCACAAACAGAAAAGGGGCTGGCTAAGGCAAGTAAGTGGGTAAGGCGCTTGCCTTGCATGCAGCCAACCCAGTTTGATCCCTGCACCTCACATGTCCACTGAGCATCGCAAGGAGAGATTCCTGAGTGCAGAGCCAGGAGTAAGCCCTGAGCATTGCCAAGTGTGGACAAAACCCCAGAAATACACAGAAAAGGAGTGTGAGAAAGCCAGCAGGACCAATGCGGGAACTGACCCATCCGGTAAACACCCATGGGAATTGTCTGGTGTTATTCCCGACACTTCCCTGCATTTGAAACGACTTTCAAATGCTCAGCTAATGTCCTCACAGCAGTCATGCATGGACGTGAGATGTTCTCGCAACAACTCCAGGCCTCTGCCCCACAAAACCCGGCTCTGGGAAAGGAAGCCCAGCCTCAGTGCTGTCCCTCTTAACCTCATGCCAAAGGGGCCAGTCCCCCAAGTCATGGTCCTTCCGCCCACCTGCGGACAGCCAGATCTCACCCTTGCCATAGGATGTGCCGTGCAGCCCGCAGATCCGCCAGTCAAAGTTCTGCTGGCAGATGGCGTCGACATAGGAAGAGCTGGTGCCATGGAACAGCTGCCTCTCATCCACCTTCTCGTTTCCATTTCTCTTCTGCATCTGCGCCTTTTGCCTAGAGTCGCAGGAGAGCTCAGAGGCTGAGCGTGGCTGCCACCAGACATAGCCACCAGAAGTTGGGGACCCAAGTGTCCTTAGGCCTGCTCAAAGTTCCTGGGAGACTTCACCGATAGGCCGAGAGAAGGGAAGCAGAGGCCCCCACTGCACAGACCCCCGACTCCCAGCCGTGAAACTGCCTGGCCTTGGAGGGCAGTGCTGCACCCCCCACTCCTTTGGTTCTGGGGGTCTCGGTGGGAGGCTACCCAAGTTACCCTGGTTTCCCCCTGCGCTGCTGTGGATCTGCTCGCCCAAGGGCATGCCTGGCTACCAGATCACCTGTCTGTGTGCCAGGGCTGACGATGTGGAATGGGCACTGATGTGGGTATTGAGTCACAGGGAGGAGAGCTGGCAGGACTGTGGGCACCAGGATGCTCACATCAGCAGTGCTCAGCCAGCCTGGCTGGTCCCTGTGCCCCAGAGCAAACACCCCTCCCTCCCCGCCATACACACACACATGCACGCACCACTGGTAAACTTCCCAGAGGGCCAGGTTCTGAACACGCTCGATCTTCTGCACAGAGCAGCAAGGCAGCGTTTGGTTGAAGAGTTTCCAGATCTGCTGATACTCCTCAGAGGACGAGTTCAGTAGGATTTTCTGCAAAGGCCAGTGGTGGTTCTGTTACTGTTCCCGCACCACAGACAGCGAGCTCTTCCCCACCTGCCCAGGGGCCAATGATGGGCACCTTGCCCCCAGGAGGGCTGTGCTCTTTTCTGGACCCTCACAGGGCAGAGTCCACAGCCAAAGACACCCCAGAGCAGGAGTCACTGTATGAGGGGGCAAGTTCAGTCCCAGACAGCAGAGGAACCCCCACATGGCTGCCCAAGGAGAGGGGGGTGGGGACAGGGGGCAGGGGACTGCCTTTCCCAGAGTGTGGCATTCTGGATGGGCCTGTGAGATCCTGACCACAAGTGGCCAGACTCCACCCAGTGCAACCACCCAACCCTGCCTGAGTCAAGTTGGGCTGAGGGATAGTGCATTTGGGGGTCTCTGGGAAGCCCCTCCACATTATCCTCTCCCCCATCCCAAGGGTAGCCCTACAGCCCACGGCACCTGACCCCAGCCCCTGCATGTGTGAGCCTCCGACCAGTCCAGACCATGGGGCTCTGCCTCTCGCCCTCCTGTGGGCCCGTGCCCACCCGCCCCCAGCTACACTGTTAAGGGCTGCCACACAGCACTAATTCACTGCGGCTCCCATCACCCACCCACTCCTCCCCGCCTCTGCCTCCCGCCCGTGAGCAGCCCCCAGAGCCACCCTCCCTGGGCCTCCACCTGCCCAGGTGCGGTCATGGAACTCGGCCCTCCATGTCCGACCTCCCGCAGCCACCATCTGTCCTCTTGGCTCATTCCATGGAGGCACAGGACTGCCCCTGCACGGGCCGGCGGCAGTGGACAGGAGGATACCAGTGCCAAGGCTAGTGCAAGAGAGCCCACTCAGGGGCACATTGGACACTGGCGGGAGGGTCCTGCCGACTCAGTCAGCCCTCAGAGCCCATCGCTAGCACTCCTGTCTTCAGGTCTTTCCCACCAGCAGCTCCTCACCAAATCTCTCACCATACTCAAATCCTCCCCTGCTTTCATTTCCAGTTTTGTTTTTTTGGCTTAGGAAAACTAAATAGTTCTTGAGTTCCTTATCTCTTCCCTTCTGGAACATTTTCAGCTGATCCTCCTCCCCCCGTAATACACTGTCTCCCTCAGCCATCTCCCCGCTGCCTACACTGCCTTCAAACCCTCCAGAACCCGGGCCAGGAGACAGCAACACTTAGGCCTATGGCTAGGGTGTGGCGGACTCAGGTTCGGTTTCCAGCCCACGTGGTCTACAGCATCGGAACATGGACAGCCAGCTGTGACCCTGGAGATCTCGATGTAGCACTGCCAAGGCTACCCACTACATTCTCATGCCCTGGCGCTGAACAGACAGGCCTGCAAGGCCCCCTGCGCAGCATCTAGAAGCCCCACCACATGATGGGGGCTAGATTACAGCCTTTGTTCCTGATGCAGGCACCCACGCACCTGGGCATCTTCCCGAGCCCTGGCCTAAGAAGTTTCTCCAGGCATGATACTCACCTCTGTCGGAGGACACACTGCTTCCCAGCCTAAAGCCGCACCCTTGCATACCTTAAAGCCGGGGTCCGGCAGAGCCGACGGGTCCCAATGGTCTGGGATATTCTTTGGGCCTTGGAAGTTGACATGGCTACAAAATGAAAGCAAAAACGTTAGGACACACAGCAGCGACATCATAGGTGGCCACGAATGCTGACATGAGCCTCTTCTCGGCATCATGGGGGTGGCCGACATGAGAGCATTACCACCTTCCCATGTGACCACCCCCACATAAGGCACAGAAGATCCCTTTCTCACCTGCACCCCAATTCTGTGCTTAAGGATGGGAGCCCAGCATGCATTTAGCACACACACACCCTTTTCCACAATTACAAAATTCAAAGAGTGCAGAAACAGTCTTTTAAAATAGTCTCTGTAAAACATCATTAGCGTTAAAAAAAGAGCAGTTTTTCAAAACATAAAATTGGGGACCAAAGCGTATACAACAGGTCAGCTGCTGGCTTGCATGTTCAATCCCCAGCCATGTATATGGTTGTGGAAAACCAACAAGAGTGACTCCTGAGAGCCAGAAACAGCCCCTGAGCACTGCTGAGTGCAGCTCAAAAGCCTCCCTTCCCCCACCACCCAATTGGCTGGGAATGTAGCTCACTAGTCTCACATATGTGATACCTGAAGTTTGATCCCTGGAACCTCAAAAACAGAAGAAAGAAAAGAAATAAAAACCCATCAAACTGATATGAAGAGTTCAGTGACATGGCAATTTGACTTGAACTGCTAAGTGACAACTTGCAGTGTCTAAATTCTTCTAAGCGTGTCTGTGTATGTTTCACTGCATAAATATGAATATGTATAATTATTGGGTGTCACAAAGCACAAACTCCCTCTATGATCTATGAATAAAAATAAATAAAAGCTTAGCTCTAAAAGACAAATGGCTTAAAAGGGATCAAAGACTGTAAACTAGAACTCCAAATCCAGCCTACTCCACTTCAGAAGGTGCTTTTCTTCCACAACAAATAGCTCTGCCTTCTGGTTCTGCCGGCAGGAGACACAGACCTTTCTCCTAAACGTCAAAGAACTCCCATAAATAACATCCCAGGGAAAATGGCATGGCTTATAAATAACCAAGCAGGGCTCATGAGTAAGGATCAGCCAAAAGCAGAACCAAGGAGGAAGATGCTGAAATGATCAATTATAAAATTATTCTTTTATGTTTAAAGACAAAATGTGAAACAAATATGGAAAGAACAGAAAATTATATGTTAAAAAACAAAACAAAACACCTAGAGGATTGGAAAAAGGACAGAACAAAACTCCCAGGAATAAAAATCCCCACAATTCTAGTTACTGAAAGTTTCACAGGCAGACATCCTTGCGGATCAGAAGCCCCACAAGAAAAGGAGTGAGCTGGACCACATGGGAAATGAAATCCAGAATGTGACCCAAACCAGTGAGGAAGTGGAGCAGCTGGGGGTAAGTGGGACACAATGAAGGGCACATACATGAGGCGACTAGAACAGGCTAGAAACAAAAACAAGAGCTAGACAGTCCAGGGTTAAGGTACACAAAGTCAAGCCCATCTTGATCCCAGGTACCAACCACGTCATCCTCCGGTACTTCTAGGAGCAATTCTTGAGCCCGGGGCCGGGAGTAGCCCCCTAGGACCACCGCATGTGGCCCCAAAACAACAAAACCAAAACCACTCTTCAAAACCAATACAAGAAATAAAAAAGGAAGATTTCCAAAACTTCAAAAGCATCTCCATGTTATGAAACCAAAAATAAAATCATTTGAAGATAAAAATAAAGAAAATAACAGGAGTTCGATTATTACGACTTTCCCTGTCTATATTAGTCTCAAATCAGTAAGACTCATTTGTTCTGGAAAACTCTGAGAATATTTTGGCGACGGACTTCCAACACCACTGGAACACTCACAGCTAACCATGTGGTTCTTCCTCCCTTATGTTGTTTAGCTTGTCACTTCCATGCTTCATTAGTCGCATGTCCATCATGGTTAGAATAACCCAGAGACACCAGCCGTTCCTAAGTTTACAGTGTATCTTACAGTGTGGTAATACACGCTCACACGTTTCCGCAGGAAGGTGCCAAGAGCGCTTTCATTTGTCACTGTCGTGAATTCCTGGCCCAGTAAGTGAACGCAGGGGCAGAGGCACAGCCCACTTTCCCCACACACACACATTGCACAACAGCAGCCCCCCAGAGGACTGGCACACCAAGTGACAAGGCCCCTAAATGCCACCTACCAGGTCTGCTTTCCTTTTACATCCTTCGGGGACACATATTTGGGTCTGCGGCAAACCTTCCTCACTGTGCTGTAGACCAGGTTTTTCTGAACAAAGGCTGGGGCGGGAAATGAATATAAGCGCTCAGGTTGGCAATGTTTTACAAACAAATTAAAAAGAGTTAGAAAGCTAATCCAAATGTGCGAAGCTCAGAATCAATCTGTTAAAAATAAGGCAGCTTTTAGACATTTCAAATATTCATAAAGAAAATAGGTATCCTTAGGAGATGGATTTTAATGAATAGATGAATGATTAGTAATTGACATATCAATTATACATAAGTGCTTTTAAATTGTTCCTTCCAATCTTGTTTAAACTATTATTTTGCTTAGCAATTTTTCCCAGCTTGCGTATAAAAAAGCTTTAGCTCAGCCTAAGACCGAATTACCCCATTTTGAGCCAGTGGGACATACAGTGAGGATAATAATATGCTTATGACTTTTTCTCTTAACTTGACCCAACCGACTCTAGAGCAGGATTTCTCCACCTTTAAAAATCCATACCACCTCTACTAAAATTCTTGCCACACTCCCACCCCCAAGATGTCAGAGTTCTCCTAGGGGCTGGGGAGTCTCCAGCTCTGGAGTTAGAGTCACAAATACCTACAAGTACATGTGGCTATTCTTACCCTCTACATTTTATCCCAAAGCAACTTTCTTCCTTGGAAGCACAGTCTATAGGACATTCCACCTCACTTGGCCCTCAGTTCCTCTACCCTTCAGGCTCCTGTTCTCCACACCCCAACCTCCAGGCAGTCTGGCCAGGACACCAAGGTCTGACTCCCTTCTAGAAAGCCACGGAGGGACAGGCCCACCTCTTGCCTTTCTCGCCCTCCCCGGCCTGCGCCATCCTCTGTAGGGAAAACGATGGGTCAGAAAATACCTTTGAAGTCCAGCTCATATTTGTGACTTCCAGCCTGAAACTTGAACGTGGCAGTCTGGGCGTCAGAGCCAGCCATGCAGAACTCCTGGTAGGCCTTCTCCAAGTCACTGCTACTCACAGTGGCCACAGGGTGCTTTGTGCCCTGGAGGGGAGAGCCAGACACCACGTTGGGCCCAGTTTGGGGCTCTTGGGCACACTGCAGGCAAGCAGTAGGGTAGCTGGCAAGGAGAGAGGGCAGAGGCAGGGCAGGAGAGGGGAGGGCGGCACCCAGAGACCCAGTACCTCTCTCTCCCATAAACCGGGCCATAACCAAGGCAACCGGAAGTGAGGTGCTCAGAAGGCTCGTGAGCTGACACTGACGTGATCCTCTGCACAGCTGGGCTGGGTGGCCACATGCCTCCCAAGCAGCATTCTCATTCCCATTAGCCCCCCTTCAAAGCGCTCCCCACCCTCCTGCCACTTCATCTGCCTCCTGGATGAACACAGTTGTTTTTCCGATGATTCACTTCCCTCCCTTGGCCTCATTCCAATGACCCACAGAAGGGCCAAGATTTGAGGTGTCACCCAAATCTGACTCCTAAACCGGTCCACAACCCCAGCAAGTTCTCTTAAGTTGGGTGAGATCTAAGCCCAACTCTCCATCAGCACTTAACACAACTAGAATGGCGATAAACAGGGGGCTGGGGATGCAGCTCAGGGGCCGTTTGTGCTACACACATGGACGAAGCTCTAAAATGGCACCACCCCATCCTCCAGGGTGGGATGGTTACAGGAAGGCGGGCAGAGCACAGAGCGTGGCCCGAAACAGGGAGCAAAGACACACATGGTCAGAAGCTCAAGAGCTGACCTGCAGGCAGTTACAAGAGTGGGTGGTGTCACCCAGTATACACACGGTGGAAAGAAGTGGGATCCCCAACAAACATGAAAGGAGAGTCGAGGAAAGCTCGTGGGTTGGCAGAAGGGCCCCAGCATCAGAGCAGGAGGAGTGGGTGAACAGCAGGCTGGCAGAGGATGGCAGTGCCCCAGTGTTGGTATCTGAGCTGCTGGAGCTTGCCAATCAAGGCCAAAGGACCATGACAACAATCAGGGAGGGGAGTGTCCACGCAGCTGCCACTTACATCCGGTCCGCAGTCAAGAGAGGCAGAGAGGTGGAGCAGCACCCCCGTTTTGAAATGGTCATCTCTTGTAAGAGGGCAGGCAAAGGAGGAATAAGAGAGGGGGCAGCTGAGGGACTGGAGTGAGGCCTCCACCAGCCAAGTGGCCCCCAAGGATGCCAGCAACCATCAGAGGCAGGTGAGAAGCAGGACAGCCTCTCTCTGAGGAGGTCCAGGCAACGGGGTGGGGGGGGAGAGAGTGTGTGTGTGTGTGTGTGTGTGTGTGTGTAAGGGAGGTGGTTACATTCTTGGATCTTTGCCTGAATCAAAGCTGGT
>JAOXYA010000001.1:66008518-66025640 GCA_028565675.1 Sorex palustris
CAGACACAGTAACAACAAAGTCTCCAATGGAGACATTACTGGGCCTGCTCGAGCAAATCGATGATCAACGGGAGGGCTTCCCTACACAAACCCTAAAAATGCAAAGGACATGAAAAAAAAAGAAAAAGTTTATGAATTTTGTAGGATCATAAACACAACAGAAATCTTGGGAGAATTCAGTAAGCTTGAAACTAGCATGTAGCTTGTTGCACTTATTTGTTTTAAAACCTAGTTGTGCCCATTTGAGCAGTTAAATTAGAGCTGGTTCTAGACTAGCAATGTGAAGAAGTATTTTTTCAGACGATAAAACTTGCTGATTTCGTTTACAAGAGAGCATGCTCAGCACAGCATTCTTAAAGATTGCCAAATTTTTTTGTAACTTTGCTGTTTCTCAATTATTTTACCTTTGAGATCACAGAAGGACTCTGTGGGGTTAGAAAAAGCAAAGTAGAAGGAGCTGAAGCCTTGTAATTTGGAAGCTGTGATACCTGCTGGGAGAAGCCACTTCATCACATTCTTTGGACTCCGATTGAGCCAAGACAGAACCTTAAGAATTCACTTGTGTTGATAAGACCTCTGAAATCCCAGCCGGGGGATACCAATCAGTGGAAACTGCTCAGTAAAGTCCTCTACCTCTAACCCTTTCTTCCATCCTAAAATCACAGCCTGATGAAGCTCCTCTTCCATTTTCTGTACATGTGATGTATATGCATTGTACAACTGCATGTTTCCCCCTATGCATGTTTCTGAAAAATTCTACTACAATATGTATAAACCGTTTTATTCATTGGGCTGGAGCAATAACACAGTGGTAGGGAGTTTGCCTTTCGAGCAGCCAGCCTGGCCAAGCCGGGTTCAATTCCTCTGCCCCTCTTGGAGAGCCCAGCAAGCTACCGCCCGTGTGGAAAAGCCTGGCAAGCTCCCCGTGACATATTCAATATGCCAAACACAGTAACAACAAGTCTCACAAATGGGACATTACTGGGCCCACTCGAGCAAATCAATGAACAACAATAGGACAGTGACAGTATTTGGGGCCACACCTGGCATGTGCTCAAGGATTATTCTTGCCTCTGTGCTCAAGAACCACTCCCGGCATTGCTCAGGAAACCATATGGAGGTGCAAAGGAGCCAATTCCAGTTGGCTACATACAAGGCAAGTGCCTTATCCACTGTACCTTCTCTCCAACCTCTAAAATGTCATTTTCTTAATTATCTGTAGGTGGGCTGGATCAATAGCACAGTGGTAGGTCATTTGCCTTGCATGTGGCCAACATGGCCAGGCGCTCGACGGGCGACAGCGGCGCTTCCCCAGCCCGCGGCCGCGGCGAGCGGCGCGGTCCGGCGACTTCTCCACGTTCGGCGTCTTGGCGTCCGGCGTCTTGGCGTCTGGCGTCTGCCTCCCGGCGCGTCCCACCACGACGACGACGACGACGACGACGACGACTGGACGACGACGACGATGCGTGCGGGTTTTTCTCGTCCCGGGAATGTTCTAGAACTGTTTCGAAGGAGCCCTCCGAGTCAACGTGACTTGCCGGGGCAGGGCCCGGGATCCCGCGTGGGTTGGCGCCGCCGACCCCCCGAGACCCGCGAGCACAGCCTGTGTCTGGCGCGGGTCGCTAACCTCGCGAGATCCGGGCGCGCGCGTGCGCACGCGCGGGCTACAAGGCGTTTGAGGAACGCGCGCGGGGCTTCTTGGTCTCGCAGTTTCGCAGAGCCAACGGTTCGCCCGCCTCTCGCTACGTCGCCGGACCCTGGCTCTGCGGTCCCTCCCCCCAGGACGACCCTGATGGTCTGGCGAGCCAGCCGCCTTGGCAGGGGCGTGCGCCGAACGTTGGCCGAGGGAAGATCCTGTGGGGGGGGGAGGGGGTTGGGGGGGTCTTGGATGAGGCTGGGGGGAAGCGGGGCTGGGTGCACGTGAACCCCGAGGTGGGCGCCGAGGGGTGAAAAAGGGGGCGACGGGCGTGAAGGGGCAGGACTCGGGAGGCACCGAAAAGTCGACGTCTGTCTACAACTGTACCTGGTTGTGTGTCACTAATGAAAATTTTTCAAAAATAAGAAAAAGAAAAAAATAAACGCATCCCAAGAGTGAAGTGAAAATTTCTAAAAAAAAAAAAAAAGGAAAGGAAAGTCGTTATCTGCGCCCCCCACACCTAAACCGCAAGAGTCGTGAGTCAGCGGATGAGGAGTCGAAGGAGTGTGGACAAGCGAGCAACAGGGACGACCTGAAATGCTGTCCAGTGGCGACCGTTTTCGCCCAGGAGATTTTTTTACAGGATCCGGAGTAGATAGGGATTCACAAAATAAATATACAGGAATAATAAATTCACTGGTAATAAATCAGGCATTTATTTTTAAATAACTCTGGGGGGTTCTGGGTTTTTTTTTTAATTTTTTATTTTTTGGTGGTGGTGGTCTGTTTTGGTTTTGAGTTCTTGTTTGTTTGCTTTTGGGGTCACACTGGCAGTGCTCAGGGCATCCTGTCTCTGCACTCAGGAATTACTCCTGGCGGTGCTCAGGGGGCTGTGCTGGATGGATGCTAGGGATTGAACTGGACGGGCTGTGTGCAAGGCAAACGCCCTACCCGCTGTACAATTAATTGCTCTGGGTCGGGAACGTTTCTATTTAAGCAGCCCTTGCGATAGTACAATGGGCATGTGCTTACCTTCCACCCGGCACCCCATAGAGTTCCCCCAGCACCACCAGGAGTGATCCCGGAGCGCAGAGCAGGGGAGTAAACCCTGAGCACCACGAGGTATAGCCAAAAAAAGAAAAAAAGGTTTCAAAAAACAGAAAAGAAACTAGGAAGAGATGGAATGAAGGGAAATGTATTTAGATTTTTTTAAAAGCTGTATGAAAACAATTTTTGTTTTTACTGAAGTACGATGGTTTTATTAAAAATTTTAGAGGGGTCGAAGAGATGGTTCAGTGGGTAGAGTGCTTGGCCTTGTATCCGACCAGCCAGGGGTCTATCTGAGTACTGCAAGGGTCCCTCAGCCTGCCAGCAGTGACCCTGGAGCAAGCCCAGAGCACCTCTTGGTGTGGCCCCAAAACAAACACACAAAAATATTCTTTTCTAACTTAAGTATGAGGGGGGAAAAAGAGACACAGAGAATCACAGGAAGAGAGCACAGGCTTCTCTGCTGGCGGGGGGGGGGGGGCAGGTGCAAAAAGTAGAAAATTTCACTTTTAAATATAACTTTTCATTTGAATTGTGGTTTAATGTTGTATATAATGGCTTTCCAAGAGGAAGGAAGGATTCTGCCCATGAAGAGTTTGCCCTTTAATAGGAACAATGGAAAACCAGCAAAGTTGATCCAAATCAACATTTCTCAGAGCGCTGGAAAAAGTCAAATTCTTGCACCAACTATTTAGCATTTAAGGGCTGGAGAATTGATATAGCAGGTAGGGCACTTGCAGCAGACCAGGGTCCAATCCCTGGCACCCATATAATCCACAGAGCACTACCAGGAGTGATCCCTGAGCACTGCTGGGTGTGGCCCCAAAACAAAAATAAGCAACTATTTAGTATTTTTTTTAAGCTGGGGACTGGATAGCTTAACATTAGGGTGCTTGCCTTACTGTGACAGATGTGGGTTCGCTTCCCAGCACCCTAAGTGGTCCTTTGAGCATCACCAGGAGTGATCCCTGAGCACAGAGCCAGGAGTAGCCTCTGAGTAGGCCCCACCCCACCAGGTGGGGCCAAAAAATAAATAACAGCTGCGTCTCAGTAGAAGCTCAAACTTCTCCTCTATCTGTGCTCCTACTCCCTAAATCGCCTCCCCAGCCCCAAAGCCAGCTCTCTGGGAATTAACAACCGCTTCCTGGCACATGTAACTGAGAGAGTGGCAGCTCTTCTCAAGAATAACCAATCCCAAATAACCATCATGGGACTGGAGAGTTAGTACAACAGATAAGACCCGTGCCTTGCATGAGACCAACCCGGCTCAGTCCCCAGCATCCCATGTGGACCCCAAGCACCGTCAGGAATAATTCCTATGTGCAGAGCCAGGAATAAGCCCTAGCACTGCTGGGTGTGCCCCCAGAGTCAAACCAAACAAATATCCATCATTATTTGACCAACCCACTAGCTCCCTGAAAAGGCTTCTATTTATTTCGTCTTCCTGGAACTGGCCTTACCCTAATGGCTTCTCCCCTGGGGTTGTTTGGTGAATGTTTTCACATCCAGACTACAGGTAACAGTTATGGCAAATTATAAAGGAAGCAAGGAGCTTAAAAGGAGTTGCTGGGGGGTGAGATGCCCACAAGGGCTTTGAAACACCTTATTTCTAGGACTGTGCCCCACCCCCACCCCAATTTACCCAAGGCCACAAGCATGCCTCTCCTGATCCTCACCTAGGATGTCACATAAAAGCACATAAAAGCTCTCTTCTCCCTGTCCCAAGGTCTCCTAGCTGGCCTTGGTGTCTCTCTGTGTGGCCCTGTGCAGCTTCCTATTAAAACCAGCCCCAAAGAAACTTAGAGCTGAATTCAGAATTAAAAGCAGCAGATTCGGGCCCCAGAAAGAACTCAACAGCCAGAGTGCAGACTTCGCATGCAAGAGGCCTGACTCCGACCCCCAAGCACCACATGGTCTCCAAACTGCCTGGAATGACCCCAAGTTCTGTTATTGGGAGTAGCCCCTGAACACTGCTGGGTGAGACCCTGAAACAAACGAAGCAGCAACCTCTTCTGGGCAGGCAGAGGCTGTGGAGAATGCAAAGAATTTTCCCTTTATAGGCTGGAGAGCTAGTCCAGGCTTTAAGATGCTTGCCTTACATGTAGCCAACCCTGATTCCATCCCTAGCAGCATATGGTCCCCTGAGCACTGTCAGGTGTGAACATAGAAAGCCATATTCCCTTATCTTTCTTCCACAAAAGGTCATTATCTGGGCACTGTTCAGGGGTTACTCCTGACTTTGCACTCAGGAATTACTCCTGGCAGAGCTCAGGGGACCATATGTGATTCCTGGGGTCAAATCCAAGTTGGCTGTGTACAAGGCAAGCAACTACCCACTGAACGGACTATCACTTGGGTCCAGAATTTTTTTTGGGGGGGGACACACCCAGTGGTGTTCAGGGGTTACTCCTGACTCTGCACTGAGGAATCACTACTGGCAAAGCTTAGGGGACCTTATGGGATACTAGGGATGGAACAGAGTTGGCTACATGTAAGGCAAGCATCTTGATCTACTGGCAGGTCCAAGTTGGCTGCATGTAAGGCCTTACCTGGTGTTCTGTCTCTCCAGCCCTTGAAAATGTTTGAATTATGCCCCAGAAGACCAGTCTACAAAAGCCAGGAAATATTGCATGAGACCTGGATTTGGCTCCTGACACTGCAAACAAACAAAAAAGATACAGAATAAAAAAGTTCAATTCCCTCCCCGCCACCAAAAAAAAAAAAAAAAAAAAGAAAAAGAAAAAGAAAAAAGAAAAGAAAAGAAAAAGAAACTGATTGATCATGCTGATGATTTTTTTTAAAAAAAATATATCTCCCTGTTCTCTATCCGCTGTTTCTGACTGTGTAGACAAGATGGTTCTATGATGGACATCTTCCAGCCCGCCAAGAAGCCCTTTCTCTACCTGTTACTTGTTTTCTCATTGATTGGCCCCATCTGGGGCAGAACCAGATCAAAGGCCACAATTTGGCAAGCCAGCCAGGAGTTGGGGTTCCACTGTGTTGAGCAGGCCTGGACCAGGGAATTGTCAGGTCAGCCATGCCTGGCCCAGGGCTCACTTTCTCCTGGGACTGTCCTCTCTTTCCTGACCCGCTGACACTGCCTCTCACGCCACTCTTCCCGGGTCAGAGAGAGCTCCTGTGTTGCATGGAGGCAGGGTTCTTCAGGGTGTGCTCCCTGAATGCCTTCTGCCACTGTGCCCTGGGGCATGGAGCAGTCTGCCCACACGTCACTGTTTGCTGTGTGAGCAATTGTAGAACTTTGGCCCTGGAATCTGGGAATTATTCATCTTGTTTTTCAGCTGTGGCCAGAGGGTCTCCACGTAGCTCTTGCTGCCTTCTGGAAACTTCACCTCCCCTGACCTGGGATAGCCAGGCCCTGCTGTCCAGGAATGCCCCCTGCCCCTCAGCAGCTCCCAACTTACCCTGCACAGGCTCGAGACAGACCCCTGAGGAGACTCAGTTCCTGGGAGCTGCTGAGCCTGCCACTGTGGTGTGGTGTGGGTGTTGCCTGGTAGCCCCTGGGGTTCAGGGGGTGGCTGCGGGGGCTGTAAGGGGCCTCTCTCTGCAGAGGCCAGTGTGGGCTTAGGGGTGGGTGAATGCCTGTAGGACCCCCAGAGCAGCAGGAAGCAGCTGGCCCGTGAGCCAATACCACTCTGGGTCAAAGGGAGGGTACAGACATGGCAGTGACAAGGGCCAAGTTGGAACCACAGCAGGGAGAGCCTATGCCCTGGGACATCGGTGAGGAGACCCAGAAGTGCCTTCCCATGGGCCACTCTTGTCCCTGAGCTCCAGCCAATCTGATGTGCCGAGATGGAGACTTGGCGAGAGGGATGAGGATGGGATGGAGGAAGCACCTGCCACTGTCCCCCAAGCCTGCATGGTGGAAGGACTAGTTCAGAGCTGTGAGCACTCCAGGGGACACACAGAGGCCCTAGTTCCTTAGTGCTCTCTCCTGAATGCAGAGGCTCCAGGGCCACTGTCCCCTTGATGGTTGGAGAGTGGACCTCCTCCTGGGAAGCTCACAGGGGGGCCTGGCTCAGCCTTCTACCCACTCAGCACCCCAGTCCCCCAGCCTGCCCCAACCAGCTTCTCAAGTGGCGCCTTGGGTTGTTCCCCAGAACTCAGGACAGATCATGTGTCTCTGTGTGTGGTTTTGGGGTAACACCCGGCAGTATTCAAGGTTTATTCCTAGCTCTGTGTTCATGGACTGCTCATGACAGGGCTAGGAGGACCGTCAAGGTATGTGGGATGGAATCAGCTCAGCTGTGTGCATGTGTCCTACCCACTGTGCTTTCTCTCCAGCCTTCATATGTGTGTCTAACTCCAGTTAAACATTCTTTAAACTAGGGAAAATCCCAAACCACGTGACCCACGTGTGCGGGAACTTCTAGCTTCAGTGAGCCTCAACTCACTGGGTCCCCTGACGCACCCCTACTTCCCCTCACCTGTGTCATTCCAGACTGGAGGCCACTTCCCGGGATTCTAGAATGGCTGTAACTTCCCTCCCTGGGGGTCCTCTTCCCCGCCGTTAGCTGAGTCCTATGACTTTGTGTGACTTAGTTTTGACAGTCATTGGTACTGGCCCCAGTTTGAAGCAATCCAATCAGATTCGGCTGAGATGGTTCTCATGGGCCAGGTCCTGTCCTCTACTGCCCTCAACAGGACACTAGGAAGATTAGGTCATCCACAAAGGGGAAACTGAGGCCCAACAAGGTTCTAGAGTTTTCCAGAATGGAAGGAACTGTGGCTCTCAGGCCTAGTACGAGTTGGAATGAGTCTCCCAGGACCCCTATCAGGAGAGGAAAATGTCCGAACTTTTGGGTAGAAGGGAGACAAGGGAAATTTGAGGCAAAGGGTTCCAGGAGCTGGGAGTGCCGGAAGAGCCACGTGTGTGTATGCCGATCCTGACGCGACCCCACTGAGGGGAGATGGCTTCTCTGGCATGCAGAGGAGAGGAGGGCTTCGCAACAAGCATCTAGAGGACAGTGGTGTGGGTACAGGCTGCAGCTCCCTGGGTGCCCAGAGAGAACAGGGAGGGAGGCATCTAGAGCAACTGTGAGCAGGGTCTTCTGCCATGTCCAGGCTCTCTTCAGGAAACCCCGCCGATGACACCAGCCCTGTCTGGGAGTGCCTTCGCCGAAGTCTCTCTCCTTTTGTAGCCTGACCAATGGGTTTACAAAACTCCAGAATGAACACTGCAGGTGCCTGTCCCGAGTTTGATTCCTGGCACAACCCGAAACCTTGAGCTGGGTGTGACCTTCCCCCAGCCCCAAACACCACCAGGATATGGCCCTGGAGGTCCCCAGCACCTTCAAGATGGCCCAGGGCCCCAGCATCGCACCTTCAGGCCCCGGCACTGAACCGCCTACATGATCAGGTGAGAACCAGCAGACCTACTGAAGACCACTGGGGCAGCTCCCCCCTCCCAAAGTGAAAAGGGATTTGGGGACAGAGGGAGGGAAGCTGAGATATGGGAGGGAGAAGGGGAGCTGGGAGAGATGAAGACAGGGTGGGTGAGAAGGTGTTTGCGGGTGGCAGTGGACTATGGCACTGGGAAGGCAAAGTCGAAGAATCCACACGTGAGTCACCAAGAGGGCAAATGGGAGGCAGGATAAGGGGCAGATCCCTGGGCCATAGGACTCCTCCCCGGTTCCCAGATACTGAGGGCAGCCTGTCCTCACTAGGAGATGTGAGTCAATATCTGATTTGCTTCTACAACATCCAGACTTGGGAATGAGATGGAGACATTTTTGCCAGCAAATACATTTTCAACACCCAATGGACACACCAACAAAGAAATTCTTAGTCCACAAGTCATTTCTCAGACCCATCTAATCTTTTTTTTTTTTCTCTTTGGGTCATACCCAAAATGCTCAAGGGTTACTCCTGGCTTTGCACTCAGAAATTACTCCCAGAGGTGCTCGGGGGACTATATGGGATGCTGAGGATCAAATGGGTCAGCTGCGTGCAAGGCAAATGCCGAACTCTGGCCCCCCACTCATTTTTTAATAACTGAAAGTATATATTAAAAGTACTTAGAGGGCAATGGAGTCGGCCCTTTCCTCCCCACCCCAACGAGACCCCGAGTTGCTACCCACGAACGGCCCCTCTGGCTCCTGATCAAGCTGCTTAATGGCCATGATCCCTGAGACTTAGAAACAAATTTAAGATCCCAGCGTCTTTTGGCAGAAATACGTCCAGACCCCACAGTGTAGGTTATTGTTGACGGGCCACCCCAGGAGAGAAAGGTTGCTGTCCGTCTGCCTGCACCTCCTTGGCGCCATCCTCCAGAGGCCATTGGACAATCAGGTTTGGGCCCTCAGTGACGAGACATGTGAGGCCTTATGGGATGGGGGTGCAGCCAGCCCTTTCCTCCCCACCCCAACAAGACCCCAAGTCGTCGCCCACGAACGGCCTCTCTGGTCCTAATCAAGCTGCTTAATGGCCATGATGCCAGAGACTAAGAAACAAATCTCGACACCCAGTGGCTTTTGGCAGAAATGCGTCTGGACCCTACAGTAGGTTACTGTCACCAGGCCACCCCAGGAGGGAAAGTGTGTTGTCCCTCCACCTGCTTCCCCTTGGTGGCTCGGTGGCCACCATCCTCCAGAGGCCATTGGGCAGTTAGGTTTGGGCCCTCAGTAATGAGACATGCGGGGCCTCAAGGGATGGGGGTGGAGCTGGCCCTTTCCTCCAGGTCCCAACAAGACCCCGAGTCTCCGCCCACGAATGGCCTTTCCTGCTCCTGATCAAGCTGCTTAACGGCTATGATCCCAGAGACAAATCTGCCAGCAGGTTTTGGCAGAAATCCTCCAGATTTGTGTTAAAATTTCAGAATTTCAAAATCACGTGGCCACTACTGCAGCCACGTGACATCATGTTATTCATAACCAGCAACAGAAAACAAATTGTCTACTGTTGCCTTTTCAGAAGATCTGAGTGTTGGGGTAAAATCTCAAATAATGGTGGGTCTGGTGTCAAAATATTGAATGTGATCAAAGTAGGGAGACAGTAATATGGAAATCATCTGCCCCACAGGTAGGGGGAGGGTGTGGAATGGAGGTCTACTGAGGTTTTTGGTGGTGGAGAATGGGCACTGGTGAAGGTATGGGTGTTTCATTGTATGACCGAGACTTAAACCAAAAGCTTTGTAAGTGCTCTCACAGTGATTCAATAAATAAAATTATAAAAAAAAAAAAGTAAGGCGGAGTTCATGGCCAATTCAATCAGCTAATCAGTGGCTGAATAAATAGCAGTACTCCTACATAAAAAAAAGTACTTAGAGGGTCAGAGAGATAAAGTACAGAGAGGGCCAGAGGGCCTTAACAGAGGTTAAGGCATTTGACCTGCATGTGGCTGACCCAGATTATTCCAGAGATTGTGTATGTGCCCAGGGATCAGATCCACCAGGAGTGATCTCTGGGCACAGAGCCAGGAATATATTCACCCCTAGGGTCCTCCAGCCAAAATAATAACAAAAGCTGGGGCTGGAACAATAGCACAGCGGGTAGGACGTTTGCCTTACACGCGGCCAACCCGGGTTCGATTCTCAGCATCCCACATGGTCCCCTGAGCACTGCCAGGAATAATTCCTGAATACAGAGCCAGAAGTAACCACTGTGCATCGCCAGGTGTAACCCAAAAAACAACAAAAAAATAACAAAGCAAAAAAGAAATAGAAAATTCCCAGAGGAAATCAAGTTAGTAGCGATCACATGGCCTGTGGAGTCTCGAGGGAAATCTCTCCTGCTCCCCAGCAGAGTGGACTGAGCTGGGCCCAGCAGATATGGGCACTGGTGATCCTCTGCCCAGCTCTCACCTGAGACGGGGTGACATCCAGCAGTGGAGTGGGGTCAGTGTGCAAAGCAGCCGCCTCTGTGCAGGTGACTGGGCTTCCAGCTGTGGCGCCACAAAGAATAAACAAAAAGGAAATGACTTTAAAAAAAAATGTAGGGGGGCTGGAGCAATAGCACAGCGGGTAGGGCGTTTGCCTTGCACGTGGCCAACTCGGGTTCGATTCCCAGCATCCCATATGGTCTCCTGAGCATCACCAGGGGTAATTCCTGAGTGCCGAGACAGGAGTAACCCCTGTGCATTGCTGGGTGTGCCCCAAAAAGCAAAAATAGATAAATAATAAAAATAGTAAAAAAAAATAATAATGTAGGAGTACTGCTATTTGTTCAGTCATTAAGCTGACTGAATTGGGCATGAACTCCGCATCACTTTTCTATTTTATTGTATCACCGTGAGATAGTTACGAAGCTTTCATGCTTGAGACTCGGCCATACAATGATGCAACACCCACCCCTCCACCGGTGCACAGGAAATGACCTTTTCCCAAAAAGAATTGGTTGTGGATGCAGCTTAGCGCTTGAGTGGAGTGAAACAGAGGGGCCTTGCCAGAGACGCGGGGGGCCTCTGAGAGGTACAGAGGCGTCTTCCTACTGCTGCTGGACACCCGTAGTTCAGGCGGTCCCGAAAGGAGGGGAAGGAGGCGAGTACCTGGAAGGAGGTGAGCAGCGGCTCCGGCAGCAGGACCCCGGCACTGTCAGGAGGTAGCGGGGCACCCCTTCACAGCCAGCTCCCGGCCCTCTTCCTGCCCTTCCCAAAATGCTGCCCCAAGACCCATAGGGCACAGGGGCCTCCCACACTGTCTCAGGAAAGGACTGGCAACTCTTCCTTCTCTCCTAGACCCTTGGCACACTGCAGGGGCCCTGTGGTATTTGTGGTCATGAGTGCCCTTCCATGACCACTGGTCACCATGCCATTGCCCTGGCCATAGGACGGTCCTGTTCCTCCCCCCACCCCTCACCCAGAGCCTCCTGCCCTCTCTGACAGCTTTGTGACAGCAGCACCTCTGAAAGGCGTGCAGACATGCGTCTTCTCCCCTCTGAGTGAACACCAACTGTCCAAGGTAGGCGTCTGGCCCAGTTTCACAGCCTCCCCTTCTCCCCAGTGTTATCAAGCAGAGAAAAAAGGGACACCAAAGCCAGAACTGGATATAGAATTCAGATTTTTTTTTCTCTCGAAGACACAGTTGATACAACTTTCAACATTTATATTTCCAAACAAAATGAGCAAAAATACACCAAATGCTAAACAAACAAACAAAAAAAATCATAACAGAAGTAATACAACTTTAAATTTCATTATTTTGAATTACAGAAATTAGAAAAGCAAGACCCAGTACAACTTGAAACAAGTGACGCCCCGATTAAGAACCAATGGAAGCTAAAGACTTACAAATCTGAAAGAGAAACCAAATAAATACTATACACTTTCCCTGCCTGCAGGCAAAAGATGGGAAATACTGTTAGGAATGGGAAAAAATGCTCTTAAAGCTTCAGCACCCCACTTCCCTGCCAGCCAAGGGCACACACATGCACACTCACCACCTGTCCCCACAGATGGACAGGACACTCTTCTGCAGGCGCCCCAACAAGAAAGGAGAGCGCCACCCACCCCCAGAACCATGGGTGTAAAAAAATCAGTTTAGGAAAGTCAGTGCGGCTAGTAGAACGTTACTACAAAACTAGTAAATACCATTGCCAACAACTGTCCTCTTTCAAATGTCACAGATTTGCACCCCCTAAAGCCAACACTACCCCACCCCATCCACTACTGCCCACCCCACCCCGACCCCCGATAAAAACCTGCTTGAAGCACTGGCAATGTGAGACTTTTCACAGTCACTGTGAAAACTCCTATTATATCATCTCTTCAAATGGACCTGTTCCCCCCGCTTTCCACAGCATGAAACTGTTATGGCTTAATTTCTAGTAAAAGTAGAAAAGTCTTTTCCGCAGGAGACGCAGCCCGCAGCGGTGCGGGCGCGCTGCCTACATCAGTGCGAGCTCAGCCCTCACGGCCCTTGAGCTGCTTTGGCAGCCCTGGGCTGTGTGGAGGAAGAGTTGAGGTTATAGCTTTTGATTCAGTCTAACGATAAATGTAAGGCCCTTAGTTTGGTTTAAGTTTCTTCTGCAAGATAAAATAACCTGGGGACGGGAGGGGGGGGGTGGGTGTGTGTCACTCAAGTTTCACATCAGCTTCCTGACTACCAAGGAGAAGGTTCTCAGTCAGTCGCCGAGGAATTCTTTAGTGCAGAGGACTCCAGGTGAGGAACCGACCTCAGGTGGGTACCTGCTGCCACCAGGAAGCAGCCAGGGGCCCCCTGCAAGCACGCCTGCGTTATTTTATTCCTGCAAAATACTCTAAATACCAGCACTTATGATCATGGTTTTGGCGATGAGTCCTGAGGGGGGAAACAGGTTGATCTTTTGAAAAGAAAACAGCCAAAATAAGATGTGGTTTGTCTCTGGGATGAAGTCCCACCCGGCACTACTCTCTGGAGCAGAGGGAGGCGAGGTGGGCCTAGGCCGATCTTGCATAGGTTTGCTACTGGGAGGCCCCGGGCCGAGGAGTGAAATCATGCGGGGCAGATACACTTGTTGGAAGAATCACTGAATTTTGTTCTCATTTAAAAAGAAAAAAAAATGCCAACACTGGTTATCGCAAAGCTTTGGGGCACTAGAAAGGGTACCGGGGTGAGGGGAGAGCCTCGGGGTGAAAGATGTGAAGATCCACCCATCTCCCTACCGAGTCAGGAGGGAAGCATCGCAGGAGCACCTAGAACGTGTGGGGAAAGGCCCCGCTGCTCCGGGACCTGCACATCTGGGGGTCTGCGGGCAGCGTCCTGCAGGGCCTCCCCAAGGGTCTGATAAAGCTGGAGGGGTCATTTCCACAGAGAGCCGACGAGGGAGCCCATCCCCTCGCCTGTCCTTTGCCACCTGCCTTTCTGCTTGTGAGTGTGCCAAGGCCTCTGGGGAGAGGCTCCGTGAGGCGGGGGCGGGAGGGGCGGGGTCAGGAAGCCCGAGTTCGGGGAGCCAAGGTCACCCCAGGGGCGGCCTGCCTCAATGCCACCACGGTCCTTCACCAACATGTGACCTGCTTTCCCTAAGCCATTCGCTGGGGCTCCAACTTCTCAAAATGACTTTGAAAAAAGCTTTAGGGGCTCCCAAAGGGCCTGGTGATCTTTCAACTCTTGGGGGAGGCGACAATTAGTTTGACAGTTCATGATAAATATGTTTGAGAATTAATGCCAGTTGAGAGGCGTGAGCGACGCCTCCAGGTGAAACCTGCAAGGGTTACTGGGCCAGGAGTTTTGGGGACCGTGTCGGAGCTCTGCAATGAGGCACAATCCTTTCTTTGGAAGATGTCCTGCCTCCCTCCCATCACCTCAAGACACTGCACTAGGCTGCGTCCTCACTCTCCCCAGACAGCCCTGGGCCATCCTAATCTTTCTGGTCTCCCAAATCACTTCAGTCCCAGCACACTGATCGTGCCTGGCCCTGGGGAGGAGGCAGTCTCCACAGCAGTGCTACCCCAATTCCTTTCTGAGAAAAACCCAAAGCTAGCTTTTGATTACTGTTAAATGGTCTTACTGATTGCTTGGGAAAATACATCGCTTATTTGAAAATAAACATTCTCACTTTTGCCCATAAATCAGTTCGCTTCCTTTTCTTTCATTTCCAGCCCTGGTTCTGATTTTAATTCAGCACCTTGGAAGAGATTCTTGAGATCTGTTTTTGAGAAAGCATGCTCTGGGCATATACTTGATAGGAAACAGATTTTGTGTGAGACCTCAGTTTTCACTGAAGAACAAATATAAGTATTCATTTATTAATTATTAGTTGCAACTTAAATAATGGTAGTCTCTGCAAATAGGCAATGCTAATAAGTGAAGGACTACTTTGCCAAACTATGTTTTTATCAGAGTTACAAATGAGAAAACTAAAACCCTGGAGAGTAAGTGACCTACTCAAGGTCATGTGGGTGATACATAAATGGGCAAATTCAGAGCAGAGCCAGGTTCCCTGCCTTTTGCAGCAGACATCCCCATTACTACATTCAATTAGTGACTTCTGAGATGCTTTTGAAACTTTGAAACTTAAAAAAATTTATTGTATTTCCCCTTCTATGCTTGGATTATATATCTCAGTGGAAATAAATTACTTGTGTGTCTGCCTGTCTGTCTGTGAACAGACACCCTCTTTTGTTTAAGGTGACTTAGCAATGAAAATAATACTGCTCATTTCCCGGGGGATCCAGTTCAAGGATCAAGATCACATCTTGAACTTCGTAGTCCCCCAAGTACTAAATAGTGTTGGGTATGAATTACATGTCTGATAAACATCTGCTGAGAGTATCTAAACAAATATGGGAGGGCTCATTTAAAAGGTAGTAATTGGGATTATTAAAAAATAGAACAGTATTTGAGCTAAGTAGTGATAACACGGGCCTGCTTTCTCTGTTTATGTTTCAGTTGATATATTAATTTTGCATGCTTCCAAAACTAACTGAGGTTTCTGAGGCTCACGGTACTGAGGATGCAGCTCTCTGAAACAGCCAACTTTATATTCCTGATCATCACTGTTCATCACTACTGGAGAGCACACTCATGCATGACATCATGAGTGACAGTACAGTGCGCTCCAAAGAACAGAAGTCCCTCATCTGACTCAGTGGCATTAAAGTGTTACCTATCAGCACAATAAAATCCACATCTGAAATCATGACTGTTTTACCTCTTTGTTTATGCTTCTGTAGAACCAGCGAATGCCACCCTGGTTGGCTTCCTCTCTACCAAGCGGTGGGGGGCGGCGGTACTGCTTACGAACGAGGCTGTGGGAAAGATGACAGCTGTCTGGCAGCAGAGTTTACATACTGACTCCGGTTACGAGAAAGTTCATCCTCTGTTGGTGGTAAAGATACGCCTCACAGCCAGTAACTTGACAAGAGGCTGGAGTCGAGATTCCCTGGATCGGTAGCTGAATTTTTGCCAATTCAGAGGAAGGTAGATAGATGTGTTCTATTTTAGTGGATACATTACCTTACTGAACGTTTTGTTTTTTAAAACTTGGGCCAAAATTGCCGAAAGGGGAGTCGACAATAACTTAAAAGTCCCACATACTGGCTACCTAAAGTTTACTGACCTAAATACAGCGGGCAGAAACTGGCCACAATTTGAATTCATAAAAATAAATTGTTTTTTTTTGTTTTTATAACCAGTGAGAAGTCAGATCATTAAAGTACTTATTAGAGAAGTGGAAAAAATGTAAAAACCAAAAGGGGAACACAAATCATGATGTAGGTGAAAAAGAGAAATTGTAATTCTTATTTCTTCAATCAAAACAAAAACGTGTGCATTGTCACCCTAAAATGGTGTCTACAGAACAAAACCCTCTGAGTGAGGCATTGCTGGGGGCGGGTGAGAAAATCAGTCAAACATTCTGAGAATGACCAATCAAATCCTAAGCTAACTCGGGTAGGTTGTAGACAGTTTGTAGGGCCATTTTATAGACATACGATACTTCTATAAAAATAATTCTTCCTTGACACCCAGATAAGATCCAGGCTTAATCCAATTACCTGGACCTTAAGGGCCAATTCACAAATTATACTGGAATGAGACAGTAAGAAATATTTCTCTTTGAAAAATAAACATTTGACTGCAAATCACAAAAGATGATGGCCTGAAACTTTCTTAGATCCTCAAGTGATATTTAGCACATAAAGGAGTATTCCACTACATTGCTGAGTTCAGAAAAATTCATAAAACAGTCATATTTCTTCTCCACAAAAATAAGTGTTATCCTAGTTGCCTTTCTTTGCAGGAACTTGTAAAAAGCTCTAGAGTCAGAACTGGGAATATCTCCACCCTCCCCTGCCCCCCCCTCCCCCCGACAAAATCACTTATTTTTAGAACATTGGGGGAGGGAACGAAATGGAAGCTAGTATGAACAAGTAAAAACTGGCATTAGTTAAAAAATGTGCACAGAGAATTGATTCCTTAAAGCTCAACCAGATACTTACCCTCAATATGCACTGGTTAAGATAGGATTATGGAAGAAACCGGAAGAAGCACCCATTTACTCCAAATCCGCAGCTTAACGAATTCTTTAGAAGGTCAAGAAATAAAAAACTAAACACACACGCGCGCGCACACACACACACACACACACAAGCACACACCTACACAAGCACGCACACACGCACACATGCACACACGCAATCTACTCCAACATGCTTTTTCTATACAACTTAATATAGTATAATCCTATTGCATCACGGCTTATTATGCAGATCTGAATATATGATGTCAAATGACACTGTCCAAGAAATCAGGTATACAGAATCAAAGTATCATAAAATATAACCTCTGTGGCAGGAGCGAGACTGCCTCCGACACCAGCAGTGCGAAGAAGAAGGCCCTCAAGTGTTACAAATGTACTGGAAAAACTACACACACGACAACTTAACCAAATTTCTCAGACTTCTCCCACAAGTGGGAAAAAGAGATTAAAGCTGTTCTCTTTGGGACCCAGATTTCATCAGCAAAAAAAAAAAAAAAAAAAAAAAAAAAAAAAAAAAAAAACCATT
>JAOXYA010000001.1:66025740-66041510 GCA_028565675.1 Sorex palustris
AAAAAAAAAAAAAAAAAAAAAAAAAAAAAAAAAAAAAAAAAAAGCAAGAAGCCTATTAAGCTTTCGAAGGGAAATTGCAAAGTCAAACAAAGAGCACGCGTGGGGACCACCATGGCTGTCGCCTTACACACGGGCTATGGAAGCATCTCCCTGTGGAGACGGGCTTGTGACAGACAGAAAGATGGGAAGCGCAGAGGGAAGGTGGGTGTAAGGGAATCGACCTGGATAACAGTATGCACCTTGGGTGTTAGCAAAAGCGAAGCGAATAGCTTATAAAAAGCACATGAAATATAGAAAATAAAATGATTTTCATATACATCTTAATTTAAAATAATTAATGCATCAAATCCCTGTTTAAGACTTTAACCTGAATAGCAAATGTAAGAGTCCAGACTAGTCAGTGTTGCCGTGACTCTTCCCACGGGCAACACACACACTATCAAAAATAATTTAAAAACCTTCACATTCTTTAATCTAAATTAGTGAGATAGTTCTCCAGAAATCTTCCAAATAAATAGCTTTAAAAAAGAATTTAAAAGCTGTTAACTTTAAAAAAAAATCTGTTAAATAAATTATTGATAATTCTTTACCCTACCACTGAAAATAAGTCAAGACACTACCGACAACAAAATGAAATTCAAGCCCTGACGAGAGACCCTTGCCAGTTCAAGGTCCCTTTTTAAGGTTCTACCCTCGTTCTTCCTCTGCCACCAGGTCCAAACTGGTTATTGCTGAGTGGGTGTGGCACAGTGAAAATGCAGCATCGGGTTCATTTTGTTCTTCAGGCAGTGTTCCCTACTGGACATGCGCACACTGCTTCCGGCGGGGTCTCGGCTGGAGCGCCAGGCTCCTGCCCCCCACCCAAGAACGGTCTCCGCAGAGAAGAGAGGCCCCGACAGCAGCGTCATCACACAAAGAAACGCGCGTGACCATTTCTGTTCAACTTGAGGATCTTCCCGAGACGCTGCTTGGCCGTGGCCATTCCTTTCTTGGGACGTTTCCCTAGAAAACATCAACATCAAACATCAAAACATCAGGGGTGTCACAGACCAGCGAGGGGCGGCCCTGGGCAGGCGCATGGCGGCTGCGCCAGGCACAGACCCAGCCGGTGCCCTTCTGACGGCCACCACGTGCACTAAGGCTGCCTCTTCCCTCCCCCTCCCCTGGCTCCTGGCACCCACCATCCACATCCGCCCTCGGGCTGGCCAGCCCAGCCTCTTGCTCCTCTCCCAATGAGGCAATCCTGGGCCTCAGGGTTCGCCCAGGTGCCCAGCCCTGACCCACCATACCCCGAGCGCCAGGCCACGGGAGTGCAGAGATCGCCTCGACCCAAGTCACCGCACTCCCTGCCCCCCAAAACGGTCAAAGTCACCTTTTGTTGCCTGGTTGCTGATGGGGGGCGGGTTCGACGCAGGCCTCTTGGTTGGGTGAAGGGGCATGGAAAAGGAAGTGTCACCCGCCGGCCTTTCGGGGCTCACCGCCCCATTCCCCATCTGGCAGGTCCCCGAGACCAAGCTTGAGCTCTGCAGGAACTTTCCGTCCACGGAAGTCCTGCCCTGTGGCTTGGGACAGCTCTCCGGGGCGCCTTCCTTCCGGATGCACTTCTGGCCTCTCCCCGGCTCCTAGAGAAGGGCGGCAGGAACATCACTGAGTTCTGAGATCACCAGGAGATGAGAGCCGGCACTCTTCCGGCAGTAGCAAGCCAACAGAGCACGAGAGAGACAGGAGGGCCAGAGTTTCCTGAACATGGACAAGCCCCCGTCGGGCTGGGAGGTGGCCAGTCTCAAAGCTCAGAGTGAAGTAAAGAAAGAACTATAGAGCTGGAGCGATAGCAGTGGGGAGGGCGTTTGCCTTGCACACAGGCAACCTGGGTTCGATTCCCAGCAGTCCATATGGTGCCCCGAGCATTGTCAGGAGTAATTCCTGAGTTCATAAGCCAGAAGTAACCCCTGTGCAACGTTGGGTGTGACCCTTCCTCCCACCCCAAAAAAGACAGGGAACGAGAAAGAACAGAATTAAAGCTGTATAGGGCATACATCTTCTACAGAGTAAGAATTCAAGCCTGAACCCATTGAACATGTTCTACAGATGAAAGAAAGATCACGTGCTCCTGTGACCCCGCTAAAGCCAAACAGCCGAGGGATTTCATCCTAGCCTCTGGGGCCACCGAAGCACAGCCGTCCAATAAAGAACTTGCACTTGTTTCTGTTTGGCGGCCACAGCAGCGGTGCTCAGGGTTTCCTCCTACCTCTGTGCCCAAGATCTCTCTGCAAATGGCTCAGGGATCACATGTGCTGCGGGATAGGACCGGGAACAGCTGCACACAGGGCACGGGCCTCATCTGCTGGACCTCGGGAGATAATTGCCTTGCGCGCGACTAACCTGGGTTCAATCCCTGCCACCCTGTATGGTCCCCCAAGCCCCATCAGGAGTGATTCCTGAGTGCGGACTAGGGATAAAGCCTGAGCACTGCTGGACGCGGCCCCAAAACCAAACCCCAAACCCTGCTGTGGGTTACATTAGCCCGGCACCTGCATTAATATGTCGGGACTGGAAGACTGCAAGGTTCTTCAGGGGCAGGGTTTGTTTTGTTTTTCTCCTTTAGCTTAGTGGCCACATCTGGCAGTGCTCCAGGGTTACTCTGAATTCCTGGAGGCTTATGAGGTCGGAGGGGGCTTCAGGGGACCACATGGGGCCAGGGATCAAACCAGGGCTCCCGCCACACAAGGCACTGAGCCAGCCTCACAGCGCTCCTCCATCAGGATACAATTCAGTTCCGGGACACCAATCGGTGCAATGTGAAGTAAAAAGTATAGAGTGTTATGGTGGCCGGCTTTCCGGAAAGAAGATTTGTAACCTCCACGTCATTCATAAAAAAAGATGACTGAAAAATATTCGAGAAACAATGTCAGACATTAAAGAGATCTTACGGTATGTTTTCTTATGTGGTTCATTCTAGCCAGAATTCTTCCCTTTCAAACCCAAAGGTGCTAACAGTTGTTTTTAACCACGTTGAACAAAGAACGTTTTTCCAAACCACTCTAGCCATAAGTCCTAGCAGCCATTATATCAAGCTTAGCTTTCCCAATCTCATGGCCAATAATTAGTGGCAGTTAAAACAAAGAAAGGAAGAACGCAAAATGCAAAAGCCAATTCTAAACCTCTCTCCCTGTTTCCAGAGGATACATGCCTGAAGGTGCAGTCTGGACGCTGGATCCGGCGGTTTCGGCCAGGCAGGACTCCTCGCATCGTGCTCTTCTGTCCTGACATGGTACCCTAAAGACGAGTTTTAGTTAAAACAATCGTGCCACAAAGTTGATCGCAGAGAACAGAGTTAGCCTCGTGGTGAAAACCAGAAGACTTTAAGCTGGCATAAAACAGTGCTCATGTTAGATTTCTGAGAAACACTTTCCGTCTCAAAACATAGCAGTTCCTCAGCTAACATTTCTCAAAGACTGCCCTTCAGGACACACAGAGGCTGCAGAGGTAAGGCAAAAGGCAACTCCTTCCCCACCATAGAAATGGTATGTTTGCCCATGTAGAATAAAAACACACTTTCTTGAATTATGGAGTATATCCATGGACACTTTCTTTTCTCTGAAGAAAGAGATTATGAGATTCTATGGAATGAGAGAGGTTATAAGGAGGCAGAATAGAAAGACAATTTGTTTTGTTATTAGCAATCAATCTTTAAATCTTCATTTCTTTTTTTTTTTCTTTTTGTCATCCCAACCCCTTTTCAAAAGTGAAGGTGCATTCTAGAATGTTTGCTTCAGGGGATTCGGTAACTGGTTCCTCTCCCCACATCCTCTAGAGGGAACTTACATGTAAAAGGGTGACCTGTCTGGGGCATGAGAGCAATGCTCTGCAAATTCTGGGGAGAAACAATGTCCAGTGTGGAAATCTATACCTTGATGAAACCATCTGTTACACTGGCAGACAGAATTAAGATGTTTCCAATGTGCCACACCAAAAAAAAAGGGGGGGGGTAGTGTCCCTCCTACGTATGCTCTCTCAGAAGGGATGTACAGGCCAAGGGCAAAGGCGCAAAGGGCCACAGAGAAGATGCCAGGAAGCAGAGAGTCAAGCACGGAAAGAGCAGCTGTGCCGGGTGATGGGGCAGGGGTGCAGGGTCACGGGGCACAGGGTGAGGGGTCTCCTCCACCCCCGGGTACAAAAGACAGTGAGCTCAGTCGGGAGCTGGTGAGAACACTCCGAAGGGCTGGGCTGGGAGCTGCCTGCCATGCCTGGGTGAATCAGAGGGTGGGACCTGAATCAGTGGGAGAAGAAGGTGAGGCTGTGGGCAGGAGGAGGAAGGGGGCAGATGCCACAGACAAAGGGAAACGCTGGAGTCACACCTGGGGATTCAGTTCAGCTGTGCCAGGTGTGCTGTTGTCAAGACATCGTTCATCTGCATTTCCAAGCCTCAGTTTCATCTAATACCATCGGCAAAGATTTTGAAATCGGACAGATCGGGTTACCTCTGTTTTGTTAGTTTTGGGGGGAGGGCACACCCTGAATTGCTTTGGTGCTACGCCTACTTCTGTGCTCAGGGTGATTCCTAGAAGTGCTCTGGGGATCATAGGCGGTACTGAGGATTGAAGTTTGCTACATACCAGACAAACACCTTAACCCTGTACAGTTTCTCTGACCCCAAGTTCCAGACGTGTGAATAATAGGTACAGGAGTCTGTGTGCGCTGGAAGAACTTCACTGAGTCATGTCTACTGCGTACACGAGTGTAGGTCCAAACCCGGCACGAGGAGGCTGCCAAGGTTGGCACAACCATCAGCTGCTGGGGGAGGTGGCGCTTCCCTCCAGTCTCCCTCAGATGTTCAGGGAGACAAAACTTCCCCCACAAGGCACAGAGAAGAAAACACTCAGGGCACCCCTGGGATTTCCACTGAGCCTTCTCTCAGTTCTCGCTCTTTGCAGGTGAGCGGAAGAGTTAATATCCTCAACCAGAACCAGTTCAGAACCTGTTTTCCCTCCCTGACAGAGAGCGGGGAGTGTCAGAGCCCGCTGACATTCCTTCCACTCTCGTCAGTTTGGGGAGGGGAACGAACACTGTTCTGCAACAGCCACGGGAGAACGGCGCCGTGAAGACAACACTCAGTTCCAGATACTGTACATTTTGGAATCGTGCACTTGGACAATGCATGATTTGTCAACAGTGTGCGCGTTCCGGCCCTTTGGCGCCCCCTCCGAGCTAAAGCTTTCCTTCGTCCCCTCTGACTTCACCCAGGCCTGAAGCGCCATCCATAGGCTGGGGGCCGGGGTGCTGATGGGGCTTACCACATTCCACGGGGCTGCCGTAGTGGCACACCTGCCGGACAGGGAGGCTGGCGCGGTGGCAGTCCTGGGTTGCCGGCAGGGTGTGCCTGTGCCCACCGCCGTCGGGGCTGGGCTCCGGCCTCGGGGGACACGTGGAGTAGTGCAGACCCGCCATGGACAGCATGCCCTGAATCGCCTCCTCCTCTGTGCTCGTGGAGGTCGGACATTCCCTACAAAGGACCAGAGCAGAAAGATGCTGACCCGGGGAGCAGCACACGCAGCGGCGCCCTGGGGCTGCTCCCACGGCAAGCCTACCGTTTAATGGCCACTTCACTTCGAGCCGGCTTCTGGCTCTTCGGAAGCAAGCTCCTCACCACGCTGGGATCCTCCTTTAAGTTGGATGTTACTTCTTGTTTTTTTTCATCACCTGAACTTTCAGACTCTTCAGTGGTAAAATTGTTTTTCTGATATAAAAAAGCAATGACAGGGAAGCTAAGCTATGCCAAGGATCTCACGATCCAGACAAATCAATCAGAAGCACTTCTTTCGACCTGGGAAGTCAGAATCCTATCACGGGATGATTTCTCTGCTTCATATAAAAAGTGGGCTGGAGTGATAGCACAGTGGGTAGGGCATTTGCCTTGCACGCAGCCAACCTGGTCGATTCCTCCGTCCCTCTCAGAGAGCCCGGCAAGCTATCGAGAGTATCTCGCCCACCCGGCAAAGCCTGGCAAGCTACTCATGATGTATTCGATATGCCAAACACAGTAACAAGTGTCACAATGGAGACCATACTGGGCCCGCTCAAGCAAACCAATGAACAATGGAAGGAGACTGACAGTGACATATAAAAAGTGACTGTCTGCCCTAGTAACAGGATTTCTGGGTGAAAGGCACAGTATAGGTTTTCTTTCAGATAAAACAAAAACCATAGGGGGCAGGGAGATAGTCCAGCAGGCCGGGCTTTTGCCTTGCACACAGCCAACCCGGGTTCAACCCCCAGAATACTATATGATTCCCTGAGCACTGCCAGGAGTAATCCCTGAGTGCAAAGCCAGGAGTAACCCCCTGACACAGCTGGGTGTGGCCCGCAAGCAAAAAAAGATAAAACAAAATAGCACTGTAGCACTGTCCTTAAATAGAAGATTACTTCGCTGGGGAAAGAAGAAAGCAACACACCCTGAATGAATCCCGCCCTTGAGCAGATCTCCTAGCAGCACTGTAGCACTGTCCTCCCGTTGTTCATCAATTTGCTCAAGCGGGTCCAGTAACGTCTCCAGTGTGAGACTTGTAACTGTGTTTGGCATACCGAATACGTCACAGGAAGCTTGCCAGGCTTTGCCGTGTGGGTGAGATACTCTCGATAGCTTGCCAGGCTCTCCGAGAGGGGCGGAGGAATCAAACCCGGGTCGGCCGGGCCAGCCTCCTGCAAGGCAAATGCCCTACTGCTGTCCTATCACTCCAGCCCCGGTGGACTAGTGGCTAGGATTTGGCACTTTCACTGTCCTTAAAAATAAGCAAAAACACCTAAAAAAGTAAGAACGGCATTTCCCAGCACCCTTTCCCAAAGCAGACAGAGTCTATTTCTGGGTGTGAACAACACACAACAGAGCATATTTACGGCAGACATGGGCCCTGCCCAACCCGCCATACTGCAGGGGCGCCCGAGTGCCAGCGTCCCAGGGCCTACCAGTGCAGTGTAGTCGGGCCCAGAGTCCTCCGAGTCAGAAATGTCTGAGTATTCCGATGATCGATTCCTGAGTTCTGACTTCACACTTGTGAAAAACCCTGGAGGGGAAAGCGCGGAGCAAGGGGAGGCGTCAGAAGGCTCCACACAGCCCGGCGGGGCCCTCCCTCTCTCTGCTCCTCCTCTCCTTCCTCTTGTCCCTGCTTCCAGCTGCTCCTCTCAGCCCCATGAGGACTTTCTCCCTAAATGACCAAGAAACACTGCTGCCGCCACCAAAGTGTATTTGAAAAACTTGGGTGATGCTTATTAAGCAGGAGTAGATATCCCTTATGGAGATGGGCTTGCTAGTTTATAATTCTTCCCAGAAAATTAAAAAAATTAAAAAAAAACAAAAAGCCTCTCACACTAAATGAGCTGTCCGGTGGTATGTGCTGCCTTATTTAGATTGTTTTCCTCTATAGGAAACAAAACCATAACTCTCCTAAATCGAAAAGCAATTCAGGAGACAGTGAACTCCGCAGGCGTCTCCCGGGGCTCTGGAACTGCCGCATGGCAAGTAGCCCACTGACCAGGCTGCCTTTCCCGGGTGCGGAACAAATTCACCCAGCATGAGCAGGACCACAGGTACTACACATCTACCAAGTAATAATTTCCCGGACATTTACCTGTCAAATCCCAAAATGCATAACTCCCTTTTAAATTCAAAATGTGTACTGTAGCTCTAAGAAAGCACTAGGAAATAGAGACTTCATTCAAAAGAGAGACCTGTGCCAGGACAAGGAGCTACGACCAGCTGCTCGAGCCCAGAAACTGGAGGCTAACCAAGCATGGGCCTTATGGTCCACGGCTATCAATAAAATAATCTCGGGTCACTAGTAGTTCCAGATTAATGATTCCTATTTCCAAACTCTGAAAGCCATATCTATGTCAGCTAAAACTCCTTATAAAGTTTCATGAAACTTTTTCTTAACCCTTGAAGCAGAGGCCCATCAAATACATGAAACCGGTCAACTGGCGCCAGAGAGAGTGTCCCTGGCCCCTGGCCCTCTATAGCACCGGCTGGGCCACGACCTCCTTGGGGTCAGCCTAAGCATTTCCTTGATGGGTACACTACTCAGAAACACTTCGGATTTCTCCAAAGAGCATTAGGGACACATACATTTTCAATTCAGCCGTCAACTGAAAACTGTGAACTTGGGCCAAAGCAATAACACAGGAGGTTAAGGTGCCAGTCTTCCATTTGGCTGACCCAGGTGTGATTCCCAACTCTATGTATGGTCTCAGAAGCCCCTCCAGGAGTGACCACTGAGTACAGAGCCGGGAGTAAGTCCTGAGCACCAAACCTGTCCACCCCCTCCCCTGGACAGGAAAACAACAACAACAAACCTTTGAACTTAGTTACTTTGCTATCCTTAGAATATTAGGAATGAAAAAACTTCCCAATGAACACAAACATACTGTTATGTGGTTTTTGAGAATCTTCGTTTTCCACCTCTTCGGTTCCGGAACTCTCTTCCGTCTTCACCCTCGCCTGTTTTGTTCTCTTTTCCTCTTCATTTTCACTGTCCGCCGTATAGAGACTTTGATCTGCAAAGGGGTGTCTCTCATCTCTGTCAGTGGGAATAAACGGTCAGGTCAGAAAACTGCGACTGGGTCGCCCTTGAGGGTGCCAACCCACCAAGAATCAACCCAGGGCCGAGGGGGCACTGCAGTCGGCTCCCCAGACTGGTCTGGGCAGTCGGTGCATGAGGGGGAAGCCCTAGGAAGCTGGCCCGTTTGGGCCGCCTGCACGTACTTAATTATTCTCCCGTTGGTCAGCAGTAAGCGGAGGTCGTTGTCCTTGGCTCTCCACTCAGGAACTGTGGAAGAAGGCTGGAGATGCTTGTTGAATCTGCCGTTCGGTTTAGAACTCAAGAGGTCCTGGAGTGGAAAAGAAAACCCGTTGAACAATGCAGAACCCAGCACACCACCACCTCCCCCCTCAGCCCTGCCTCTGGGCCTGCTAGTGAGTGCCAAGGGGCGAGGGGCCTGCGCCGGGCAGATGCTAGACTCCACGGCGACAGGGACAGCAAGCACCACCCTCACGCTGTCTCGCAGAGGGTCCCACTGGCACACGCACACCCGCAGACACGGCCATGCGCAGAGTTTGAGGCTGGAGGCGCAAGCCTGATGGTCCTTTCATGCCTTCCCCCTCATCCCCCACCCGTGGTTGTCTAAGGGCACCCCTGAGATCGCTACAGGTACCCTGCTAACTTCCATGCTCTTTTTCTTTAAACACATGGCCTTCAGAATAAGCTAAAGCTTCTCCCAGATGGCTCTGAGTTAACGAAGTTCGAATAACAAAATCCTAAAACAGTACCAATGTGATGATCTAAAATTTGAAATACTGAAGAAATGTAACATTTCTATGCGTTTGAGTTTTTCTTTCTTTTCTTTTCTTTTTTTTTTTTTTTTTTTTGATATTTGGGTCACACCCAGCGATGCACAGGGGTTACTCTTGGCTCTGCACTCAGGAATTTTTACTGGCAGTGCTTGGGGGACTATATGGAATGCTAGGAATTGAACCCGGGTTGATCATGTGCAAAACAAAAGCCCCTCCCACTGTACTATTGCTTCAACCCTATGCAATGTCTTAAATACTTGAATCCAGACCTTTTTTTTTTGCTTTTTGGGTCACACCCGTCAATGCACAAAATTTACTCCTGGCAGTGCTTGGGGGACCATATGGGATGCTAGGTCGGCCACGTGCAAGGCAAATGCCCTACCCATTGTGCTATTGCTCCAGTCCCTCTATTTCATTTTCTTGACATTACTGCCTGGACTCTGTTTAAAATGAGAAATCCTGGCCATAAGCTCATTGGTGGTGGACAAAGGCCATGCTGTGCTCTCCCGGTCACCCACTCCCTCAGTCTACCCTTCAGGGTGTTACTAGGCAGACTCCCGGCTGATGGTCATCAGTTGGGCTGCTGGTCAGGAGGCTGCTTCCCGCACTGCCTCTCCCCTCTGTCCCCTCAGCCTTCTTCCTACTGTCTGTTCCCTGGGCTTCACCCCTCTGGCCTCCCAGCTAAGGCAGCTGGTCCTCTAGTGCCACCCCTTTACTCGAGAGCCCTATAGGTTTGCACCCTCGGGAGCATGTGTTTCCGGAATGGGGCACCTGGCATCTTCCTGGGCTAGCGGGGGAGTGGGCAGGGACCTTGTCCCTCTTGAGTCTTCTCCAGCGCTCAGGACCCCCACCCCCTCCCCCCAGCAGCGTGCCAGTCTCCTGCCCGAGCCCCGACGGTGCTCGCCACTTGCCTCTTCCCACGGGCACATCTCCAGCCTCCGGAGCACCTCCCTCGTGTGCAGCTCCAGGATGTCCAGGTTGGAAGGAGTCCGGACAGTGTGATCTCGAAGTTTCCGCATCTTCCGCCGGGAATGGTAGGGAGAAGTTGCTTCATTTGAGGATCGTGAAACTGGACACACAGTAGGAATTCCCTGAGATTTAATTGGTTTGCCGTTTTCCTCCTTTAAGAATTGAATTCAGATACTTTTACCACAAGGCTGCATAGAGACCTGAGCAACCCGTCATACAAAACCCAGCCACCTGAGTGAAGCCATGAGAGGAGAGAGGCCAACAAAGCTGTGCTTCGGGCCGTCTCTCCCTTCCTTGCTGACAGGATAGACTCTCTGACTTCAGGCTACTCCACAGACAGCACGATTCCCTGACCTCGGCCTGAGGGCCATCAGAGCCCTCATGGTTCCTTCCTTTCATGAAATGTCCCTTGCCCATGTTCGTTAAGCCAAAGGCCCGCATGTATGGGGCGAACAAATCCCCTGTCTAAGAGCCAATCAGGAAGCCGTGCGGCAGCCGCCCTCCCCTACCTCGGCTCCCCCCTGCAGCGACCCTCACCTCAGCACAGCCAACAGCCCCGAAAGCCTGGGGCGGTGCCCACATCATTCACCGCTCTGACCCCGGCACGTAGACAGCCTGCCAGCATGATACTTCCAAATTTTCACACGACATTTTTTTTAATCTTGTCAAAATTTTAATTTAGGACCTATTGGGGCTGGAGCAATACACAGCGGGTAGGGTGTTTGCCTTGCACGCAGCCAATGTGGCCAACACAGGTTCGATTCCCAGCATCCCACAGGGTCCCCCCCCCAACACCGCCAAGAGCAATTCCTGAGTGCATGAGCCAGGAGTAGCCCCTGAGCATCGCCGGGTGTGACCCAAAAAGAAAACAAAAATTTAGGACCTATTAAACCAGAGTGATTCCCCACACCTTTGATCCTTGTTACCCCCAGTCCTCACCAATGAACCCCTCTACTACTTTACTATCTGCTCATTCTAGAAACCTCATAAAAAAATAGAAGTATTTGTTGTCCCTTCGTAACTGACTTGACAGAAGTCTGCGAGGTCTGTGCCACTGCAGGAAAGGTCAGAGTGTCCTTGTTATCGCTCTGGCACCACGAGCCACATTCCTGTCTTCCTTTCATTGGTGAGAGGTACGTGGCCTGCTGCTGCCTTTGAGCTGCTGGAGCATGGGCTTGCATCTGATGTGCCCAAGGCCCTAATTCCCGTCTCTGCAATAAATACACCCAGCTCCTACACACTCCTGTTGCTGGTGGCAAGTATTGGTTCTTAGATTTTTGTGTCCAAATTCTAAAAAATAATTTTATACAGGCATTCCTTATTTTTTTCACCTTCGGTGAACACCGAATTCCTATTAGATAAAAAAGAAATCTTAATCCTCACACACATCCTCTCCTGCAGACATGTGTGCTCGCATACGTGTGTACACACACACACACACACACACACACACACACACACACACACCCTCCCTCAACCTTCAATATTTAGTATTTAAACTGAACACAGTAAAAATTATTTACAACCCTGGGCTAGAACATAGCTGCATTGGTCCATTTCGTTTTTTCCACTTCCTTCGCTTTCCCCCTTGAATCTATAATGGCCTCGCTTCCAACTGCTTTGTTTTTGATATATTTATCACTAATTGATAACAAAAGCTCTAACTAGAAAATGCCACACTCAAGCACAGTTAGTAACATATCAATTTTATAGGTCCTAAGCTGAAATTTGGCAAGACATTAAATGTTGCGTGAGCAACAGAAGCATAATGCTGGCAGTCTGACCCCGTGCCAGGGTCAGAGCAGTGAATGACACCACCCCCTTCTGCACTGCCACGGCTGTGGGCGAGCGTGGCTGGGGGCAGCCCCTGAGGCCTGCTTCGGGAGAGGCGCCAGGTGCTTAGAATCCTTTTCCTTTTCTCTTTCACTCAATCTTTGCTGTAAAGGGAGATGCACTGGGGAAGAGAAAGGGGGCACCTCCAGTGAGTTCAGGGGCCACACGGTCACTCCCTGGGATGCACAATCCAGCAGTGTAGGCTTGAGTGGAGCCTGCGGTGCTGGGGACTGACCTCGGCGCCTCGAGCATGCAAAGCGTGTCTTCCAGCCCTAAGCATTTCAAAGGGGTCTGCTTCACACTCAGAGAGCACAGGCATCGCATGCAGGCGGCCGGGGTTCAACCCCCCAGCAGTGCAAACACCACACCCCCAGGCACAGAGCTGGAATAACCCTGAGGACCCCCTAGGTGGAGCCCTGGACCAAACCAAACAATTTGGTTTCAACAAATAGTAAAGAAATTTAGACTGTCCTACAGGGGTCGGGGGAAGGCTGCACTTTATTCATGCTTTCATTCACACAAAAGTTCCCTCAATAGGCTGTTGCCTAAGTATAAAAGCTTCTAGGGGAAAACAATTAGCATCGCGAACACCTTGAGGTAGGCAAAGGCTCCTTAGGATGTAAAAATACTAACTCTAATAGGAAAAGAATCAATAAATTGGGCATCTTCAGATTGACTGGTCTATCCACTAAGGGTGAGCATTAATGAAAGACAAGCTGCGTGCCATGGAGAAACATTCATCCGTGTGTGTGTGTGTGTGTGTGTGTGTGTGTGTGTCTGTGGGTATGAGACCAAGAACTTCTGATCAGGTTAGATCATGAACTCCTGCAGCTCAGCAGTAAAAATAACTAATGTTAGAATCGCAGCCTCCTCCAACAGGGCGCTTAGAAGGACACCTGCAAATCCCACACGCCGAGCGCTCCTGTCCCTGTTCGCCCCAACACTGTGGCTCTCCAACTCTGCCACAGGCCAAATCAGACCCCAGCCGCTGCGCGTGGGCGGGGAAATGAATAGTTCCCGTTCCTCCTCAACCCCCCACCCACCCAACCCACAGCAGGAAGCTATGAGCAACCGCAGGCAAGTGCGACAGGTTCTCACCAAGTGAAACATCCACTGACAGGCTGGAGAGCTGGAGACTCAGGGTGAAGGCTCTAACCTGAGCACCGAGCCCTGCAGGAGTAAGCCCTGAGCACTGCAGGGTTGGAGCAACACAACCGAACCAAAAATTTACTTACTCCTTAACTCAATTCTACTCTAAGGTAGTAATCCCAGGGGGGGAATAATATACAGATTTACCACTAGAAGGCAGACAAGAATATTTTTCAATAGATTGACACCTCCTGGCCATGTCTATAGCAAACCAAGTGAAGAACGGAAAATGAAACTGTGGTATAGTCCTTCCCTTGGGCACCCGCCAGCAGCCACCAAGAACTACTGACATGCACAAGGACATATCTCAAAAGCACAGAGCAACAGGGCAGCGGGGCGGGCATTTCCCTTGCACGCGGCGGACCCAGGTCCGATCCCCAGCAACCTACATGGTCCCCAAACACTGCCAGGAAGAATTCCTGACCGCAGAGCCAGGAGTAAGCCTGAACATCACCGGGCGTGGCTCCAAAACAAACTAACAAACAAAAAATCAAAAGCATGATGCTAAGTGAAAGCAGGAGACTCAAAATGGACATAGCCCACTTGACCCTTGAATCTGAAACTTAGGCGAGAGGAAGCCAGGCTAGCACCTCAGGCAGCGTAAGAAGCGCCTCCCACACAGACTGGCCTGAGTCCCTCTGGTCTCTGCGAGGGCCTGCCCCTCTGTGACTCAGCGTCTAAAGCCCAGGGTCTTGGATCTGACTTCTTGAACCACTAAGACGCAAGCTTCCTACACACACTCCAGGAGCAGCTGGAGGGAGGCCGAGTCATTTCTCAGTCATCCATCTGCCCCGCCCCGCCCTGCCCTGGCCCCAGACTCATGGTCAGAGCTAGTGGCCCTACTCCTGAACTTCTAGATTGTTCCGCCCTCCTGGTCCACATGTTCGAGCCTGGCAGTGCAAGGTTCCTTCTAGACCACTCACATCCCACTTCCGCTGGGGTGTGTGAACACTGCCGACTTGCCAGTGGTGTGTACCGGGTGTCTATTTCTCAGGGCAGAGAGTACACAATCGGCGGGCAAGCTGATTCCTCTTACCTCTATTGCTCGAATCACTTTAGAAAGTTCTTTAATAAGATGCCCAGGTCGAACGTTGTCTGGAATTTCAAAGGCATGTTCAGATACGAGCTGTATTTGGATGAAGAAAGAAAAGACAAGCAAAATGACTTCCAGGTTAATGTGAAGAACTTATCATTGTAGGCCGAAGTGGAGGTATCACGATAAGGTCGCATGGCCCATGTTGGATCCCCAACAGCACATGTTCCCCCAAGTACTGCCAGGAGTGACCCCTGAATACAGAGCCAGGAGTAAGCCCTGAGCACAGCCAGGTGTGGCCCAAAAGCAAATGAACAAATCAGAAGGGGAAAAAAATCAGTCACAGATAGTTGCAATTACACAATCTTTTGAGGGGCTGGAGAAATAGTACATGGGTAGGGCGTTTGCCTTGCATGCGACCATCCAGGGTTCAGCATCCCATATGGTCCCCTAGCACCGCTAGGAGTGATTCCTGAGTGCAGAGCCAGGAGCAACCACTGAGCACCGCCTGGGGGTGATCCAAAAAGCCAACAAACAAACAAAAACAAAACTATCTTTTGAAAAAGTAGAAGAAAAGTGCTTACTAAATCTCTTCCGGGTTCTCTAGCTGTAAAGGAATCTCAGAGGCCAAGGCTCTTGGTGTTGGGATAAGCCCTACTATAAAAAAGCTTCACTAATTCAGAAATGCCCACAGTGAGGCACAGGTGGGCTTGTAGTACATAGCACATCTGCTTCATGCTGCTCTCCAGACCGCCGGAGCAATGAAAATTCTGACCGCTCCCACCATTAGCAAAGCCACTGATGAAGCCTGATGTTCTATTTGTAATATGGAAGGATCTGAAGGGGGGGGGGGGCAGGAACTCAAATAATCTGAGCTTCTCATGAGATGGCTAATTTGCAGATATTTTGTAAACGTTTCTCTCATAGTCAAAAGCATAACAGGGAAAGATCCCAACAGTAAGACTGAGGAATTAACTGGAATTAACTTTATCTGCTGAGCAATTGTCATTATGTCTCTCTCGGCTATTTACAGATGTTACTCTACCAAATTCAGATTTTTCTGTTGTGTTTATTTCTTTTTTTTGAGGGGGGGGAGGGCGCCCGTGATGCTCAGGGGTTCATCCTGGCCCTGCACTCAGAAATTACTCCTGGCAGTGTTTGGAAGCGTGGGGGGGAGGGGGGGGCGGGCATATGAAATGTCAGGGATTGAACCCGCGATTGGCCGCATGCAAGATAAGCGTCTTCCCCACTGTGCTATGGTCCAGCCCCAACACTCTGATTTTATTTTATTTTATTATTATTATTATTATTATTTTGCTTTTTGGCTCACACCCAGCGATGCACAGGGGTTACTCCTGGTTCATGTACTCAGGAATTACTCCTGGCCGTGCTTGGGGGACCATATGGGATGCTGGGAATCGAACCCAGGTCGGCCGCGTGCAA
>JAOXYA010000001.1:66041610-66057125 GCA_028565675.1 Sorex palustris
TCCCACCCTGCCTCTGTGGCAGGGCATTCCCCTTTGTTCTCTCTCTCCTTTTGGGTGTTGTGGTTTGCAAAAGAGTTGAGCCTGATTTTCAGGGATACATGTTGGATGATTTACTTTCCATTGATCATTTTGTATATAAGGAAATGTCGCACAGCTGCGTAAGTGGCCACACAGTTCGGAAAAAAATGTCCTGGTACCCGCATGCCAGAGCTATGCTTGTAGGAGCTCATGGTCACCAGGGTTCCATCTGGAGAAGGCGGGACGGCAGCACCTACCCTATCTGGGACCTCCCGGTGATAACAGCTCTGTTTGGGACCTGGAGCATTCTCCAGGAGTTGTGGGGCCCTCCAGCCAGTTTTCTTCTTTCAAGAATTTTTTTTCTTTAAAAAAGAAAAAGAACTTATTTTCTTCTAGCTTGCCTTTTACCCAGGTGGTTGTCCAGAAGCAAGAATTTGCTAAGTCTACAAGGTCTCTTGAAACTGAGAACTGGGAGTGCAAGCAAGATATTTGGAAAGTGGTTTCACAGAATCCTTTGTTCTAGAACTCCTTGCCAGAGACAGTGAGGTATTACCTTCTAAAAGCCTGTAAGGTCTGTATAAATTTGACCCCTAAGACTCCAACACAGATAGGTAACCTAACAGAAATTATTTTAAGAGATGATAGTATTTAATTATTTTAAAACACTGCTATATTTAAGTCCCCAGAACACAGTTTGGTTCATGGTAGATACTCTAAGATTAGGTTTACTAATTCAATACAATAAGACAGAGAACAACCTCAAAAAAAAATTAGGGCATCTCAGTAAAGCAAAACAGAGTTACTACAGGATTTGAAGAGTTGTGACATATCATTCCCAGGAACCCCCATCTGCTGCTCTGCCCCTGAGTATAGTTATGGCCATGGTAAGAGTTAGGAATTAAGGAGCAAAGTGGGGGGAATGGGTTGGACGCGAAATGGGGGGAAATAGGGTTTGAAATTTTTGAAATTTCACTCCTTGATTTGTGTATGGAGGACCATGTTTTTGGCTGTTGTGAACAATATGGAAATGACAGTTGAATGGCAGGGAAGTCAGAGAGGGAAGGGGCAGAATAAAGTGAGATGAGCATTGGATTAAGAGATGTCCAGGAAGAGTTTCATGTTATATCCAGGCTAGAAAGATCAGCACAGACAAGTTCCAGTGCCAGGTTGGAACTAAAGCCCAGAACTGTGATGGCAGAGAAGCTGGGATAGTCCATGAAAGACTGAGAAGCCCACCGTACTATTCACTCAAAACTCAAAACAGAGTGTGACTGAAAGAACTTAACTTGGTCTTCATGGGGATTTGGTGGGTGGCCACCTTGACCTTGACTGGGAGACCTTAACCCTGGCCTTAATTGAAGAGAAGTAGGCCTAAGACTTATATCTGTTTTGTCAGCCCTAAATGAGGCGTGGTAGATGAGGCTCTACCTTTCAGGATTCTGACTGAGAAGGGAAGCAGACAGTGACTGCCATGGGAATTGAGGTCAACTTAGATTATTTTTAATAAGATGTCTCAGCGCTTCACTTTTCCAACAAGTTAGAACCAGAAATGAAACCGTACCTCATCAATCACTTAAAATATTTTAAAAATATATTGGGGCAGGTAGGGCATTTGTTTTGCACACGTCTGACCCAGGTTTGATGCCTGGCACCCTATTGGTCCTCTTAGCACCACCAGAAGTAATTTCTGAGCACAGAGCCAGGAGTAAGTCCTGAGCACCATCAGGTGTGGTCCCCAAACAAAAAAATCACCAAAAAACAAAAAACCAAAGTTTTAAAAATATAAATCTCTACACTCATTTTTTGTCATCCCTGAGTGCTCAATTTTAGTAACTCACTCCACAATCTTCTTTTGTTTTCCTTGGAAACACACACACACACACACACACACACACACACACGCACGCACGCACGCACAGCACCACACACATGTGATTCCATTATAATGAAATTCTGCATGTGGATTCACACAGAAAAAAAAACTCTTACTGGAACTGTACCCTAGTGGCTAGGCTACTATAACCACTGGAAAATCAACGAATGTCAAGCTTTTAAGAAGGGCTCCATTGTGGGCCGGATTGATAGTACAGCAAGCCAGGCATCTCTCTTGCATGCAGCTGACTCTGATTCAGTGAGACCATTTGGCAGCCCATATGGTGTCCCAGCACCACTAGGAGTAATTCCTGAGTATAGAGCCAGTAGTAACTCCTGAACATAGCCAGGTGTGACCAAAAAACAAAACAAAACAAAAAAAGAAGGGTTCCGTTGCATATGAATTAGCCAGGCAGTATTTTAAGTTATGTTAGGCCAAACATTTAGGAAAGAATGAGATTTTTAAAAGATAAATCAATGACTTTTATTTGATGTCCTCTAGAGATGCCACCTCCATTCCATGGAGGCAGCCACATGGTCTAGGCAAGGAAGTCAGAGGGAAGCTGGGGGACATGCGAGCTTCATCTCCAGCTGCTGGTGGCCCCTTTTTTGGGTCTTAAACTCTGTGGAAAGTGCAGGCTTCCAGGAGTTCTGGGGGGGCAAAGCAGAGAGATAGGAAAGTCAAAATCAACTACATTTATTTTCTATTTCGTGAATAAACACTTCACTCTGGTACTTGATGCCATGCTCTTCTGGTGTGTGGACCCAGTAGTGTCCAAGCTGCCTTCTCATCATCCCCTGCACAGCCCCTGTGCTTCTCAAGGCAGTGCCACACACTGAAGATGGAAACATGACTTCCCTACCTTCTCTCATCCCAACCTGAGTTCCTGGGGAGAGAAGCAGCCTAGAGCCCTGATTTTGGCAGGTGAAATACGAACAGAGCACAGCAAGAAGCACCAAGCGCCTGGAATCACCAGTTTCTGTGCTCAGATGTGGAGTGGGAGCAGAGAATAGCAAAGCCAGACTCTCTCCCATCATGAAGGATATAGAGTAAGTCAATGTGACAACAGTGGCCAAGGCAAACTTGTTCCTTCTATCAGAATGACAAGGGGAAGCTGTTAAAATACATATGTACTGCCCAGGAAACACCTCATGGTGTTTCACAAATAAAAAAATAAAAAAATAAAAAAATAAAAAGTTCATGCTTATTGCCAGAGTGGGTAAGGCACTTTCTGGGCATGCAGTTGACCTGGATTTGATCTCTGGTACCCCATGTGGTCTCCTGAAGCTGCCAGGAATAATCTCTGAGCACAGAGCCAGGAGTAAGCCCTGAACACAGCTTGGTGTGCCCCGCATACCACTTCCCCTCGTCCCCTAAAAATTCATGTTTGACTGAGTCTGATCCTATCTTGAAACAGAAGCTTGACTACCACCAATAGGAAATGTGCACTGGTGAAGCGTTGGGTGTTGGTACACTGTATAATTGAAAATAATGAACAACTTAGTAATTGTGTTATCTTGTGGTGATTTAATAAAAAAGAGAAGAAAAGCAGAAGTGGGGAGAAGAGACTCAATTACCTCAGGCTTCCTAAGCAGTGAAAGGATGATTATGCAGTTTACTAGCGTTCCATCTGCACTGAGAAAACTGCTCATTAAATGTGTAATGTTATTATTATTTTTTAAATGTAGGGGTACTGGAGTACTATGATTTATTCAGCCATTGATTAAGCTGACTGAATTGGGCATGAACTCCACATGTGTAATGCCATTAACACTCACTTTAAGAGAGCCCACAAAGATTGGTAATTTTTTTTCTAAACAAAATTAATAGTGAAATAATAGACTGGGAGCTGTCATTGGGGCAAGGTGATGGTTGTAGCTGAAGGAATCTTCAGGATTAGTTGGGGCCAGAGAGATAGTACAGAGGGTAGGGTGCTTGCCTTGTACACAGCCAACCTGGGCTCAACTCCTGAGCATCGCCAGGTATAGCTCCTCCAAAACCAAAACCGAAATAAAAGGGGGAAATCCTTAGGATTAGAATATTCAGGCTGTGCATTTCCCCACAAGGGCAACCTTAAGTTGCTTGTTTCCCCAAAAGGACAAGTTTCCTGGAGTAAGGGTCCAGGGTAAAGAGTCCCATTGAGTTTTTTTTGTTGTTGTTGTTTGGTTTTGGGTTTTGGGTTTTGGTTATTGGAATGGTTGTCAATCTGCCAAGCAAGAAAAAACCCAGTTCACATGTCATGACTTGTGTTTAGAAAGGTCTGGAAATAGAACCTGTGTCCCTCATTTTTAAATAGGAATGCAGGGGGAAAATTGGGGTAACACTGAACAAGATCAAGGGTGATCAGGAAGACAGACCTTGCACTGAGGACACATGTATCAAATGGGGACTAATCTCCAATGACCAGGCATAGGCAGGCCTGGGAGATCTTGTTCCCCAACCCATTGCCTCCCAAATCTAGTTTCCAGCAGGAGAAGTCTGCATGAGTCTCGGCTTGCATGCCACTGGGATGGATCCCAAACAACCCCCATCCACCCAGGGGAAACAGTAAGGGCCTGGCTACTCCATACCTGCTGGTCAAGTAGCATCTGGCGAACGCAAGCTGCCTTATCTTTCCGCGTAACCACAGCATGATTTGGGCCTCTGGCAAGGTGGCAGCTCTCAGCCTCAGTCACAGCCTTTGTGGAGCCATCAGTACACAGCAGCCGGAAGTCTTCCTGCTTCAGATCCTTAGCCCAGGCGTCAGTGTTCTTTCCTGGGGTTCAAAAAGAGGGGTCAGCCACACCGATGCCTTTAGTCAAGTCCTCTTCCACAAGGAGTGACCAAACCCACTGGCATTTGGAGGAGCCAGGGGCCAGTAAAGTATGCTAGTATTCTAGGGGTGTGGAAAGGGAGAGATGCCCCCTGTCCACAGGTGATTAAGCTCAAACCAGAAATGTTTCTGACCAACCTGCCCCACCTAATCCTGGGATAGGGTGCAAAAAGGTTGAATTCTACTGAATTCAACCAGGACTTCAGGCTCTACAAGCAGATTGATACTTTCTGCACTATACCATGCTGGTACCACCAAGCAAGACTTTCCCTTCTGCATGTTGGGTCAATAGTTTCTTTACTTTTATAGAGAGGTCACACTCTCAGTGACGAGGGGGTCCACCCTTAGTGCTGGGGGCGTGGCAGGGGGCCATGCAGTGCCAGAGAGCAAGCTCAAGGCTCGCTGTGCCAGGCGATGCTAATAATTTGGGTCATATCCCCAGCCCCTACGCTAGTATTTTAAGTCTGATTTGCTCCTATTAGATCTATGTGCTCAGGCCTCTGTGTATGGTTCATTTCCTTTTCTCAGACCCTTGCATCATTCAATATTTTCTCCAAAAACATTTTTCCTTCCATCTTCCTGGAGCAATTCACAGTGTTGTCCCAGTTTCCACAACCCTCTCTCCTGCCATAAAGAGCAAGAATTTAATCCTTTATTAATTTTAATAGTTTTCATTGGACTCAACAAGTAACACATGGATTCACTATCATAAATTTTACCTATAATGTGAAAATATTATTTTTTTACACTTCCCCAAAGGTTAGCTATTAGTTTTAATAGAAAACTCCAAATCACCTGCTTCTCCCTCATTGGGTCACTATACAAATCACCTCTCACATCTCTCCTTTCTTTACCTCCAGCCCACCACCACCAGTGTCTTTGTCTCCAAACTCATTCTGTTCTACTTTGAAAGTCTAGCTCTTAGCATTGAATATGATGGTCTCTGTCCTCGCCAAGACACAGTCTTAAAGGAGGGGAAAATAGAACAGAAACCAAATGCGAAATTCAGGGCACAGATAAAAGCTCTTTCTAGTTTGTGGCACACACTCTCCCTGGTGCTATCTGAATTCAGAACCAGCACCTTGAGAGCATATGCAGTAGACACTGACTCAGAGGGAGACGGGCTTTAGGTGTGTCTCGTGTAACATGGTAAGAGGGAGAGAAGAAAAGATTCTCTGGGAGGAAAGAGGATCCTAGCAAGACTTGGTGTTGGGACAATGTAGGCCTGAAACTCAATCTTAAACATCTTTGTACCTTTGTAACTCATGGTGATTCAACTGAAAAAGAAAAACAGTAAAATTGTTCTGTTGGTACAATAAGGAAAATCTTTAGGTGGGGAAAGGCAAAAATAATAAGAAAGAAAAACTAGTTAAACCTATTTTACTTAATTAAGTACTTAGCATCTTCTGTTCTATAGTATAGAGGGAAATAGAGTTTCCACAGTTACTGAAGTCTAATGAATTAAATAATAGCAATACCTAAATATGACTCCTACTGTGGAATGAGGATGTGCTGTATGGGAAGGCTTCTTGGAGGGTTTGGGGATCTGCTAATTTACTCTAGAAGAGGAAGGATTTGAGGTTGAGTGCGAGGACAAGAGGGAGGGAATAACTGCCTCTTAGGGAAGGGAGGGAACACTAACAAGTTCCACAGTGGGGAGAGACCAAGAGGGAGCAGGGACCTATGAGTCATTGTTTGTGTGTTTGTTTTCTAATATTACAGCTATCCAATATTTATTCATCCACTGCTTTGATACCTACTGGTGATCATTTCTTGACGCAATCATTAATCTTTAGTTTGCCAAAAGATAGTCTTTTAACTTTATCATACTTTCCATATTTATTAATTAGGATTCCTTGATAGGGAAGTACTTTCCCTTCACTTTCATTAATATCAGAATGGGCTGTGTATTCTGATTTGATTCAATGGGTGATCATCTCTCACTACCAATGTTCAAGCCCATTGGTGCTCGGGGGTCAGCGGGGCCCCGGATGGTGGTTCTGGAAGGGAGGACATTCAGTACCAAGTACCAGGGATGGAACCACTTGAACTACATCTCTGCCCTCTATGGCTTCTTTTAATGCTCAAAATATCCATTCTGGGTCCATGAGAAGCCCTTCAAAAGAGCACCCATCTATTCTGCCATGTCCCTTCATCCTAAACACTTCAGTCTGATATTTCAGACTCAACATACATATTTTTCCTGTCCCAGATAATCAGTTATCCCAAGGGGCCTTGGATCATTCTAGTACAAAATGGTTCTAGAAGTCAAGATTTTGGTGCTCATTCTGACTGCTGCATTGCTGTTCCTAGTCTTCTTGGTGAGCAGATCTAGGAAATGTAAGGCATAGTTTAAAGACCTATTTGGGAAGCCTCACAAAGTTTCAATATGAATTGTGAATGTGATGAGTATCAAGTCCATTATAATATAAATTTCCTGAAGGTTCCTCAGAAACAACTGGGAACCTCATGGTCTTCACTGTTCCATTGACTCAGGTTAACACATCTCCCTTCACAGAATAGTCAGAGCCGGAGAGAACACTTCTTGACAGAGCATACAGCACTTCCATAAAGGTGTCCTGAGCACGGCGAATCTAGGGACTCTGACATACGGGGACAGAGAAGGATGTGTACATACCCCCAGTGTTCTGCAGGACAGTCTGGTCTTTGACAAAGGCCACATCTCCTCTCTCAACCAGACACCTGCAGATTGCCAGAGACGGGGACAGAAGAGAGGAGGTCAGAGACACATCTGTCATTCAGGATTGCTGTTTTCTAGGTCCAGGGCTGGTCATGTGATACCAGCAATTAGAACTTCCCCTTTATCCTTATTTCACTAATGTCATGAAGCTTATGTGTTTAATAAACAAAAAGAAAACAACCCTCCTATTTTCTTTTTCTTTTCTTTTTTGGGTCACACCTAGTGATGCTCAGGGGTTACTCCTGGCTCTGCATTCAGGAACTACCCCTGGCGGTGCTTGAGGGACCATATGGGATGCTGGGAATCGAACCCGAGTCAGCTGTATTCAAGAAAAAAAGCGCCCTATCCACTGTGCTCTTGCTCCAGCCTCTAACCTTCCTATTTTCTATGTAGTTATACACTCTACATTCCACACACTGAACCCTCATCAGAGCTAGGTCAATTCCTAGCATCTACCAAGAGGTTAGTCATTTTCCAGCAAGGCTATTCCTTACTTACACCCTACTTTGTGAAAATTGGAAACTAGTGAACTGTGAATTGTACTCACTATACTCACATGGTCATTCTAAGTCATAAATTGGATCATCTTAATTTTTCCTTAATGATTGATAAGTTTATCACCATTACTGTACAGCTGAACTATTCGTGAAAAATTAATAAAGTTGTGCCGGAATGACAGTACAGCGGGTAGGTCGTTTGCCTTGCACACGGCCAACCTGGGTTCAATCCCCAGCATCCCATATGGTCCCCCAAGCACCGCCAGGAGTAATTCCTGAGTACAGAGCCAGGAGTAACCTCTGTGCATTGCCGGGTGTGACCCAAAAAGCTAAAAAAAAATTAATAAAGTCAAGAGGTGCATAAGAGTCTCTATAAAAAGGATAAGCATAAAATAGAAGTGTAGCAATCATGTGCCTTCCTTTTGTGTATTTCCAGGTAAGCATGGTTACAGTTTCCTCAGACATGCATGAAAGCCTGGTTCAGACTTCTGAATCCTATGAATAACTATGCTAAGCTTTTCCTTACCTCAGCACTAGAGCCTTTTTGTTTTCCTTCTTTGTGAGACTCTGTGTTATTCATACAGATCCACAAGTTAGATGTTATTAGCAACCTTTGCTCTTTTTATTTATTTATTTATTTTGGCTTTTTGGGTCACACCTGGAAATGAACAGGGGTTACTCCTGGCTCATGCACTCAGGAACTACTCCTGGTGTGCTCGAGGGACCATATGGGATGCTGGGAATCGAACCCAGGTCGGCCGCGTGCAAGGCAAATGCACTACCCGCTGTGCTATCACTCCAGCCCCCCTTGCTCTATTTTATAATTGAAAAAGAGCCTTTATGCTGTCAAATGCACCGAAGGTGGGAGGTATATCATTTCCTAGCGAGAACTTCTAATCAGCACTGTAGAGCCAGTTCTGACTGTCAGTCACTGTGAGGTCTCTGGGGACAGCATCCTGGAGAGGCCTGGACTGTCCCTGTGTTTGCTAAGCCGGTGCCCTCACACACGCAGGACTATGGGCTAGGAATGAAAGAATTTCACCCTCCTCCTCAACTGAAACCTGTCAGGATAGGCGTTATTATGAACTATTCCTTCTATTCCTCTAAACGATTCCTTGAAACTCACCTGAAAGCCCCGGTGTAGCCATAGTATCTCTCATGGTTGTTGGGGACACACTTCTTTCCTGGAACACTTTCTGAGCCAGCACACAACTCACAGAGAGTGGAATTCTGCCTGTAGCCAGGGGCACAGCCTTGACTGAAAAATTCATCTGTGCAGAAGGACAAGAGGAAGTCAGTTCTTGCTGAATCTATCTGGGTGGCCTTCGCCTAACACAGAACAGGTGTGTCTGGCCAAGCTGGGAAGAACAGGTTCACTTAAAAGGAAACTTAACTGAGGATCGGAGTAGAAAGCAGTGAGCATTGTAATTCGGCTGAGGGAGTTCATGGGTGCCCTGACAGTGGCATCACTTTACCCAAAGAGAAAAGAGAGGGCGAGGACGTGTACTTCCAAGGCTCACTCCCTGAGCTTATGACCCTGTTTTCATAGTCTCCTTCCCCGGCTGTTTTTTAGAAGAGGCTTTAATGGACCTGAGAAGTCCGAGCCCTGGGACATCGCCCCCACAGCTTAACTGTTGTCTGTGGCTGTGAAGTGGTGGGGGGGGGGGGGGGGGGGGCCTGGCAGCCCCCTAGTAGAGTGAGAAACCAGGAATGCCACCCAGAAGAATTTTGCTGCCCATCAGCATTGGAATTGTAGCAATTTGATCTTATCTGTGAGGCCCTCCTCGGAACCCAGAGTTGTCTGCTTCCTAACTGTCTTTAGAGGTCTCTCCTTTTAAAGTGGTTGCAAATATTTAGCAGGGAGGATGTAACAGGAAGTTCATGTAAATGAGAAAGAAGCAATAGAAAGCATTTCTCCAGGGCTAACTTACACAGAGACTTTTAGGAAGTAGAACTAGGCTATTCAGAGCATTGAGAACAAGGTCTGATTTCCAGACCCTCAAAGGGGCGCAGGAACTGGGAAGTGACCGGAGGAGTAGCAGCGATTATAACATTCACCCAATGAATACCTATATCCCCTTGTTTCTTACTAGTCAAAAATTTTTTAAATTCTCTATTAACTTTTTAATTGATATACAATTTGTTTTGGGCTGGAGCGATAGCACAGTGGTAGGGTGTTTGCCTTGTGCGTAGCCGGCCCGGCCAAGCCGGGTTCGATTCCTCTGCCCCTCTCCGAGAGCCCGGCAAGCTACCAAGAGTATCTCGCCTGCACGGCAAAGCCTGGCAAGCTACCCGTGACGTATTCAATATGCCAAACACAGTAACAACAAGTCTCATGATGGAGACCTTACTGGGCCCACTCGAGCAAATTGAACAACAGGAGGACATTGTTTGACAGTGGACAGTATCTTAAGGATTTTATTCTGTGTTTTCTTCTAACACCTTTATGATTTCACATCTTGCTATTATCTCATAAATCCATTTGGAGTTAATTTGTGTATAGAATCTTAGAAAAGAGTTCAACTTCATTTTTTCTTTTTTGTGCATAGACATTCAGCTTTCCTAGCATCATTTGTTTTAAAGATTATCTTTGCCCTCTGTGAATCATTCTGGCACCTCGTTGAAAATCATTTGACCATGTATGTGAGAATTTATTTCTGGATTCTATTCTGTGTAACTGTTCTATTTATGTTATCTCTCCCTACTGATCTGTTTTGAGTACTGCTGCATTCTCATAATCTCTTTCAAGGGTGGATGTCACAGAGCTGGCTTTGTTCAGGACTAATTCCTCACTCTGCACTCAGTGATCACTCCTGGCTTGGCTTCAGGGGAGAGTATGAGGTAGCAGGGATTGAGTTTGGGTCTGTCTGTGAGGGAAGCACCCTTCTCACTCTTCTTTTCAGCCTCTGTACTCTTAATCGTGTATACAACAATTATTTGTTGTTGTTTGAACTGTAGCTCTGTAGCACTTTCCTTCTGTTGTTCATGGATTTGCTTGAGCGGGCCCGGTAACATTGTGAGACTTGTTACTGTGTTTGGCATATCGAACATATCACAGGTAGCCACCAGGCTTTGCCATGTGGACTAGATACTCTCAGTAGCTTGCTGGGCTCTCCTAGAGGAGTGGAGGAATCGAACTCAGGTCCGCTGGGTCAGTTATTTGAACTACACCCAGATATATGCTCAGGGTTTACCTGTGGCCCCTGGGCCTGGGTACAATCTGGGTTCCCGGGATCCAACCTGGGCAGCTGTGTGCAAGGCATGTGTCCCACCAGCTGTCCTATCACTCTGGTTCCTAAAATTAAATTTTTATTTTAGTTTAGGTAACATAGTTACAGTTGTGTTAACATTTATGATTTTGCTGTACACAGTTACTGCCTTCACCACCACCAGGGCCTAAGACCCTCCACCACTGCCTTTTTTAAAAATGGTTCTATTTTATAATCTTGCTACATCATGTCCATTACCTATGTGCCAGAATACATCCACCATTATCTAGGATCCATCATCATTATACAAAGATTCATTTCTTCCAAAGGTCCTTGACTTCTTAGATCACAGTTCTTTTGATCTTGGTATCATGGTTTGTATTCTGTTCCTTTGGACATTTTGAAATCAGGAGACATGTGTCCTCCAGTTTATTCTTTCTCAGAATTGTTTTGAATATTTAAGTGCACTTGAGCTTCTGTATGAAGTTTTGATAATTAAAAAAGTAGTTTGTAAAATGTTCAGGAGTTTGATAGGGATTCCATAAAGGTATAGGATACTTTCAGAGTATTGACATTTTTAAAATATTGAATCTTCTGATTCATTAACAGATATTTCTTTCCATTTATTTAGATCTTCACTTTTTAAAAAAAAATGTTTTGTGTAAGATGTTTTATGTCCCAGCTTACATGAGCCTAATTTAGAAATTAATTTGTTGAAAACTCAGGCATGCAGGTTTTGTGACTGAAATCTCCAGCTTTCACGGGGTTGGGATGGGCTACTTCCCCCTTTATCCTTGTACTTTCCAAAGCCTGGCAATCATGCACATGCCCCAAAGCCTGCATTCAGTTAAAAACCTAACTCTAACAGTATCACTCCGTTAAAATTTTGGACACACTGGAGCATGGGCCGAAATTTCATCCACTGAGCATCTCAGACTTAGTAGCATTGATGAATTGGGAGTACCACACCGGATTGAATGGGATATAAATGTAGAAGGCGTTCAGTCATGATTAACTAAATATTAACAGAGAAGGCTTAATCTGTTAACAACACTTTAGTAATCTCTTATACAAGGGTTTAAGGGCTCCATGGTGAGATACAACAATCTTCACTAACTTTCTCCTAAGGAAACATTTTTTGATCATCCTTTTAGCAAATGATTTATAACAAGCAATGTAAAATAAATTACGGAGGGCCTGCTTTGGGGGCAGGCTCAAAGGTGGTTGGGAAAATTGGAAATAATGGTGGTGGGTAGGTGCAATGGAGGTGGGACTGGTGTTGGAATATTGAATGTCTGTAACTAATGACTTAATAAAGTTATTTTTAAAAAAAGATCAGAGTGTAACTTGGGCCCTGCAAAACACAGGGCAACAGAAGTAACCCAATGCACAAAGCACATACTCCGAATGTAGAATGCCCAGGTTAGATCCCCAGCAGTGCCTGGTGTGGCCTCAAAACAAAAATAAAAACAAACAAACAAACAATGAAAACAACACAGAACCCAGCAATATGTTTAAGCCAGAGGCTCTAACTGGAATCTGACAGCGTGTGACTAAGCAGAAGTGACGGGGCAGGGATGGAAAGTGACCTTACCTGTGGGGACAAACAAGGTGTGTCCCTGTCTCACCACACATTTGTAGCATTTATCCACCTTCTCACCAAAGAACACTTCACTCTGGGTCACGGAAGAACTCCAAGATTCGTAGAGTGCCAAATTTTCATCTGTTGGTTTTATCAAATAAAAAATCTTCTCACCCTAGAAAGGAATAATAACACTGTCTTTGAAAAAGAGACATGCTTACGATTTCCTAGATTAGTACAAATTCCCGACGCATTGCTCTCACTTCAAGACAATTATCAGAATTTTGAGGATCAAAAGGGCATGCCCAATCACTAGTTAATGCCCTTAATAAGTCTCTTTACCTGACCAAGAGCACCAGGAAGGAGGAGGAGCAAGTAAAATGCTGGGTAAATGGTTCTGAGAGACAGGAGGAAAGAATCACCATCATGCCACTGATCTCAGTTTCAAGAGTGCGGTGCAAATGCATATTCCCAGGCCCCGGTTAGCGTCTCCCCTGCAAACTCTGCCCTTGCCCCTTAGATCTACTACAACATAGTGATTGCTTTCAGGGGCCTGTAAATAAACTTCCTTTTAGTGAACTGACCCTTTGCTTTATCCTGAAGAAACAGGAGCCCAAGGACAGAGCACCAAATGGAGTCCAGAGCTTTCCCACCAGGCCTGACATGGGTGGAGATCCAGCTCTGGTCAGTGCCAACAGAACTTTCTGTAAGGATGGCAAGGGTGGCTCTCTGCTGTCCTGAGCTGTGCTTATAGCCCTGGGTGTCTTCCTGACTGTGGCTAACGGAAGTGGAGAGCTAGAATTTCGTTTACACGTACCTTCAGTTATTCACATCTATAGCTACTGTATTAAATAGCACAGTTCTTGGGAAAGCAAGGTAAAAAGGCAAAAAAACATGACTGCATCGCTGACTTCTCCAACTAGCTCGCAGTCCTACTACCACCCTTAAGATCAGAAGTGAATTTTACTGCAATTTCACCCCTCTTTAGGTATTTGCTTCAGATTTTAGCAAGAGTTAAGAAAAATTTTTTTAAAAAAAGTCAAAAGGCTAGCTAAAAACTAAAATGAAGAACTCAAGCCTCCTTCACTACTTGGGATAAGAATGAAAATAGTATTAACAGTTTTGTGAATCATGGCACATGAATAAAAAGGTGAAGGTGAGTAAAAAAAAAATGACAGGCCCTCCTTAGGAAGTTCAAAAGCTTCCCTTGGTATAAGTACCCCTGGGAAAATGTGACAGCATGCTTCTGTCAGGAAAAGGACAAATAATCCACCACCAACCCAGCCCAGGCATCAACCCCAAGGGTCCCCAAACTCAATTCATAAAAGGTCATCTACACTCCTGTGTTCACCACAGCGCTGTCTCCACAGCCAAAATCTGGAAGTAACCCAAGATCAGGTGACACTGTGCTACCTGCCTGCAGTGAAGTACTATGAGGCTATAGGAATGAATGAAGTCTGACATTTGCTGCCAGGCGGGTGAGGCTGAAGTTATGCTGAGCGCAGTCAGGAGAGGGACAGACAGAGAATAATCTCTCTGGTCTGGGGGGTATGGAGAGACAGAATTGAGCAGGATGTAGTGCTGGAACAGTTCTTGCATGAAGCCCTCCTAATAAGGGTTTGTACACACAGCAACCAAATAAATAAATAAATAAATAATAAAATAAATGCAAAAAAAAGGAATATTCCTTTCTTACCCAGAGAACGTGGTACCAAACTGAAGTGCCCCCAAAGTCAATGTGGAAATCTGTGTAGCTGTCTTGAACACCCATTAAGCAATATTTCTGAACAAATGGCTTGGGAAAGACTGAGTCATCTGGCCAATAATTTTCTACCCAGGAAAGTTTTCTGGCAATATCAGGAACTTCCACCAACTCAGACATCCTTTAAAAAAAAAAAAAAACATAAGTGAAATGAGTCAGAAAAAGAGGGACAGACACAAAAGATCGTACTCATTTGTGGTATATAAAGTAACAGAATGGGAGACTAACAACCAAGGATAGCAGAGATAAGGACCAAGAGGATCTCTCCATGGTTTGGAAGCTGGCCTCACACACTGGGGGAAAAGGCAGATCAGATAGAGAAGGGACCACCAAGTACAGGATGCTTGGAGAGGCCACTTCCCCCAACTCAGGGAGGTCAATGGTGATGGTCAGGCAAAGGAAGGAAAGGAGGGAAGGAGGGCCAGGTTGGTTGGTGTCAGTTGCAGTTTATTCCAATCTCATCTCCATTCAGATCTCTCTCTCTCTCTCTCTCTCTCTCTCTCTCTCTCTCTCTCTCTTTCTCTCTCCTATCTCTTTCTCTGCTTATCCCCCGCCATGCTACTTTATTATCCTTCTTGATCCCCCTTCATTCTCCTCCTGGCTCTGGATACTGGATCCCCTTTCTTCTTCTGACCTGGCTCTCGAATCTGGATCCCCAGCCCCCTCTTACCATCTAGTTAAATCTCCCCGCGTGAGGGGTTGGGGCTTACACATAGGTGTGGTCGCAATCAATAGGGGTAAAGTTCTTTCCCTCAGGGGAAGCTGCTTCTAGGAAAGATTCTCATATGGCAGGATATCCCACCAACAATGGAATCCCATGGGTGTTTCTCCTCTCCTTGTCCAAGAAATCTATAGGCATCATAATTTTAATCCTTTTGTGTGGACATAGTAAGAGATACATTAAGCTTATAGAATTGCTCTCCTGGGGTCATCTCGATCTCAGACTACAGTGATCAGGCCAGATTAGTCTTTCCTATCCCTAGCAGGTTCATAGTCTCGTCATTACTTTTGGATCATGACAGCATCTGTCCATCATCAAGCTCTTAACTTATAGTTAAGAA
>JAOXYA010000001.1:66104358-66125024 GCA_028565675.1 Sorex palustris
CTTGCCAGGCTCTGCCGTGCGGGTGAGATACTCTCGGTAGCTTGCTGGGCTCTCCGAGAGGGGAGGAGGAATCGAACTCGGGTCAGCCATGTTGGCTGCGAGCAAGGCATACACCCTAAATAAAATCTTTAAAAATTGACATGCAACTGCAGATAAATTAATAAAGTTTCCCTTACAGTTTCTGGAGTTGATGTCTTGACTAGAAAGCCCTATTTCAGTTAGGTAAGGTGGTAGAGCACTTGTCTAGGATGTGTGAGGTCCAGACTTCAATCTCTGGCACCATATTGTCTGCTATCTCCTGTCAACCATGCCACTGGATGTAGCTCTGGTGACCCCCAGTCTGGCTGAAAGAAGCACTGAACCATTAAATCTGTGCTGCTGGGTCAAATATAGGCATAGAGCAACTTCACCCCATCTCATCACCACTGGCTGAGACCCCAATTAAAAAAGGACACTGAAAATGCATTCATTCTATGGAATTGTCATATGATCTACTAATTCCACTCCTAGGCATGCACCTCAAGGAATGAATTACAGGGAGGGACAAAATGGATAATGGAAGGGTTAAGGTCTTGCCTTGCAACCAATTATATTTAGATCCCAGAACACAGAGCTGGGAATACCTCCCTAGCACTAGCAGATGTGGCCACCAATAACATACCTCTCCAAAAATATACAAAATGAAATAACTACAGGGAGTCAATCAGATATTTGCACATCAATGTTTACAAGAGCATCCTTCAAAATAGCCCCCAAACAGATATGTGTCTACCAATATATGAAGAATTGAACAAATTAGCACATATTTGTATACTGGAATGGCATCTAGTGATAAAAACGAATGAAATTCATATACAATATGAAATATAATATATATCCTACAACAAATGAACCTTTGTAATATTATTTTTAATAATATTTATATTTCTAATTTATTTGCTGATCTTTTTCTTTCAGAGTAACTTTGGTTTAAATGCATCTCCTAGGAGCTGGAGTGATAGTACGGCGGGTAGGGCATTTGCCTTGAACGTGACTGACCCAGGTTCAATTCCCAGCAACTCATATGATCCCTTGACCACCGCCAGGAGTAATTTCTGAGTGCATGAGCCAGGAGTAACCCCAGCATCGCTAGGTATGGCCCCCAAACCAACTAAAAACATAGACCTTCACTACCCCGGAGATGGTCCTGAGAATTCCCAGGTGAATGTGGCTTAGAGGCGGTGAGGATGCACCTGGTGGAGAAGGCAGCCTCTGGCTGTGCTTTTTTTTCTTTTTGGGTCACACCCAGCGATGCACAGGGGTTACTCCTGGCTCTGCACTCCGGAATTACTCCGGTCCGTGCTTGGAGGACCATATGGGATGCTTGCAAGGCAAACACCCTACCTGCTGTGCTATCACTCTAGCCCCTGGCTGGTGCTTTGAGGCCTCTAGTGGAGGGTCTGCAAGCGACAAAGGCTAGGTGGGGATCCTGGGCGGGGGAGGGAATGGCAAGGCTGCCGGAGACCAGGCTCAGAGATCCGGGGTGGAGGTGATAGCGAGTTTTGGAGATTTGGTCTGTTTGGGGGCCACACCTGGCGGTGTTCAAGGAAACAACTTGAAGCCTGAGTTGCTCACTCCTTTGAGATATCTCCCGGATATCTTAGCGATCTAATTTTTTTGTGTTTTTGTGTCGCTCCTGGCCATGCTCGGGGCTTATTCCTGGGTCTGAGCTCAGGGATCACCCCAGCTGGTCCTCGGGGGATGAAATGGGGTGCCGGGGATCGAACCTGGATCAGCTGCTTGCCAGGCAAGCGTCTTACCTGTTGTGCTATCTCCCCTAAGTTTTTGTTCAAAAATTTTTAAGTTTTGGAGTCCCATGGACACATCCGGTGGCTGCCTGGCCAACTAGTGGTTCCAAAGTACTGCCCAAGAAGGAGGTGATGCTCGGAACCCACGATGCCGGGGCGAGGCCCTGGTGCGTGCCAGGCCCTGTCCTGACCCACGTCATCTCCGGCCTGCAGTGCTTGTCTCCTGAACCGGATGGTCGGACCCTCACTCCTGCCACAGGGCCGCGAGCACTCAGGAAGTGAACCTCAGGCCTTGCCTTTGGAGAGTCCAGGCGGGTCCTGGCTGCTCCGCAGATCCGAGGCAGCCTTAGAGAAACGGACGTTTGCGGGGGCTCGTGCAGGAGAAAATGCGAGGGTGGGCTTCTGGGCTCTGAGCCGTGTTTCGCCCCGTCCCCCAGGGCCGGCGGTGGTGTGCACATCGAGCCCCGCTACCGCCAGTTCCCGGAGCTGACGCGCTCACAGGTGGTCCAGGCCGAGTTCTTCAGCGCCACCATGTGGTTCTGGATTCTCTGGCGCCTCTGGCATGACTACGATGCGGTGCTGGTGAGTGGCGGAGGGACTAGGGCCCGGGGGCCGGCGGTGGGTAATCAACGAGTTTCTTTGCTGTTTTGGTTTTGGTTTTGGGCCATGCCTGGTGGTGTTGGGAGGTTACTCCTGGCTCTGCGCTCAGGGGTCACTCCAGGTGGGGCTCGGGACCCTAGGGGGCAGCTCGGGTGCAAGGCAAGGGCCTCCCCACTGTGCTCTCCTCCCCCTATGCCCCCAGTTTTGCTGGTTTGAGCAACATTTTATTTTTCTTTTATGGAACCGGGGCACACCTGGTCATGCCCAGGCTACTCCCGATGGTGCTGGGAGTCAAACTTGGGACTCTGGCCGGACAACTGGCATCTCCCCGGCCCTGCCTCTGGCAGTTTCTCTGCTTATTTCCCTTCGCCTGGTTGCCATTTGTGTTGTTGTTTAATTTTTGGGTTTTGGGCCACGCCTGGCTGTACTCGGGGCTTCCTCCTGGCTCAGCACTCGCGGTTTGCCTCCGGCAGTGTTAGGGGGACCCGGCTCAGCTGCAAGGGACGCGCCCACCTCTTGTCCTTGTGCGCTGGCCCCCTCTCACCTGTGGCTGTTTTATCTGACAGGAGCCCAGATGCTCAGTATCTAGTTCTTTCTCCCTCCACCCGAGTGTTTGGCTCTGCTTGCAGACATCAGTGTGAGCCCGTCCGTGCAGCTGCCCAGTGCGTGGGTCATGGCCATTGGTTTTCTTTTGGTCTTTTTCCCTTTTTTTCCCCCCCTTTTTAATTTTTATTTTACTTATTTTGGGATGGTGGAGCTTGAACCCTGACCTCTTGCTTACAGAGCGTGTCCCCGAGTACTGAGGGACACCCTGGCCCCCGTTTTATCATCCCCTTCCTGTTTTTCCCCCTTTCGTCTCTGACTCCTTATTCCCGGGCCTGCTGCCCTTTCTTGTGGCCTTTTTTATCCCTCGGTTGGTGTTTCTCTTAGGTTTCCCCTGCTCAGCGCTGGGCTGCAGGGCTGCCGCGGCCCCTGTTTGCCGTGTTTGGAGGGGCTCGCTCGCCCACCTCAGCCTCAGCCAAGCTTCTGTCAAACTGAAGCCCCGGCGCTTGGCACTGCCACCAGGCCCGGGGTTGGCCGCAGGGAGAGGGCGCGTCTGCCCCCGTGGCCTGGTCATAGCGGCTTCGGGCCCCACCGTGTATGTGCACGTGCCGGCGCTGTGGGACCCCAGACGCCCTGCCCATTAGGTAGGCGCTTTTTCCAGGGTTTCTTCTGAAGTGGAACCTGGTATATGGAATGTCTTTTTTTTTTTTCTTTTTGGGTCACACCCAGCCCTATGTTCCCTATGTTCAGGGGTTCCTCCTGGCTCTGCACTCAGGAATCACTCCTGGCGGTACTCAGGGGACCATATGGGATGCCAGGGATTGAACCCGGGTTGGCTGCCTGCGAGGCAAACGCCCTGACCACTGTATCATTGCTCCGGCCCTGGAACATTGGTTCTTGACCATTTTCAAATGTCTTCTGCAGGGTCACTTTCCCTACCCGGACCCTTCCCAGTGGACAGACGAGGAGCTGGGCATTCTTCCTGACGATGAGGACTGATGGACGCCGTCCGCTGCGCATGGGGGTAGGCCACCACTTCTAGTCACGTCTGTTTGCTGGGCTTGTGGTCACACCAGCAGTGCTCGGGGACCCTCTGGGGTGCTGGGGATCGAACCTGGGTTGGCTGCGTGCCGGGTAAGTGGCCTCCCTGCCAAGGAAATGGAAAACAAACTCCTTCCCTCCAAAGCACCGAGTGAAAGAGCTAGTACAAGTGGCCAAGGCCGGCCCTGGTTCGATTTTCAGCAACCTCCTCGGGACCTCCAAGCACTGCCTGGAAGCCCCTTGAAGGGTTGGGTGTGGCTGACTGCCCCTGGCACCCCCTAAAAGTACTGATACCTTCACTCAAAAGGCCTCGGGATTCCTAATAGATAGGAAGCGGTGATGGTGGTTGAATGTCCCCATTGATATCACCAAGAAGGGCTGGGGAGAGACGGAGGGGGGCCCCAGGTGTGACCCCTGCCACTCTGCAAGGGGTGACCCTCAAGATGTCACCACGGGCGGCCCCCACAGGTCAGCTGAAGGGGAGCTTCTTGTCTCCGCTTTGCTGCGGTGAGGGTGCCCAGGCCGCTGGCAGGCTGCCAGTTGTCCTCCCCCCATCCCCCACTGGCCTGTGGCCCCTGGGAGACACCCGGGGCTTGTCCCTTCCCCCGAGTCGTGGGGGGAGCAGCTGGGCTGAGTGGGCGACTGACGCTTTCTGCTTTCCTTTCCCTGCAGGGGCTGAGCGATGGTGCGACTTCCTGGCCTCCGTGTTGTACATTCAGATTATAAATTAAAAGTGGTCAAGAACGAGGTTCTGCCTCCTGGATGAGTCTGACCCTGTCAGCTGCCTTTCTCGGCGGGTTCTCGGGGCTCTGCACCTGTGGGGCCCTCGAGCTCCTGGCGATGGCTGTGGGCAGCGTGCCTTCACGGGCCTGGGACTCCGTCTCGCACGCTGATGGGCCAGACGAGATCGCGTCTCTCTGTGGCGGCCAGTTGTGGCCCAAGTAGCCAGAGGTAGAGCCACTTGGGGCCTCTCCTGTGGGCGGGGCGCTGTGTCAGGTGGTGGGTGGTCAAGACCCGAATCTGACTAGGAATTCTTAGGGCCAGGTGAGTGGGGGAGCAGAGGGAACCGGACCAGAGTGCAGAGGGGGTTGGTGCCGGCCTTCCAGCCCACCAACCTGAATGCCAGCACCAGCAGGGGTCACCCCTGAAACACCTCCGGGCAGCTCATGCCCGCCCTCGGGCCCCAGTGAGGAGGTGAAGATATGTCAGTTTTGCAGGCCAGAGAGAGGACGGGGGTGGGGGGGGTAAAGCACGGGGCTAGCACCACTGGGTGGTCCCCTGAGCCACGCTTGGTATCAGGATACGTCCCTTTCGGGCTGGAGAGAGGCAGTACAGGAGCAAGGCGCTTACCTTGCATAGCCGACCTGGGTTCCACCCACAGCACCCAAAATGGTCCTCGAGCCCGACCAGGAAGCGATCCCTGGGAGCAGATCCTGGAGTAAGCGCCGAGCACCGCCGGGTGTGGCCCCCAAGATGGAAAAAACCAACTTCACTTTTTCTACAATTGTTCCAAAGTTCTTTTCAGCTTGGCGTGGCTCCCAGCTCTGGGGCGGCGTGTGGCAGGGAATGTGCCTGTGACGGGGACCCTGGCAGGAGGGCTGGCTCCTCGCTGGCCGGCTTCTATCTTTGGGGCGTGGCACTGCCAGCGCTGGGGGCAGGCGGCTGCAGATGCCTCTGGGAGAGGAACACCCTTGGGCTCGCGGGGGTGCTGCCGGGGACCTGGGGAGAGGCTGGACTAGAGCCGAGTGAGGAGGGGCTCGGGCAGAGGGTCTGGAGGAGGGAACGGTGGCAGCAGGCAAGGCCTGCCACCTGCCTCCCCTCTGGTCCTTGGAGGGCCCTGCAACAGCGCGGCAAACCCAGCCCCGGGCCTCCACATGACCCCCGAGCACTGCCAGGTGAGCCCACAGAGCAAACTGGATCTGTCCCTAATGAAAGGGGAATGGTTCCAGGGTCCCTGGTCGGGGAAGCCCCAAAAGTGGCTCTTAAGGACACCTCGTGTGGGTGTTTCTGAGGGGTGCCAGGGAGCAAATGACATACAGGAGGTGTGGCCTGTGCTGCTGGCCATTGGGAGAGTCGGGCCCCTTCCTGTGCTGACACTGGACGCAGGAGACTGACCACTGCCACAGCGCCGAGACTTCCAGGGAGCTGTGGGTGAGGCTCCTTCCTAACAGAACTTCGTCACAATAAAGCAGTTAACCCTGGGTAAGTTGTGAGGAAAACTTCTTTCGGACTACAAAACCCCTACCCCGAAGTATCTTCGGGTTGGTTTCTGGCCCACGCTGGGCTGTGCTCGGGCCGTGTGGTATGTTGTGGTGGGTACCAACTCCAGGTTGGCTCCCTGAGGTGCCCGGCCTGGCGCACTGGGGCTCCAGCCCCGCCGAACACCCAGGAAGGAGCGAGAGCTGCATCTCGGGTAACCTCAGGTCTGCTCTCGGGATTAAAACCAAAGACAGGAACTTGAGTGTTCTTAAAAAACACGGCTAGATCAGTTTAGTCAGTATTTCTGAAAATGCGCTGTAACGCTTTTCTGTAGCGCTGGGGATGAAATTCAGGGCCTCAGACGCACAAGGCAACGCTCTGCGGCTGAGTAGGTGGGAAACAGGCTCAGAGAAAGAGCTCGTCGTGGCAGTGTTTTCTGTGAGCTGAAGGGGTGCGAAGGCACTGCCAGCGCCTGGTAGCTGCTGCCTTGGATATATATCAGATCTTTCATGTTTTCAACTTAGGGCTTCCAGGGGAAGCTTTCCAAGTTTTCCTTCTGGAAATGGTTTGAAGATGGTCTTAAAATTTAAGGTCAGAAACTCAAATGCGCAAAATCAACTCTGGGATTAGTCAGCATTCAAAAGTTCACTGCGGGGCTGGAGCCATAGTACAGCGGGTAGGGCGTTTGCCTTGCACGCGGCCGACCGGGGTTCGATTCCCAGTATCCCATATAGCCCCCCCGAGCACTGCCAGGAGTAATTCCTGAGTTATGAGCCAGGAGTAATCCCTGTGCAGTGCCGGGTGTGACCCAAAAAGCACACAAAACATACACAAAAATTCATTGGTTGGGGCTTCCAGTCATAGTACAGCAAAGAAGTACAGCCTTGCATGTGCCCAACCCAGATTCGATCCCTGGCATCCGTATGTCCCCTGAGCACTGCCAGGAATAAGTCCTGAGTAAACCCTGAGCATTGCCAGGTGTGCTGCCAGAACCAAAAAGAAAAAAAAATCTTAAAAATTAGCACAGTTTTAAATATGAAAATGTTTTTTATTGTGTGTTGTGATTGAAAAGGGCTAGAGTCAGGGCAGGGGGTAAGGCACCTATGGTCCTGAGCACAGGGTCAGAAATAGCCCCCAAGCAACCACTGAATGTGACCCAAATCTGCCACTTGCTCCCCAAAAGAGGGAAGCTTGAAACTAGCCTACAGGGAACTTCTCCAGGTATGTCATGCTAAGCCACAGATGAGGGCCAGAGTGACAGGCTGGGGGGGGGGGGGGCACTTATTTTGCAGGCGGCCAACCGGAGTTCTATCCCCGGCACCCCGTGAAAATGACCATGGAGTTTTGATGGTGGTCGCCTGAGCCTGCCAGAAGTGATTCCTGAGCACCCCTGGGTGTGGCCCCAAAACAAAACACCCAAGATCAAGGACATTGTGAAAAGCGAAATAAACCAGTTGCAGGGGCTGGAGCCCTAGTACGGTAGGCAGGGCACCGGCTGTGCAAGTGGATGGCCCAGATTCAATCCATGGCCTTCCATATGATCCCCTGAGCACCACCAGGAGTGATTACTGAGCACTGAGGCAGGAGTAAGCCCTGAGCATCGGCAGGTGTGGCCACACACAAAAAACCCCAAAAGACGGTCACCACCCCAGCGGTGCCTGGGCAGCGCATCTCCAAGGGAAGAGTGACGTTTGGTGCATTTCTTCGTCTCACCCCTCCAGACCTGGAACCCCGGAGGGGCAGGTCCCGACTCCGGTTGCGGGCAGGGAGGTCAGAGAAAAAACAGCTGCGTCCATGCAGTCAACTTTTATTATGGTGTATGCGCATATTCACATCAAGTACAGAGAACTTGTTTGCCTTTTATATAATACAGTTTTTAAATAACTTTACACAAATAAATTTCTTCAATCTGAATTTCAGCTATCTTTTTTAAAATTTAATTCTCCATGCTGTCTATCCAAACTGAACAATATTTTCCATTGTACAAATTTACATGAGAAAAACTCCAAAGTACAAATGAAGGGACCTGAGCAGGAAAGAGAACCGAAGTATCAAGAAGTAGGTATGGGAAGAGTCTTTTTGTTTTTTTGTTTTTTGTTTTTTAAAAAGGAAGATTCAAGCAAACATTGAGGATTAAGGGACAAAGGGAGACATCCATCTGACGGAAAATAAATTTTATTATTTTTTTATGAATTGAAAAATAAGCTTTAAAAATAGTTACTCCATTGTAATTTTTGCAAAGCAGGTATAGAGAGGTGTGTGGACCATGAAAACAATCCCCACCGTTTCACTGGGCACACCCCAGACCTTTCTGTGCTTGGGTGGACGCTGCAAACCACACTGGCAGCGAGGGGAGGAGTGTGTGTGTCAAGGCCACCAGAGTTGGGGGGAGACCAGGAGTCCCGGCCGCAGCACAGTGAAAACCCTAAGGATTTCCCTCGCCCTCTCCCTGGGAGAACTGTCCTCAAACCCACGTGCTCACGGAATGGGGGTGGTTGATTTCTTTGGGCCTGAGCTCAGAGCAGCGGCCGTGACCCCACAGCATTCAAAGGGCACGCACGGCTGGATGGACTGAGGGAGGGGGCGGTCAGGGCAGACACGAAACCACAGGCCACTGCACAGGGGAGCGAGCGAGTCCTCGACGGGTGACAAGGAGGGCCAACGGACAGACGCTTTCGCGTGCCCACCTTGCACAGACGCACACGAAGGGAAGGAGTTCACAGCTTAGAGGAAGCAGCACGCTTATTGCACTCGGACATTTTATTTTAGGTTCACTGTGGTTTCCTTCCCACCGTCGTGTCCACGTCCTCTCCCCTGCCCTTTTGGTCCCTTTGTCTTGACACTGGGGCCACATGGCTTACCTAGACGAGTCCCCAGTCTCCGTCCTTGGGAGGACGCACACGGCACTAAAACACACGGGTTCAGGAGAGCGGCACGCACAAATACAACACAAACTTCTCGGAACAACACCGGGCTAAAGAGCACTCCCTCGGGGCTGAACAGGAGCTGCTGGGCCGAATGGCCACTGGCCATCTGTCTGGGGCTGTGTGCCAGGGCCAGGAGCCGCCGAGCCCCGGCACAGAGATATTGCTGATACTAACATTAAAACCGAGTTCAGTTCCTTTGTTTTTAAAAAGTACTTCAATCTAGAATATTCTCTTAAAAAAAAAACGCACCACAAACTGGACACTGGCTGTGTTCTCATGCACAATTGCTGCTATCCTTAGAAGAGTCAAAACTGCCGGATTTAGCAATGAATAAAAAACTACATTCACAGGTGAAATTGTTGACATTTAAAAAGACGTACTTTCCAGAATGGGGCGGGGGTCCGGGTCCCTCTGTGCTTTGAGGTGAAGCACGGTTTCCGTCATCTGAGACTTCAGAAGGTTGGCTGCCCGTCTTGTCGATTCAGGGTTCAACTGCCAGGCGGCAGCCAAGTTTGCCGGCAGCAGCAGAGCTGACTGTCTAAGGTCCTGATGCTTCCCATGACCCCCAGGCAGGTAAGAGCTGCTCCTGCAACCCAGCCGGAAGGCGCCGGGGTGTCTGGCAGCAGATGAGACTGTAGCCAATTTACAACAGCCCGTCCTGCTCAAATGAAGTTCATCCAGGAACGGGCGGGCAGCGGCGCCCAAGACACAGAACACGCTGGTCCTGTAGCTTTACTCAGTGACTGCGGGAAACAGCTGTCAGAGGCTTCTCTTAAAAATTCCATGCTTTAAGGGACCCACAGGAGTAGAAACGTTTCACTAGAAATGTCACTGAACTACAATTTCAACCTCGTTGCTCTATGTGATAAATATAACTGACTCCATGAGGGATTGTGTGCTTTAAAAAAATAGTTTTGTTCACTGAAAATTTACCTGTTTTCTTTTTTTAAAATGTGTGGATTCTTCTTCTTCTTGGCTATAGACCCTTAGAACATTGACCTCGCGGTCTCAACTGCCCCCAAAGACCAGCAGAGGGGCCGAGAGCGACTCCTCCCCCCCCTCCCCCGCCGCGGCTGCCCCCTGAAGTGTCAGCTGTTTTATTGCATGACGAAGGCACGGTAAGATCATTTGGCAAATTGTCAAGGTATTTTTTCCAGCGCCTTAGCCACACCACGGCGATGAAGGAGCTGCTGCCTAGACTCAGAACATCATCATGTTTGCATTAGGAACCTCATGAATGACGCCCCGTTCCCAGGCGCGATGCTGCTCACACCGACCAGAGGATCTCGTGGGTTGGGAGACCCGCCTCGTGGTCCGACAGTTCCCCGGTGACAAAGAGGTGGTGAGCAGGCTATGAAGGAGGACTGCTTTGTCAAGCCCATTGGAAAGTAGAATGTCACTGCGACTTAGCAACACAGTCCCCAGACTCCAGGAACTCCACGAAGGTGACAAGGCTGAAGGCGAACTCCACGCGGATGGCGGCACCTCATTCCAACCGGGGGGTGTCTCCTGAACCCCGTTTCTGCGGCCTGATGGCTGATGTGAGCGCTCGGATCCCAGCCTACACTGTCTCCAATTTGGAGAGGAACCTCGTTCTGCGGAGGTAGTTTTGGGGAGGGTCGGCTGAACCCTGTGCGGCGGGCAAGGTGGTGGACAGGCGCAGGGACCGGCCACGCTGCTTGGTGATGACGAGAGGGTCAGCATGAGTGCGGAGCGTGGTCTGCACGAACCGGAACCTTGGATGGCACCGCAAAGCTTCAGACTGGAGACAGGATGGTTTCTCTGGGCCCAGCAGAGCTCCCAGCCTGGGAGACAGATGTCCTGAGGACAGTGGTTCGAGTGGGGCTCTGCGGGTCTGGAGTCAGGCCACCTGTGTGAGCATCCACCCCATCGCCACCAGTACTGGGCACGGGGACATGCAGGAACCGGATCTGACAGCAGGACCATCTCCCTAGCTGTGCTACTCACCAGTCTCCTGTCTACGCTCTTATCTGGTCGACAGTATTTTGGGGGCTGAAGTTGAGCCCCCAGATTCTTGCTGAACAACGAAAAAGTCCGCCAGGAACCATCACATTTAAAAGCCGTTCTTTACGACCCTCAGTATAGCCAGTCAGTGGCCTGACCTCCTCGTTCCTGGCCCCTCCCTAGGGACCTGGTGCGGCTCGGGTGCCAGGGGGTCTGTGATGGGCCCCACTCCGGCTTCCCGGGCACCCTAAAGTGCGTCACAACGACCAGGAGCGCCCCCCTCATCCTTCCCAGGGAGCTCCCGAGTCTACCTGCGATCCAAGTATCAAAAAATAAAGTGAGACTCAGAGGAAACCCCTTCTCACATCACATGTGCTCTAGAACAGAAATTTTGACAGCATAAAGGGTAAAGTTAATTTTTAATTAGAACAAATAAACAAAAAATGGTTTTGGCCATACCCGACTGTGCTCACGATTTATTCCTGATTCCTTGCTAAAGAATCACTCCTAGCGAGCCTTGGAGGACGATAAGCGGGGGATGGGGGACGGGGGACAGGGGACGGACGAGATGGGGGACGGACCAGGGATCCAACCCAGGACAGCTGTGTGCAAGGCAAGTTCCTTCCCTACTCTCCTCTCTTTGGCCCATTTTCCTGTTTCTAAGGGCTCGATGAAAAAACTCAGTGATGCCCTGAAGCTGGATTCACTGACCACTGTCACCAGTCAGGAAGTTTCCTGAGCCCCTGCCTTTGGTCTGAGCCCCCACCCTGGGCAGGGCAAGCTTGTGCTCAAGGCCAGCTCTCTCTCCACGTTAAAAACATCGTTGGAACTCACTTCCAAGGACCAATGTTCCCAAGACCGTGTTTAAAGGAGGGACAGCACCATGCTCTGTCAGTGCGCAGAAACCAGTCCCCAAACCTGCGGTGTCTAAGTTTGCTGCCGAGACCAGAGGGGCACGGGCCTTCTGCTCGTCACCGCTGACTGGGAATCGATTCCGTTTCCCTGCGGGCACCTTCTCAGCAGACCTTCCTCTGAGGACAGAGTTTGAGCAAAAGTTATCTAATGGCAGTGAGCTTTAGCAGACTAAAGAAGAGACAGAGGGCAAACATTTTCCAGAAAACACACAATTTGCAGCAACAATGTTCAGTTCTCTGATTTATCTGATAGACCCTCCCTTATTTTCTTTCAGATCCTGGTCCGGCTGATACCTTAGATTTGCTTTACATTCCTAAATTCTGAGGAAAGATTCCAGAATGTGTCTGATAAGGGAGGGATCTGCCAGTACACACCCAGAGACACAGACTGTCCCCGTTCCCCAAATGAGCTTTAGCTTAATACCATAGCAGCTTTTTCCGACACAAAGGAAAAAAGTAGGACCACACCACTTCCCTTTGTGCCAGGACACCTAAAATCATTCTATTCTGTGCCTGGGAACTTGACTGCCAAATTATCCAACCTTTTGAGGACCAGGCTTGGGGGAAAAAGGAAGGAGGAGAATGCATGGAGACACCACCATTTTTATTTTAGGTTGCATATTCTAGATGAGACTAGAAAGAAGATGCAGAACGTAGAGTTGGAGTGCGGTGGGAAGAAACAGTGAGATATTAGCAAAGATGTTAGTCGTGGATCCAGCAAGTACCATGAATTTCAAAATGATAAAGACCTGTCATTATGCTACGACTCCCCACGATTCCGAGAGAGAAAAAGGATCATCTTTCTTTAAAAGTTGCTCGTATAACAAAAATACAATTTTCCAGGATATAGAATTCTGGTGGGAAGGCTTATTTTATTCCAATTCAATTTGGTCTGAAAGTTATTTAATAAAAATATAATAGAAGAAACTTGGAAATTAAAATGTGTACCTTACATTGAAGTTACATAAATGTGTCACATTCAAAACCGTTATGAAGCAGTTTGGTGGGCTTCTGATTAGATCCTGCCCAGGCACGGGGGGGCCCTGGACAGAGCAGCCACATCGGTACTTGGTAACTGGAAGAGCTTAGAGGAAGATATCCACTGTGTTTCCTGAGAACTTGCTAGATGTGGAGAACCCCGGTGCGTGTCTCCATTGCGGGGCCCAGTGAGAAGGGAAGGCCTGTGCCCGCACAGCCCAGCCTACCAGGAAACCAAAGGCCGACCGACACCCAGGAGGTCCGGAAAAAGATGCAGCATCCCCTTCGCCTCCGCACGCACGACCCCTGCCCTCCTCGCCCCTTGGGCCCCGTATGTGATGCCCGCGCTCACTTCCGCTGCGTTTGGGTACCAGTGGTCCGGGCCCTGCGAGGCCCGCCCGCGCGGCACGGGCATGCTGCATTTTTGTTCCTTCCCTTGGAAATGAATGGAGGGGAGAGCGCTCCACCATGAAACCCCAGAGCAGGAAAGAGAACGGGCCTGGGGATCACGCCGCCCCGCCCCACCGGCTGAGCAGCCCCGGGCGGGTGTGTGGTTAGGGGCCAGGCACCTGGCAGCCTTCCCAGAGCCGAGTCCCAAGCGGTAGCAGCACTTTCGGTCCATCAGGCCTGACCGTCAAAAGGTCAGCGCTCAGGCTCTCTCCTCTCTCTTCCGGGGAGCGGGCAGACTGGTATGCACGTGGTATTTGTGTCGAAGAAGAAACACTGGCAGCAGAGGATTCTGGTCCTAAAACATTCGTCCCTCTTTCGATGGATGGGAAATTCCACTCTGTTCCATACCAGCTATGCATTGAAAATTCTTTATCTTTAAAAAAAGACTGGAGGAAGAGAACTGTGTCTGATGTTAACAAACTGTACGAACACAAGACTTAAGAAATAAAGAGTAGATGCTGCCCGGTGGTGTGGCTACTTGAAGGCTGCAAATTCTCCTGTGGAGGGAGGACAAGAGCTCGTTTTAAAAAAAAAGCGTATGACCTCAAACAATCCAGAGACAGACCCCTCACTGCAAGGTGACTTCCTGCCACACCGGGTGTCTTACAGACCCAGCAATGCGCGAGCACAAATGCCCGATGCTCAGGCAGGATGCCAGCCTCTACAGTCTGGAGAGGGCCAGCCGGCGGCACGGGGACCAGGGGCACACAGTTCCCAGGCGCTCGCACACGCCAGGGTTCCCACCAAGCTGCCAGCAGGCCACAATTCCCCCCGAACCTGATATATCAACTTATTTTTATTATTATAAGGCCTCCTGGAGGAGGAAAGCAGCAGAAATTATCCTGAGGGCAAAATGCTTTGTCCACATTATGTAGCTGACAAACCCAGGTCTTCTCTTTTCGAATTAATTTTACCTTGTAAATGACTTTTAAAAAATCAAATGAGAGATACGTTACCGAGTATTATTGCTAACACAGGGACTGTGGGGCTGGGAGAGGTGGGGGACCGTGTGTGGTGCTGGGGACAGAATGGGGGTCGTTCACACACAAGCAAGCACTTTGCCTGTGCCAATACACAGGGAATTCTTTTTTTTTTTCTTTTTGGGTCACACCCGGCGATGCTCATGGGTTACTCCTGGCTCATGCACTCAGGAATTACTCCTGGCGGTGCTCGGGGGACCATATGGGATGCTGGGAATTGAACCTGGGTCGGCCATGTTGGCTGCGTGCAAGGCAAATGCCCTACCCGCTGTGCTATTGCTCCAGCCCCAACACACAGGGAATTCTTTAAACCATCAAGTTCTTTCGAGGCATTCCACTCTTTTAAGCTTATTTAATTCTGTCTGTTGTGTGCCAAAAACTTTCATCTACCCTTCTGTTGAGTCTAGGGGTCACTTTTTCTTAACTGTAGATAGATTTTTTTTGGGGGGGTTCACACCTGGTGATACTCAGGGCTTACTTCTGGCACTGCACTCAAATGCTGCAGATGGTACTGGGGAACCATGTGGGTTAATGGGATTGAACCCGGCAAGGCTGTGTGCCGGGCACACCCTACCCACTCTACTACTGCTCAGCCCATATTGGTGACTTAGTAGTAGTGATTGGAATTTAGTTAGTTTTAACCTCATTTTGTTTTGGAGCCACATTCAGTGGTGTTCAGGGCTTACTCTTGACTGTGCTCAGGGGTCACTCTTGGTGGGGCCCAGGAGACCATATATGGTACCTGGGTTGAACCGGGTCAGCTGTGCAGAAGGCAAGACACCCAACCTATTGTACTCTAGACACACCTTTTTAACAGTAGTGGTTTCAGATGGAGATCCCAAAAACCACATATGAATACACGCCTAAAGTACTCTGGGGACACCTGGATTTTCTGATCATCATTAAATTCCATCTAGTGAATATTGGTCACTAGTGAATGCTGGCATGCCAAACAAATGAGCGAATGGAGCTGGTGTTTAGAGTTGAGTAAACTTGCCCAAGATCACACAGAAAAAAAAAAATCACAGAACTGTAATGCAAACCCAGAGAACGCCAAAGTCCATGGGTCTAAATAATCATACAACTGAAATTCAAACATGAAAGCTTTGTAATTGTAGCACATGGTGATTCAATTAAAAAAAAATCAACAAGTCCCTAAACCACTTTTAGTGACTCACAATTAGTCTTCCTGTTCAGAATTGGGATTCAGAATAGGAAGTGATAAATACATTATTCTGCACACAAACCCATCCCATCTCGAGGAGGGAGACAGTCACCCGAATCAGACCAAAGCCAGTCTCCTTGTGTGATTTTAGAGTTCCTGAAGGATGAAGGCTGTTCGGCACAGACACACTGCACTTCTTTTGGTAGTGCCGGGGGCTGACCTCTGGGTCTCACCCACGCAAGGCAGGAGGCACTCTCTCACGGACATGTGCTCCAGGCCCCACAGTGGATGTTTGGGGGTTGCTTCTGGGAGACGCCCAGTGCTGAGGGACCATGTGGAGTGGACTGAGCCCGGGGCACACGCTCAGCTCAGTGAGCCTTCGAGCCCCTGTACTGGACTTCTCAAACTCGAAGACAAGTGATCACGGGAAAGATGAGAAGCTTAGTAAAATAAAAATGTTTAGAAATGCTCAGTAATTCTTTTTTTGGGTGCGTTTGATGTGAGGACTTTGGGCCACACTCGGGGCTTCCTCTTGGCCAAGTTCGGAAGATCATATGCAGAAGCTGAGAATAAACCAGGGCCAGCTGTGTGCAAGGCAAGTTTCCTAGCCCTTAGATTATCTCTCTGGCCCCTAAAATGCACATCTTAAAGACAATGATTTAAATTATTGGCTTAGTATTTAAATGCTAGCAAGCACAACACTGCAATATCTTAAAAGAAACTTAAAGCATTTGCTTAAATGGTAAAACTACTTAAAATCAGGAATATAAAGTTTGGAGCTGAAGAGCGGTAGAGGAAGGTTCAGAAACTTGTCTTGCATGAAGCCAATTCCGGTTAGGTCCCTGGCACTAGACATAGTCCCTGGTACAGAAATAGGAGTACGTCCAAAGCAGAGTTGGGTAGGGTCCCAAAAGCAAAAATATCAAAAATACCCCCCAAAACAAAACCTAACAAAAAAAACACAGATTCATTTCATTTACTGACTAATAAAATATGAAAAACTTTCCACTGGAGCTACAAGACAGTGTGGATGGTAAGGCACTGGCCTCTCATGGTGACCGACCCTGGTTCAATCCTGGCACCACATAAGGTCCAAGTACTACTCGATGACCCTGAGCATAGAGCCAGGACTAAACCCCAAGCACCTCTGGATGTGGCCTCAAAGATGTGCTCCTGGGGCTGGAGCAATAGCACAGCGGGTAGGGCATTTACCTTGTATGCAGCCGACCCGGGTTCGATTCCCAGCATCCCACATGGTTCCCCGAGCACCACTTGGAGTAATTCCTGAATGCATGAGCCAGGAGTAACCCCTGTGCATTGTCGGGTGAGACCAAAAAAAAAAAAAAAAGATGTGCTCCCCCACTCCCTGATCTCCCCACCCCAATACACAAAATGTAAAACCAATCTGATGAAAGACTGACTCTTCCGAAAGAAATAAAAAGGAAATTATTTGAAAATACAGGTTTTAGGAAGGAAACAGCCAAGAGAGAATAGGTTGTAGAGTGCTTGCCTTACATGCGCCAACCTGGGTTCAAGCCCTGGCACCCAGATGGCTCCCTGAGCACTGTCGGAAATCTCCAGTTGTGGCCCCCAAACCACACCCACACTCACACCCAATCACAAGGCAGAAAACAGGTAAAAATACAGTAGGAAATTTCCATTACCATTATCACTATCCTGCAAACTCTTCTTCTGTGGATCCACATTATCTAAAAACATCTTGGCTGTTCTCTTTATTTTTGCTTAAGGGCCATTCTGGGTGGTGCTCAGAGTTTACTCCTGGCTGTGCTCAGGAATCACTCCTGGAGGGGCTTGGGAAGCAATATGGGGTACCGGGGATTGAACCCGGGTCATGCAAGGTAAGCTTTCTACCCCCTGTACTACTGCTCCAGACCCTGCCCTATTGTTATTTTTTTTATATTATTATTATTATTATTGTTTGCTCTGCACTTAGGAATTACTTCTGGCGGTGCTCGGGGGACCATCTGGGATGCTGGGAATCGAACCCGGGTTGGCTGAGTACAAGGCAAACGCCCTCCCCGCTGTGCTATCACTCCAGCCACCCACTCTATTTTTAATGTCCCACCACTATCACCATTTCCAGAGGTTCCAAACTGAGAAGACTCTGCATGTGGCCAGGGGGATGGCACACGCGTCCAGCAGCAGCCTGAGAACTCCAGGTTTCTGAGCTGTGCCTCTGGCAAAGCAGACCAGCAGATAAAGGAAGAAAAAGCAAATGGAGGGGAGGGGAGTGGAAAACGAAAAGAAAAGATGGTATAGGGTGACCTGGGCCCTGCGTATGGTCCTGTGAGCATCTCCAGGAGCAGCTGGAGTGCTGCGGAGTGTAGCTCAACCCTTACGCCTCACATCCCCCACAAAAGGGGAAGAGAAAAACGAGGCAAGTAACACTGGGAGTTTCAGAAACAACTCCTTCAATAAAATGGTTCCCAGTTTTTTTCTCTTCTCTTTTGGGCCACACCTGATGATGCTCAGGGGTTTTTCCTGGCTCTGTGCTCAGGAATGCTTCCTGGTGGTGCTCAGGAACCAAATGGAACGCCAGGGATCGAACCTGGGTCAACCATGTGCAAGGCAAATGCCCTCCCCGCTGATTTATCACTCCAGCCCAGACCCTCTTCGCTGGAGCGATAGCACAGTGGTAGGGCTTTCGCCTTACAATCGGCCAACATGGCCGACCCGAGTTTGATTCCTCCGCCCCTCTCGGAGAGCCCGGCAAGCTACCGAGAGTATCTCGCCCGCACGGCAAAGCCTGGCAAGCTCCTCATGACGCCTGCACGGCAAAGCCTGGCAAGTTCCTCGTGATGTATTCGATATGCCAAACACAGTAACAAGAACTCTCACGATGGAGACGTTACTGGGCCCGCTCGAGTGAATCGATGACCAACGGGAGGACCGTGACCGCGACCGTGACTGTCATATTAGAAGCAACATAGACTGAGCAATACTAAAACTATGAACACACTGAGGATATCCTTAAGAAAGCAAAATGAGGTGGCTGGAGTGATGGTACTAGAGTGATGGAGGGAGGGTACTTGCTGTGCATGTGGCTGATTCAGATTCTATCTCCAGCATCCCATATGGCCACAGAACCCTCCAGGAGTGATCTCTGAGCACACACAGGCATAAGCCCTGATCACTGCCAGGTGTGGCCCCTAAACAAAAATAAATAAACATAAAAGAAACTAACGTACAAATATAAAATGTCAAAGAAATAATACCAGGGCTAGAGAAATAGTCCAGTGGGTAAGGCACTTTTCCTTGCCTGCAACTGACCTTGCCTGGTCCCTGACACTGCACCAGATCCCCAAGATCTGCCAAGGTGGTCACTGAAGGGCAGAGCCAGTGTTAAGCCCTCAGCACTGATGGCTATGGTCCATAGACGAACAAAAATATTATGGCTATGAGAAAAATTAGCATTGATTTAAAATTATATGACAATGCACATTCATAATTCAGTGCACTTATATGATGTGCCCAACATTTCTTGGCATGTGATTAAGCAGTAATGTTCAGGTCTGACAACTAGACAAGCCTCAAAGCTGTAAGTGGGCCAGAAAGGGACTAAGAGAAAGAGATAAAAAAATATATATGCACACACAATAAATTCAGCCTGAACCACAAAGAATATTTGTATAAATCTCAAACATTTAAGATTTTAAGATTTGATTCTATTTTTTAAGATTCTGACCACTGATATGGGTTATTTTTTTTTGCATCATGATTTTATCCTTTCTTAATTGTGGTAAAATACTCATACCATCAGTGAACCCTCTTAACCTTTCTTTGTTTTTGTTTTGGGGGTCCCACTTGGCTATTCTCAGGGCTTACTCCTCTGTGCTCAGCTATCACTCCTGGAATGACTCAGGGACCATGTGTGAGGCTGGGTATTGCATCTGGGTCTGTTACATGCAAGACAAATGCCCTACCCACTGTACTATCGCTCTAATTATTGTACCATCAAAGTACCCTCTGAAACATTCTTAATCACTCACTTCCACAATGTTCTATGTATTCACAATATTTTCAAAAATTTCCAAAATTCTCTTCTCTCCAATTGAAAATCTATCCTCACAAAACAGCTGATTTCTACACACTGCATTCAGTCTCTGCGTTTCTGTCCCTACAAGATGGGTGGTCTAGGGGCCTCCAATGAATGAACTCATGTATGATTTAGTCCTTAGTGGTTCAACTCACATATTTCACTCAGCATCATGAAAGGCTATGTTATGTTTGACCCATGTCATAGCAGGGTTCATACTTCTCCTTTATAAGACAGATTCATCTTCTATTGTGTGGAAATGCCCTATTCATCCATGGGCACTGGGGTGTGCCACCGTAGTGCTATGGTGAGGATGCAGCTGAGCATATTTGTCACTGTCACTGTCACTGTCCTCCTGTTGTTCATCGATTTGCTCGAGTGGGCCCAGTAACATCTCCATTGTGACACTTGTTACTGTGTTTGGCATACTGAATATGTCACGGGTAGCTTGCCAGGCTTTGCCGTGCGGGCAAGATACTTTCTGTAGTTTGCCGGGCTCTCTGAAAGGAGTGGAGGAATCGAACCTGGGTAAGCTGGGTCAGCCGCATGCAAGGCAAATGCCCTACCCGCTGTGCTATCCACAATTTTATTGTTCATTATAATTTCTTTCTGCTTTCCTCCAAGGCACAGACCCATGGCAAGTGGCCAGTGAAGTGGTATGCACCCGAGTGTATCAACTACTACAAGTTCTCCAGCAAGAGTGACGTCTGGAGCTTTGGGGTGCTAATGTGGGAAGCATTTTCCTACGGACAGAAGCCATATCGGGTGAGATGCTTGACTTCCTAATCATGCAGCCAGCAGAACAAACAAGTACCAGAACTTACGGAACCATGGAACACCTAAAAGTCAGACACCTTAGCCAAGCCTTGTGACTATCTTCTGACAAGGGGCAGTTCCTAGAATTCCAGTTCATCCCAAACTGAAAAAGCAAATATTTGATGTTAACAGAATATAATGTTGTATTTGTTGTGTGGCCGGCTGCAATAGCACAGCGGTAGGGCATTTGCCTTACACGCAGCCAACATGGCCGACCCGAGTTCGATTCCTCCGCCCCTCTCGG
>JAOXYA010000001.1:66125124-66145970 GCA_028565675.1 Sorex palustris
GAGGAATCGAACTCGGGTCGGCCATGTTGGCTGCGTGCAAGGCAAATGCCCTACCGCTGTGCTATCGCAGCCGGCCTCAAGAGAGGTAAGTCTAATCTAAATGATAATTAAAAAAAAACACAACTCATTACCTGGTTGTTTGGCAACCAGAACTACTTAAATAAAAAAGCAGATGTCAAAAAGACCAAAGAAATCAGATGCTTCTTTGGAGGGAAGGAGGAGGTAGTGCATTTAGGAGGAAATGTAACTTCTCTGTGCAAAATCTATCCCGTCTATTTAAAGAAAATTTATATTAAACAGGAAGTAAAATATGTAACACACCCCCATTAGACATCCACGGTGTCACTCATGTCCAAGGCGCAGTATCTTTGGTTGCTCACAGTCACAACTCATCACGAAAACCCAGCTGACTTCTCTAAGGGACAAAGGGCATTCCTATTTTCCAGACTGTAAGAAAAAGCCACCAAAAAAAAGTAAGGCTGCAGAACAGCCTTCCTCAGTCCTCATGTCCATGTGGGTGCCCGGCCGGCTGCACACAGGCCCGGCTCTGTCCTCTTGTGCCGTGACTACTCGCACAAACAGTGCTCTCAGGGGTCCTGGGGACACTTCACAGCAAATAACAGAAGGTGCAGGAGAAAGTTTCACTGACATTTAATTATTAGCATAACCAAGTAAACAAAACACACTCAGGAAAGGAAGCCTCTCGCAGAGGCCCTGTGACTGTCAGGCAATGTCTGCATGGAAAGACCCCTGGGTTCTGAGAAACCCAGCACTGAAGATTTCTGGCTTATTTTCAGTCTGTAAGAACACACGTGTTCTGTTCTTTGGTTCCTGTACAGAAAAAAGCATATCCTATTCAAGGTAGCAAAATACATATATATATATATAAGTCAACGCAGTTCGAGTTCCTTCGTCCCTACCCTCTTACACGCTCACTCATTCGACTTCGCTCAGTGGACAGGAAACGCACCATATCCCCCTGCCTGGATGGGTGTTTTTGGAGAAGCACAAGCATAGAGACTGAAATCCTCCGTCTGGAAGCCAGCCCGATTCAAGGAGGGTTCTGATGCACTGCGGTGAATTTTTGGCAATGAGCGGGCCAGCAGCTCGATAGAGGCGAGAATCTAAAAAAGAAAAAGGAAGAAAAGAATGAAAATCTGGGTGGGAGAAATCTTTAAAAGCCTGCTGCATCCGACTATTAAAAAAGCACCTGAAACATAACATTATTTTCACTATTATTCTGAATGCCTGGAAAAATAACAGAACTATATATATATACATATATGTATATATATATTGATTTGGAGGCCACATCTGGCTATACTCAAGGGTTACTTCTGGCTCTGCACTCAGGAATTACTCCTGGAGGTACTCAGGAGGCCATATGGATCACGGAGGATTGAACTTGGGTGGGCCACATGCAAGGCAAGTGCCCTGACCACCATATTATCTCTTCAGCTCAAAACCCCAAAATTTTTCCTAAGAAGAAAAAGACTAGATTAGCAAAGCTCTGACCTCTGTAAAATGGATGGGGGAAAGTAACGCATTGCTAACTTTTCTTTATATTTTAGATCACCTGATGGTTCTGAAACAGTAAATAATAATAATTAAAAATTATTAATTAAAAAAATTAATAATTAAAAAAATAAGCCAATCTAGACCTTTTCCTTACCGACCACAAGGCCCTTTTGGGAAGAAGAGGATGCATTTAAAAAAAGTAAGAAAGCAGTAAAGCAATTGTAATCTCAGAAAGAGAAGGAACAGAGCAACTGACTGGTGAAGAGCCGGGTAGTGAGAAACGTCCTACACGCATAAGAGCAGGGGGCCAGTGACCTGGACTGCACAGGCCGAGAGGTGACAGGCGACAAGCCAGAGAGAGGCGTGGATTCCGAGAACCACAGAGATTCTGCTGAGGCGGCTCCTGAGGGTGAAGTCCAAGACGAGTCTAGGAGGTGTGGGGCGTGCCCCCCCAGAAGGCTGCCCATCCGCTGTCCCATCTGCTTCAAGTCATGGCACCTCCTATTCTGCTAACCACAACTCCCTCCCTCCCTCCCTCCCTCCCTCCCTCCCTCTCTCATCTTTTTGGGTCACACTTGGCGATGCTCAGGGCTTCCTTCTGGCTCTGCACAAAGGAATTACTCCTGTTACTCGGGGGACCATACGGGGTGTCGGGGATCGAACCCAGGTTGGCCACCTGTGAGGCAGACGCCCTCCCCGCTGGACTATGGCTCCAGCCCCTAACCACAACTTTCGACAGAAGCTGTGACCTGTGTATTACTGGAAGTCTGGTCACGCTGAGTATTAGCAGGACAGAGAAAGTGATGCCACAAACATATTTCCAATTCCTAACAGGCAAACATTCCAACAGTACCGATAGCTGCAGGCCAGACGTAGAATGAGGCTTCTAGCGCCCGCCTCGAGCTGATGTTAGTCTGGCTCCTCCTACACGCACAGGCACTGTGAAAGCAGCCCTCGGCCCTCGCCTCTCACTCCGGGCAGTGCTCTGCCCCGCGGCCTGCGTATCCCCGTCCCGACACCCGCCCTCTGGACAGAGCTGCCCGACTGTTACCCATTTTACTAGTCACAGTTAACATCCTCGGATTGAGCCCTGGCATCCTGCATGCAACGCATGTGCTTGACCTGGCTCCAGACCCAGCAGCTGGCTTCCTGGGGAGGCCAGTTCCATAGCGGATTTCAAGCCAAGGGAATATGGAACATGCATGCGGATGCCCTTTGCATAGCTGGTCTCGAACTAAGACCAAAGCAGCCCTCATTCCTACCAGCCCCGTTATAATTTTGAAAGAAAAGTTCTTTCCCACATTCTAGTGCTGTCTCCTACCCCGATACTGCCAATCAGAGACACGCAGGGAAAATGGTCTTTTCGGCTGTGTTACTTTATATTTTACCGATTTTAATGCTTTGACCTAAGTTCAATCACTGCTTCTGTTTATTTGGGGGAATCACAGACAGGCTTTGCTTATTTCTTATTGATTATCTTCTACTTACTGATTTGTAAGAGTCCCAGGTATGAGACAACTATTTAATCTTTGGTATATGTGCTATATTTATTTCCTGTGTTTCTTAATGTCATTTTTAATTTTGTTGTAATTGATTTTTGTTTTTGGACCACATAGCAGTGCTGAGGGCTCACTCCTGGCTCTATGCTCTGGGATCATTCCTGGCATTGCTTGAGGGACCGTCTGGGATGCCAAAGATCGAACCCAGTCAGCCTTGGGTTGGCTGTGTGCAAGGCAAGTGTCCTACCCACTATCCTATTGCTGTTAGAATTATTTTGGGGGTTGCAGTTATTCCTGGCAGTGCTGTGGCCATATGTGGTGCCGGGCGAGCGCCTTAACTACTTGCACTCATTTTTTCCACCTCCATGGTGCTGTTTTTACCACAAGGAAGTTTTAAAACTTTCATCATGATTACAGGTGCTAACCCTTTTCTTTATATAAAGTTCCAATATCCCCCTTTTGGGGGGGAAGACTTTCATACCTCAAGGCTATAAAACATGGTTTGTTATCTAATATTTTGTCTTTCTGGAGTGGGAGGCATACCCAGCAGTGTTCTGGGAAACATGTGCTGCCCTGATTGAACCCAGGACCCTCAGAATACAAGGCCTGGGCTTGGACCTTCAGCTGTTTCTCTGGCCCTGATTTCACATAATGTGGTTTTGTTTTTTTAACAAATAACTCTTTTATAGAGGGGTGATGTTTGGGCTATACTCGCTACACTCAGGGGGCTACTCTGGTGGTGGGGGGAGAGGGAGAGGAAAAGGGAAAGAGGAAGGCATGGACAGAGGAAGAGGGAGAGCAGATGCTGTAATGTGAATTTTAATAACCCTTCAGGGGCTGGAGGGACAGAACACTGGGCAGGCCATTTGCCTTGCCTGTAGCTGACCCAGTTTGATCCTGGCATCCCATGTGGTCCCATGAATCCACCAGGAATTAATCCCAGGAATTAATCCTTGAGCACATAACCAAAAGAAAGCCAAAAGTGAGCACCACTGGGTGTGACCCTCAAACCTACATAAGTAAAATAAAACAATACTTGAAAGGGGTCAGCACTACTCAGTCATCTGGAAAATTTATCTAGGAATTCCATTTTCTGATACCATGCAATGAATAAATGTGACTTATCCTCAGAAGTATGAATCTTGTGTCCCTTACAGCACCACTTAAAAAGCAGACCTGGGGCTGGAGAGAGCACAGTGGGAAGGATTTGACAACCAGAGCTACACATGTCCCCTGAGTGTGGTCATGTGCAAGCCCTTAGTGCAGCTGTGTGTGACCCAAAAACCAAAGAAAAAAGGCAGATCTTGGGGGTGGGGTGGGGGCAGTGAGATAGTACAGCGGGCACTGCACTTGCCTTGCGCGCAGCTGACCTGGGTTCAATCCCTGGCAGCCCAAATGCTGCGCCCCACCCCCTTCCCAAAAGGAACGATCCCTGAACAAAGAACCAGGAGCATCCCATACAGTCTCCCTAGCCAGGAATAACCAAAGCCAGGAATAACCTCTGAGCATTGCTGGGTGTGACCCAAAAAGTCAGAAAACAAACAACAAGAACAGAAATAAACCCTGAGTACTGCCTGATGAAGCTGACGCCCACCCCCATCAAAAAAACAAAAACAAAAACAGGCTATAATTTACATGTGAAACATAGGGTACCCAGTAAGTACCTGGGATATGAAAAGAGAAGGAGGTTCTGCTGATCTTTTACTCTGATCTGATTTTGATTATTTAAAAGTATTGGTTTTCACAAGCTGCAGAGATGCCTCTGGACCCCAAAGTCACCATCCAGTGAAAAATTTAATTCCAGTTGTATCACCTTATTTAAACTTTTAGAATTCCTGGAGCGACATCTCATACTCTATGCCAATGATGTGCCAAGAGTAGCACACCACATTTGATGAGGTGTAAAACAGAAGGCAACCAATCTCAATAAATAAATAAAATTTTTGCACAAGGCTCAACCTGTTAACAACACGTTAGTAATCTCTAGTACAAGGGCTTAATCACTCTAGGGTGAGATACAACAATCTTCACACAGTTTCCTTAAAGGAAACTTTTTTGGATCATTTTTAGTGGCTTATTCATAACAAGCAATACAAAACATATTATTTAGGGGCAGGCTTTGGTGGTGGGTGGTGGGAATATTTGAAATAATGGTGATAAGAAGGTGTAATAGTGGTGGGCCCGGTGTTGTAATATTGAATGTAACATATTATTGTGAACAACTTTATAAAAATAAAAATTTAAAAAGAAAAAAAGAGAAAAGTATTAGCTTTCTGGGTTTAAAAATAAAGCAATGCTTCTTCAAACAACAGTACTTAGAATCAAAGCCAAAGGCTATACTCACTCACCCAACAGTCTCACCTTCCTGCTGAGAAAGTCCCTTAAAGACTCAGGAAAACCATCGATTTCACCTTTTATTGTTTGTTTTTGGGCCACACCTGGCGCTGCACTCAGGGATCACTTCTGGTGGTGCTCACGGGACAAATGGGATGCCAGAGAACCGCAAGGCAACTGCCCTTACCACTGTATTGTAGCTTGGCCCCACCATTTCCATCTTTGGTTCTTTTTTTTGGCTTTTGGGCCATACCTGGTGGTACCTAGTGTTTACTCCTGGCTCTGCACTCAGAGATCACGCCTGGGAATCTCTGGGGACCATATGGGGTGCCAGGAATTGAAACCGGGTCAGCAGCATGCAAGGCAATTCCCTGCCCACTTTCTGGTCCCTCCATCATTAGTTCTTTAGATGGAATAAGTGTCACTCACTCCTTCATAGCACAGCCTCCACAGGCACAGCACCCCAGGCCTGAGATCCAAAGGAATTTTGTTTGGGAAATAGATTTTTCATCAAGATGCTTTTCGGGTCGGCCATGTTGACTGCGTGCAAGGCAAATGCCCAACCGCTGTGCTATTGCTCCAGCCAGCAGAGCCTGGCAAATTCTCCGTGACGTATTTGATATGCCAAACACAGTAACAACAGAGTCTCCAATGGAGACGTTACTGGGCCCGCTCGAGCAAATCGACGAACAATGGGAGGGCCTTTATCAAGATGCTATTTAAAAGTAGGTTTATATTTATTTATTTATTTATAAAGTAGGTTATATTTAAGCAAGTTTATCAATAGGTATCTTAATACTTTCTTACTTTCTAAAATGATAATTATTTGTGAAACACCCCACCCAGTCAGGAGAATTTCTGTGATGACTGTGCAAAAGTGTGGAATGTGCCAGAATGTGAGATGGAGTATTTTCTGCAGTGGGCTTGGGATCCAGTGGGACCCACTGTTATATGATGCTCCCTAGGTTTAACCACTGGGGGTCTGTGAGAGATGGGCTGTGCTGGGGGCCAGGGTACCCGCTCACCTGGGGGAAGAGTGGCCTCTCCTCTCTCTTCTTCTTCAGGCACTCGGCCATCAACCTCTTCATGGCTTTCGGACAGTTACTCCGTACCTTACTGAGATCTGGCGACAGATAGCCTCGACCCACCATAAAGATGATCTGAGGAGGAAACAAAAGGCAGATCATGCAACCTTTGAGTTAAGCAGGAAAATACATGAATAATGAAAATGCAACGCACCATGTACTTATGACACGCCTACTTTTCTGCGGTGGCCCCCACATGAGTTAGAAGTTAAAGAGACCCCAGTGCCTGGAGTCCTATCCATGGCAGGTAGGGACCTGGCAGACGCTTAGGGGCTGCGAGCTGAAGTCCTCCTGGCTCCTGCACTTCTGCCCAACCTCCCACTGCCCTCTCTAGGGAATTTCCCACAGAAAGGGGATGCTACATGAAAGATTAAATCTGGTCTCTTCAACTTAAAAAATGTCGTACATAGCACTTACTGAATATTGATAATCTACAATCTATTGTAGCAGGAATCAAAGAGTTCTTAGCCTTTTTAGCAGCTGTCTCGGCTTTTGCATTTAAATTCCTTATTTTTCTCTTTTGGTTATAGGGTTACATACCTAGATTTGTTCAGGAGTCACTTCTGGTTGGGTCTGGAGGACCACAGAGGTGCCAGGGATCAAACCCAGGTTGGCCATGTGCAAGGAAAGTGTCCTACCTGCTGTACAATCTCTCCATGTCCTTTATAAAAACTTCTTATCACTAAGACTAAAACTACTCAATAAAAATGAGTGGGGATGAACTGCCTCTGGGCACTGTACATGCTCATTAATGGCCCCAGAGACTCACAAATAAATCTTGGAAGAGAGCGAAAGCTGCAGAGATACCTCCACACCTCGGGCCAGGCTAAGCTCATCCAGGGCACCCAGAGGCGGGCAGATGAGTCCCACCACCCGTCCCAACAGGGCCCTGGCAGCATAAACCTCCAGAACCCAATGGCTGCCATGCTCATGACTGATCTCCACAGGCTCAGGACGAGTGCCCCTCCCCCACATATGAGAATGAATCTGCCGAAAATTCAGGTATGCAGTTTTTCTGATGGAAATCTCCAAGCTCGCACGGAGACCTCCACCCTTACCCATTCTTTCAGGAGCCTGGCAGTCATGCCCACGAACTGCCTCTGGTGCCATATAAGCTCACTGACAGCCATGTTCCAGACTCACAAATAGGTCGCGGAAGAGAGCCACAAGCTGCAGAGATGCCTCCTGACCTTGGTCACCATCCAGTTAAAAAATTAATTCCAGATGTTTCATTCTATTTAAAGTTTTAGAATTCCTGGAGCGACATTTCATACTTTATGCCAATGATGTGCCAAGAGTAGCACACCACATTTGATGGGATGCAAAGTAGAAGGCAACTGATCTCGATTAAAAACAAGCAAACAAAACAACCCCCCAATATATATATGTATGTATGTGTGTGTGCGTGTGCGTTTACTAGCACAGGACGCTCAACCTATAACAATGTTAGTAATCTCTTATACAAGGGCTTAATGGCTCCAAAGTGAGATACAAAAATCTTCCTACATCTTCCCCTAAGGAAACTTTTTTGGATCAGTTTTAGCAGATTACTCTAATAAGCAATACAAAATAAATTATTTAGAACCTGCCTTTGGGGCAGGCTTGGGTGGTGGTGGTGGGAAAATTCATAATACTGGTGGTGGTAAGGTGTAATGGTGGTGGGCTTGGTGTTGAAATACTGAATGTAATCAATTATTGTGAATGACCTTATAAAAATAAACAAACACTGCCCTCCTGTTGTTCATTGATTTGCTTGAGCGGGCCCAGTAATGTCTCCATTTTAAGACTTACTTGTTGTTACCGTGTTTGGCATATTGAATACGTCACGGGGAGCTTGCCAGGCTTTGCTGTGTGGGCAAGATACTCTTGGTAGCTTGCTGGGCTCTCCGAGAGGGGAGAAGGAATCGAACCTGGCTTGGCCGGGCTGACTGTGCTACTGCTCCAGCCCATTGCCTTCTTAGTGCAGTAGGCAGCGTGTCAGTCTCATAAAAATAAAAATAAATTTTAAAAAATGAGTGGGCAAAAAATTAAAGTACTAAACTAAAATGTCCAAGTAACTTCTCCAGAGAAATACCAAGTGCCGGAGGAGCGACCAGGACTCAGAGCACCAGTGGTGGGTGGGTCAGTGAGTCTGCAGAGGGCAGCGTGCACCAAGCCTGCAGACTGCCCCCATCTAAGCCCACCGATCCCGTGGTGAGCTACATTTGTCAAGCATAGACAGTGCAATGCTTTAATCGTGTTCTTTAGCTCCGTTTTGCTTCATTCTACAGATACACTTTTGTTGCCATTTTTGGGCCACACCTGTCGGTGCCAAGATCTTACCCCTGGCTCTGCAACCAGGAATCACTCCTGGCAGTGCTCAGAGGGCAATACGGGATGCTGAGAATCAAACCTGGGTCGGCCACATGCAGGGCAAGCACCTTACCTGCTTACTCTCTCTCTAGCCCCTGCTGCTATATTTTCTGCAGGGTTAAAATATCAGATTATCGGGCTGAAGAGATATATTTCAAGATCCACCTGTTGCTGTTAGTATCAAAACTATGCCACAGATTTCTAAAACAGGTCGCCAATATCAAGATCCATAACCTTTATGCTGGCCCGGAGCCTAACACTTCTTTATCCCCAGCTGGAGGTGTTATACAAATAGTGAAATAAAGCCCAAGGTTAACAATTACCTGATCTCTGTTGTTGATGTTTGAGTAAGGTAACTGCCCAGTCATCAGTTCATACAGAACAATCCCAAAAGCATATACATCTGACTGAAAACTATATGGGTTTTTATCTTGCATTCTGATTACTTCTGGTGCCTGTTAGAACAAAAAAGAGAAATATTCTAGTTGCTTCTTCATCCCACTGAATAAAGACTTCAAAATAAACTATTACCACTTCCAGAGAAATGTTTTTCATCATTAATCCACCTAGTATGTAATCCGTTCTTTTATTAAAGCCCAAGATTAAGAGAAAGAGAAAACCTTGTAAACACTAACGCATTACTAAGATTTTTATCGTTTTACAAGTCACCGTTCTCTATACAAAACACCACCTGAATTCTTATGAAGATTGATTACTCTGTCAAGTAAGAACCAGTTCCTGCCTGCCACTCCTGATGCAGAGAAATGCTGGAATGTGGTTACCTTTGCAAACGGCAATCACTATGGGAATGGCCTCAGAATTTATGTTTTCCCCTTGGTATAGATAAATCTCATCTCCTGGCACCTAAGACAATAGTGGTTAACATCTGAAAATGAATAAACTAATTTTCTTTCTCCAAAAGCAATATAAACTTGCTTCCACCATTTATAAACACAAGCAAGAGATAGCACATGGATTAATCAGAAGATAGTAAAAAGTACCCTCTGCTGAGGCTTGGCAGAGCCTATGTCCTATTCCACGTTTGCACATTTCTGTTGCCATATTCACGAAATCTACTACTACATCTAACAAATGGTTGGTTAAGTGTCAGAATCCAAGTTTTCTTCTTTCACCTTCTCTCTTCTATAGCACTTCAATTGTAAGAAATTAGAGGAATCGCAAGATACTAATAAAAATGCTGTCAAATCAAGAATAACTTGATACCAAAAGGATTGACCATGCAAACATGGCTGGAGGGCCTGCAAGAAGACTCCTGTGACTGGTGAGGGCAGCGTCTGTCGGCAGGCAGGGAAGGGCGGCCTCTGCCTCTCCACACCTGGACATTCAGTAGAGCGTGCGAGCCTGGGGCTGGGACCTGAGAGCTGTCACTGGGAAGGCTCCCCCGAGGACTGCAATGTCAAACCCGGCTGAGATGCTGGGGGCACCGCTGGCGGGCTCTGGTCAGGTCCTGTGCAGTGAACAGCGTCTCCATAGTGGGCTGCGGCAACACTTGCACACACTGCCAAGTGGAGTGCACGCACAGAGTTTTCAAAGCCTGAGCACCCTCTCTGTGAGGGCCCAGGTAACTGTGTTCTCTCACTCTTGTCGGCAGATTGCTGGAGGAAATCCTGTTTCATCCATTTATAGAACTGCAGGAATGACCCTCAGTGGCCTTATACGAAAGTCTCCACACAGAGGTCTCCTTCTCCTCTAAGATAGAGATAAAACCAGGCTGAGAGCCTACACTAAATAATTCAGGGGTGGAGAGATGATAGTACAGCGGGTGGGTAGGGTCTTTGCCTTTGGTGATGCGGGTTTGATCCCTGGCACTCTGTATGGTCATCCCAGCACCACCACGAGAGATTCCTAAGCATCTCCGGATGTGGCCCCAAACAGAAACAAACAAAAATTCAGATGGTCACATAACAGTAGATCAGGCAGGTTCTTGTCTCTAGCTTACAAAGGTTCTACTGTTTCTGAGAAACTTATTCAACAATCAAGGGCCCCACCCGCTACTCCTTGTGCTGAAACAAGGGAAGCCACAAAGCAGGCACCAGTTAAAAACTAGGAGATAATATGGAGTTTCTTGTTGATAATAATAAGCTTCTATATATATTAAGTGTATGGAAAACTACAAGGCTGGCAACGTGACCGGGCCTAACTTTCCCACACTAATTAAATGCACTTTTCAAACACGGATCCGTTTTTTTCTTTGCAACTTAGGTACTGCAGAAGAAAAAAAAATTAGATTTTTAAAATTCCATCACTTTAATTCGATTCCCTTTTCTTAGGCTGCACTGCATTTTCATGACAAAGTGGGGGCCCTAAAGGCGCTGAGAAGCGGATTCCGAGCCTTAGAACCGGGCCCACAGTGACTGTTTCAATAGTTACAATACACATAAAAGGAAAGATCTAGCCAACTCTAACTCACGAGGCAAAAAAGGTGTGAGAAACACACTTGTCAGTTCAGGACAGAGACTCGGAGACCGGCCAGTGCAGGTGAGAGTTAACCAGGCACTCATGGGGGGCGCCCCGCCCCTCTTCCCCCGCCCCCAACTGCCCCCTCGCCCTAATCCACTCATTGCCAGGAAAAGCAGAGATGAAGCTTCCACCAGGTTTCTCTTATCTGACTAAGGATGCTGCTGTGAAATGCCCCTGGGGACGCCCCAGACAGGGTTGCCGGGGCTGGTAACTAGGCGCCAAGGGCCCGGGCGGCTTTCCCGCTGCTGCCTCTTGGAAGGCTGAGTGCAGATCGGCCAAAGCTGGCGTGGCCTCTCCCTCTCGAGGCAGCTTGCAAACGCTTTGGTCTCAGCGACTCTTTCAGTCTTAAAATTGACTGAGGCACCTGAGTCATTTTTGGCAGCTGGGCGGGCCCACCCAGCTATGCTCAGGTCTTATTTCCCGAGCATTCCTGGCAGGCTGGGGGGATGGTATGCAGCGTTGGGGATCGAACCCAGGGATGGAATCCGGGTCGGCCACGTGCAAGGCAAATACTTTCCCCACTATTCTATTGCTCCAGCCCTGGTCCCTAATATTTTAAATGTTATAAGCTGTTGGGTGTTAGTGAAGACACATTCATCCCTCCATTTTTAATGAAAAGCAATTATTCTCAAAAAGAAAAACCTGAGAGGAGGGGACTGCCTCCAGCTGCTGGGGTCACAGCAACAGCCCATGTCACCTGCTGATGGGGTGACAAGTGCCAGCTCTGGGGCACACGCCAGGACAAGGGCTTGCTGGAGCAGGGTGGGGCCGAGGGTGGCTGCCTTCCCACTTCCCCACCATCCTGCAGGACTCTGTGCAGCCCGCTCTACCCCACCCCTCCTTCCTCTCTTGGCTGCTCCCCAATTACACGGTTCTTTTTGTGTCTCTGAGGAGACCAGCGTAAAACAGCCTTTCTCTCTATAAGCTGCTAATACCAAACAGAGGTCTGTGGAAGCAGGCTATTTTAAATATGCGAGACTTTTTTGTGTGTGTGTGTGCGCGTGTGCGTGTGTGTGGGGGGAGGGGACCACACCTGGTGATGCTCGGGGTTTCCACCTGGTTCTGCACCCAGAGCTCACTCCTGGCAGGCTTGGGGGACCATATGGGATGCCAGGGATCGAAGCTGGCTCAGCCGCATACAAGGCAAGTGCTTTACCTGCTGTACTACCTCCCGGACCCCAGAATACTCAAGACTTTAAGGAGATAATTCAGAACCAAATTTAAATCATGTTTATAAACATGGAGTAACAGCACAGCGGGTAAGGTGTTTGCCTTGCATGAGGCCGACATGGCCGACCCGGGTTCGATACTTCCGCCCCTCTCAAAGAGCCCGGCTAGCTACCAAGAGTATCTCGTCCGCATGGCAAAGCCTGGCAAGCTACCCTTGACGTATTCAATATGCCAATAACAGTAACAAGTGTCACAATTTGTTGTGAGATGTTACTGGGGCCTGCTGGAGCAAATCAATGAACAATGGGAGGACAGTGCTACAGTTGAAAAAATACGTATGTGTGCTGAAGTAGACTGGTCTCCCAGTATTTTTCAAGATAGAGAAAAACGTTTGCAGCTACTTACTTTACAAACACAAAACCTGATACACCTTAATGCTGACTTTGTGAATACCAAGAAAACAGTGAGTGCGGCTGAGACCTTCGACTCCTTTCTCATCCCTCATCTCAGAAAATCCCAAATGTTAGTGGAAGGATCGGCTCGATTCTTACCATCCACAAAATGGATCCAGATAACTGTTCAAACTGATGGGAGCCACTCCACCGAGATTTCACTGTGGCGAGGCCAAAATCACCTATTTTCACTGTGAGGTCTTCATGAAGAAAAATATCTGAGGTGTAGCAGGTAAAGGAGAACCACGGATGCCATATTCCTATCAAGAGCGAGGGGTATGAAAAATCTTAGGCGAGAGGGTCAACAGCGAGAGACCACTCTTCACCTGCGTCGTACTTCACATTCCCTATTCCCTTCACGATCAGCTCATGGGAGAAAAAAGAAGACATGTCTGAAGGATGAAGAGGCTGATTTGGAGTGTGGGACCTGAGGCAGGAGGGAGAACGAGGGTCTTGCCCAAATGCCTGGGAGGCCCTGAACCGTCTCCCACCATGCCGGAGAGCTGGACTGACAACTCTCTGCAACAGGACACGGAGGGACGGAAAACGAGCTTTGCTCATTTCCCCTCGGGGTAATGTTACTGCAGCTTCGGCGAGATCTCAACGGCTCAGAACCAGAGTGAGGCTCATCTGAAATAAGGTGGCAGACAGCTGCGACACCTGGCCGGGTGGACGGGCATCAGGCAGCGGCAGAAAGCCCTACTTCCGCAAACACTTGTGAAGGGTGTGCAGAACCCCAAAGGCTGGAATGCCTTGCTCCACTAAATTCGCATGCAATATCCTTGCAGCATACTGAACTTAGCCAGAAAATTCATTTTATGTTACGTGAAGACAAAAATACACAAGAACAAGTCAGGGTGTTTTCAAAGTTTCTGGACGAATTTCAGGAAGGATACTATTACTCTTGAGGTCTCTGTGGATGATTGACTTGGCGTGTAAATAACTGAAAAACAAAACATCATTTTTAACCTGGGAGTGCTGAGAACAAAGACTACAGAACATATTTTGAGTATAAATAAACACATAGGATCATGATATAACTGCAACTATACATTGTGATAAAGGCTTTAGGTAAGAAATATTAAAATAAGTTACAATCTTGTTTGAAAAGACTTCGCTTATTTTTTTTTACCATTTACTAATACAAACCTTTGATTCTAATCCTTTATCGTATAAAATATACCTTGATGTTTAATTCGACCTCTGATCAATTCTCCACTTATGAATCCACACCCCAAATAAACTTTATACTATTCTCCACTTAGTCACACCCACCTTTACAACAGAACACAGATCTTAATTCCAGAGTGAAGTTTTCCTAAGCCTAACTCAACAACAGTTAACTTTCCCTGTTAAAGCTTCTGCTATAATGGCTACAACAATGGCTTTCAATAATTTTTTTGGAGGGGCCCACACCTGCCTGTGCCCCTCGAAGGTCTCGGGGCCACATGCAGTGCTAGGAAATGATCCCAGGTCAGCTGTGTGTCTTATGCACTGTACTATCTCTCTGGCTCCTTTGATGAATCGTATGTTTAAGTCAACTATCTTATCCCTGGAAACTGGTTAGCTGAGTACCTGGGGGGAAGGGTTATGTCTAATTTATTTTGATTCAAATTCTATTTAAATTCTAATTAAATACTAGGCATGAGGTTGGTAACTATACACATTTCGTTTTTTAAATAAAAACATGTTTATCTTTTATTCTTTATGCTTAAGATTTTTTTAAAAAGTTAAACTCATTAAAATTTTAATCAAATGATAATTCCTTTTGTCAGAAAATGTATTACATAAACATTTTCTCCAAGTCTGGAGCTTTTTACTGCTAATTTAATTTTTGGGCCAGACCTGGCAGTGCGCAGGTCTTACTCCTGGCTCTGTGCTCAGGGATCACTCCCGACAGGGCTCAGAGAACCATACAGGGTGCTGGAGGTTGAAGTCAGCCTAACCACGTATAAGGCACCACCACCCTTTGTACCTGCAGTTTTCATAACCTCGTGCTTCTTTGTGAGGCACGCAAAACGTGGTTAGCTCTGGATTGGAGAGAGTACAGAGGGTAGGGTGCTTGCTTTGGCCCCCTATATGGTATCCTAGGTGAGCGTGAAAGGCAGCTTGAGTCAGGACACAGCAGGTGACAAGTGTCCCCCCGCCCCGCGGAGTGATGCCTGTGTTCAGAGCCAGGAGTCAATCCTAAGCACTGCTGCTCCCAAACAACCACCTCCCCGCCCCCCGCCTCCTAAAAAGAAGTAATTCCAATTCTGTCATGGAAGAGTCTGGAGCCCAGAGCACCTCCGTGATATCATCAGAGACACAGCAGGAAAGGGCATTGCTTTTGAGCACTGAATAGGCTTTTTTTTCCCCCTTTCTGCTTTTTGGGTCACACCCGGCAATGCACAGGGGTTACTCCTGGCTCATGCACTCAGGAATTGCTCCTGGCGGTGCCCGGGGGACCATATGGGATGCTGGGAATCGAAAGTGAGTCAGCTGCTGCATGCAAGGCAAACGCCCTACCCCCTGTGCTATCATCACTCCAGCTCCTGAATTGGCTTTAAGTGTTACAAAGATGTTTCCTCTAACCATGTAACTTGCTTACTACTGCATACATTCTCTAAGCTTTGGATTCACGGCCCATAGTATGAGGCATTTCCTTCATTTCCTACATGTTTTTGGAAAGCTCCCAATGCGTTGTCATCAACTGCATTCTGAAGTCCCATCTCCAGGCAAGAGGCGGCTCTGAAGGCAGAACTGGGGAACACTCAGAGGCGAGGGAGGGATGCAAGGCCAGTGAGAACCCGCGAGAGGCTAGCAAGGGCACAGCCCGCATTCCCGTGCGAGCAAGGGTGCCAGAGACGTTGCTGAGATGTGAGCTGGAGGACTCCCATTCTCTCTGGGGGATGTGCACACTGCAGGAGCGGAGGAACGCACGCCATCGAACCTAAAGCATGGATGGCTCTGACTGCCCTTTCTCCTTTCTGCTGTCAGTGTGTGCTCAGCTGAGCAACACTCGGGCCTACCCTGCCCTGGAGAAGGATGACTCTGGGGCAGGCTCAGAAGCTGCTGCCTAGTGAAGGGCGGGCTAGGGACAGAACCTGGGTGAGCGTGAAGGGCGGCTTGAGTCAGGACACAGGACAGCAGGTGACGATTCTAGGTGGGGCTGGAGAGACAGTGCAGAAGGCTCTGGATGTTTGCCTAGCACGTGGCTGACCTCGGTTCAATAGCTGACACCACCTGGTTCCCAGAGCACTCCCCAGCCAAGCTCCTGAGTACCACAGGGGTAGCCCCTAAACCATAAACAAACAATGAAGGTTATACATATATTTGTTTTGGGGGCCACGTCTGATGATATTCTGGGCTTAATTCCCTGGCACAGTGGGTGTCAAGGACCAAATTCGGATTGGCTGCGAGCAAGGCAAGAGCCCCACCCACTGTCCTCTCTCCCTCTAGATATACCTGAGCAACAGCCCGAACAGTTGTTAGGAACAAATTGGTTACAGGTTGTGGGGATAAAGGAGAGAACTCAAGATAATGAGGAAACACGAAACATAAGCAGCTGGAAGAACAGAGCCGTCAATTCCTGGGATGGAAACCTAAGAGCCGCCCTGAAGGGAGGCCCAGGTGCTCTGCTTAACCATGCTCGATGTGCAGCCTGTCAGATGAGCAGACGGCCCTGACACCCTGGAGTCTGGAGGAAATCAATTGGCTGGCACCTGGCATAGAAATTCTAATTAAATGGGGCTTAGAGGCACAAATTGGGATGAGATCAGCAAGGGGGTGGAAGTAGCCAGGGTAGTCCAACCTTTGGAAAGGTCAGGGAGTGGAGAAGCAGCAGCTAATCGGCAAAAGTGAACCAGGGGAACATGCTTCTAAAGAAATAAGCTTTTTATTAACTTACATCCCAGCCAGGCTGCAAAAGAAGAATGAGAATCTAACAGGTCTGGGAGGGGGTGGGGCAGGGGTTTACCAAAAATCTTCTCTTTCTGAAAGTGTTCCTTGGGGCTGGAGGGATAGCACAGCGGCTAGGGTGTTTGCCTTGCACGCGGCTGACCTGGGTTCGATTCCCAGCATCCCATATGGTCCCCCGAGCACTGCCAGGAGGAATTCCTGAGTGAAGAGCCAGGAGAAAACCCTGTGCATCGCTGGGTGTGACCCAAAAAGCAAAAAAAAAAAGTGCTCCTTAGAGCATAGCTTTCCTTCGGTGCCTGGGGACCAGGCGGTGCTGGCTGACACCGGGGCAGGGTCCCTCGCACAAAGCCCACTCTCCAGCCCTTGAGAACCATCTTAAATAGCGGGGGCCTCGAGAGGAGTTTCACGGATGGGGAGCTTTTGTTTCTGGCAGTCAGAGGACTGAGAATTTAACCACTGGGCGGGCCAATATCCAGGCTGCTGAGGTTTCTGTGGAAGTCTGATAAGAATGGCGGAGACGGCCAGTGACTCCTCTGAGAAATTTTACTCCAAGGAATAGCTGTGTGGTGATGGCGTGGGAGAGCAGAGGGCTCCAAAAAGGACCCTCCTGTGGGGCGGAGAGACATATAGGAGGTAAGACACAGTCTAGGATTCCTGCATGCAAAGGATCCTCTTTTGAACCCCTGGGAGGGAGACAGTGGGGAAAGAGTAAGGGTGGGTTGTGGGGTGGGTGGGAGGTTCAGATTGAAGCCTGCTGAGTGTAGCAACCAGGTGGGCACGGAGGGCAGCACCCACCAGGGGATGAAGTGCTAGGGACCAAACTCAAGCACCAGTGTACAAAGCCTGTGCTCAGGGTTGGAGAGAGCTCAGTGATTAGTGCTTGCCCCGCATTCGGCCGACCATGGTGTGATTGTTAGCATTGCACGAAGTCCCTTGAAGAATGACAGGAATGGGCATGCTGCCCACCCCGTCACTTCCCCCTAAAATACAGAGAATGCTCTCAGCTCAAGAAGTTCTCTCTCCAGTCCTGCACTGCCTCTTCATTACGAGAAAGGAGCAAGAATTATTGAAATAGTAGGAATAAGCACTCAGTCCCTCTACCTACAGTCACAACTGTCAACTTTCTGCCAAGTGTGTATTTTAAGAACGATGTTTCAGGGTCTGGAGCAATAGTATAGGGGGTAGGGTGCTTGCCTTGCATGTGGCCAACCTAGGTTTGATTCCCAGCACCCTATATGGTCCCCGGACTGCAGAGCCAGGAGTAAGTCCTGAGCACCACTGGGTATGGTCCAAAGAAGCAAACATGTGAATGGTGATGATTTCTGTGAGGTGGCACTTGATTTCAGAGAGCCACAGAACCAACCAACCAGCAGACATGGCAGGGCCCAGAACCGAGTGCTCGCCTAGTACGCACCTGACCTGGGTTGGGCCCCTCCCCCGGCAACGCAAATGTTTGGAGAGACAATAAGCTCTAAAATAAGATGTTTAGGCAAGGAGACTCTGTTGCTGACTCCGGACAAAAACCAGACCTTGTCCCGAGATCACTCAGGGCAGGGATGGACCCTGGGGAGACAAAGAAGAGAGCAAAGGAACCCCAAGGCTTGCTTGGAGTTCTTGATCAGCCCCTAACCTTGCGAGAACAATTAACCTATGAGAGCAACTCAGCACAGTCCACATGGGGGCATCCAGCCATCCGCTCCCGTCTCCGTCCTGGATGCCTGCACTTCCCACCTCAGGCTGCAGAATTCCTTTGTCTTTGACTTTATGGGCTTCTCTCTCCTCGGATTCCCTAAACAGAACTGTTTCGCCTCCCTGTCTTCTCCAGAAAGAAACTTGCTCTTGTTGCTGTGATATAAAGACAAGACTGTGAGTCTCAGTGGAGCTTGGGCCTGATGTCCTTGACTGGTGCTGCACCCGCCAAACGTAACTGCTGTTGTTTTCAGTTGTTTGTGTGTTTGGGGGTCATACCCAGCAGTGCTCAGGAGTAATTCTTGGCTCTGTGCTCGAAATGACCCCACAGTGGTGCTCAGGTTATGTGGTGCTGGGGACTGACCTGGGGTTTGCAGGAAGCAAGGCAAGTACCTTAACCCTGTTCTACTACTCTGACCCCCAACTGCCTTTTTTTTTTTTAAATTAAAAGGCAAGTCTCACGATGGAGACGTTAGGCTGGTGTCTGCTTGAGCAAATTGATGAACACTGGGAGGACAGTGCTATGGTGCTACTTTCATATAATATGTGCACAACTTTAAATGCTTGTTTCTAATATACACATATATAATTTTTTAAGGACTATTTTATTTGATACTACATGATAAAGAATTTGGAAAAAACTCTTCACAGGCTGCACAAATCAAAGGAAAATTTTAGAAAACTGTTTCTAAAATTTTAACAGGCCTCATGGTGTCAGCTTGCTTTTTTTTCATCTGACACAGTTTTAGATCAACTTTTTGTTGTTCTGGAGCCACAATGGCAGTGCTCGGGACTTACTCCTGGTTCTTTACTCGTGGTTCTGTACTCGGGGATCACTGCTGGTGAACTCGGGGGACCATATGTAGCGCTGGAGATCAAACGTGGGTTGGCCACACGCAAGACCAATGTCCTGCTAAACCTTGGCTCTTTGAGTGAGTTCATAATTTTCTACCACTAAATAGCTCTGCTCTCCAGGAAAACTCAGGAAGCAGAAATGATCTTCCACTAAAAACCAACAAAGTAATGTATGAAAACTGTTTCCTTTTCATCATTTGCTACTACTCTGGAATCCTATGAAAGTGACATATTTGAAAGGCCCAGTGATTCAACTTGCCTTATTACTGAAGTTTTTATCTTAAGGGTGACCGCAAACCCAGCACTTGACAAAATGAATCAACATCCTCTTATTCTGCTCTTGGTAAGTCTTCCCCCCCACCTTTCTGAGGTGTCAGGGATGGAACCCCACGCCTCCCACAGGCAAGGTAAGTGCTCTAACACTGAGCTACAGCCTGGCTTTCTATCACTGTTTCTCCATACTGTGCTGCCTTTGCTTAGAGCTAAAGCCCATTCCCATCTGCTATTCTTTAATTGCTTGTGTCTCTCTCTCTTTTTTTTTTTGCTTTTTAGGTCACACCTGGCACAGGGGTTCCTCCTGGCTCTGCACTCAGGAATTCCTCCTGGCAGTGCTTGGGGGACCATATGGGATGCTGGGAATCGAACCTGGGTCGGCCGTGTGCAAGGCAAACACCCTACTCGATGTGCTATCCCTCCAGTCCCTGCTTTTCTTTTACTTTTAATACTTCTCATTTGATTTGGCCTCTTTCTTTTCTGGAAAAATAAAAACCTATCGAGAATCTGCTGTTTGGAGCCATTCTTATTCATTTATTTTTATTTAACTGGCTTATACCACATACTCAGCATAGGCCAGACCCTAATAGTAAACATTAGGGACAAAACAATGAGGAATAATAAAGAACCCCGTTCTCATATACCCTCCTGTATTCTAGCTGAGTGGCAGACAAGAAACAACTGTCACATGGAACTGGGCGTTAGATGACTAAATAAGGACCAAGGTATAAAGAGTGACAAGGTAGCTAGGGATGAATAAATCAGACAAGATGATCAAGAGAAGGCTTATTTGGCTTTGGGCCACACTTAGCTGTTCTTAGGGCTTACTCCTCGCTCTGCACTCATGGATCATTCCTGGTGGTGCATGGGGGACCAAACGTGGAACCTGAGATCAAACTGAAGTCAGCAGCATGAAAACCAGGTGCCCTACCCACTGAACTCTCTCTGGAGCCCAAGAAGACCCATTTTGAAAGGGGACCTTTGAATAGAGAGACATAGGGGAGAAGCTCTATCAGTATTTGTGGCGTGAGTGTTCCAAACAGAAAGTAACAGGGACAGAAGCCCCACCGAAATAACGCAGAGACTGGGTGAGAGCTGAGGGAAAGCTCTTTCTTTCTCTCTTTCTTTCTTTGCCTTTCTTTCTTTCTTTCTTTCTTTCTGGCTTTTTGGGTCACACCTGGCGATGCACAGGGGTTACTCCTGGCTCTGCGCTCAGGAATTACCCCTGGCGGTGCTCA
>JAOXYA010000001.1:66146070-66166237 GCA_028565675.1 Sorex palustris
CCTGGCTCTGCGCTCAGGAATTACCCCTGGCGGTGCTCAGGGGACCATATGGGATGCTGGGAATCGAACCCGGGTCGAACAGGGTCAGCAGCATGCAAGGCAAACGCCCCACCCGCTGTGCTATCAGTCCAGGAAAGCTGTTTCTCAAGTGTGCTGTTCTGTTAGTTTTAACCTATAAGAGGTTTTCTCCCTTCATAGGATTCTAACATAAGAGCTTTCAGATTTAAACAGATTTAGTCTAATTTATGTAAAAGGCTGTTTTTGATTTTTGAAATTGCTTCAAGTGGATAAGTAGGAATGCTATAGAGTAAGGTAGCAAGACACTGTATCAGGCATTATATGAGCTGGTTTATTATGTTTTTGTTTGCTTTCGTTTTGAGGGGCTACATCCAGTGGTGCTCAGGGATTACTTTTTGTTTCTGCGCTCAGGGATCGTGCCTGGCAGTGCTCAGGGAAACATACGTCGTGTTGGGGATCAAATCCAGGTTGGCCACATGCAAGGCAAGTGGCTTACCCCCTGCCCACTCTCTCTGGCCCCTATCTTAGGGAGGTCAGTGGGAGGCATCATTCTGGCTCTGAGTCTTCATTCTACAGCTATCTGCAATGTGATCATGAGCCAGAGTCTAGGTGTTAGCGTGTAGCTGCCTTTTATTCTAATTTTAGAACAGTGGCTTGGGGCTCAGTGGGTACAACACAGGCCTCAAATGTTCGAGGCCCTGGATTTGATCCCCAGCAGTGCAGACGAATGATCTGCTGAGGTGATAATAGTTTGGGTACATTATATGCAAAACAGATGACTGAAATCTCACCCTGTGGATAGTGTCTAGGAAACTGCTGGCTTTGGAAGTGGCTGACTCAGGTTTGATCCCCGGCCTGCCACGAATATGGTCCTCTGGGCACCACCAGGAGGGTCCCTGGGCAGTCAGGAGTAGCCCAAACCGAAAACAGAATAAAAGATCATGAAGGCACAGACGAGTAGAAATAAAAGAATATCTTAGGAAGAGAGAAGGTGAATGAAACACCTCTTCTGCTGTGTGTGTGTGGCCAGAGACTGAACCCAAGGCCTCACCCGGCAAGGCAAGTGCTCTTCCAGTGAGCCACACCCCCGGCCCTGCTGCCACTGACTACACAGTGACGTGGAAAGTCGTTAAGAGTCGCAGTTTCTGTATCAGTGAAAAGGAAAACAGATCTGCTTCATGAAACAATGATGACTAAAGATGTGTATGAGAACAATCTGCACATCACAGAATGTCCGAGTAAGAACTACAGAGGGCGGGACGTGGGGACAGTGCTGGAGGGAAGGGAACGCTGACGGATGTGCTGCTGGAATGCTGAGAGGAAGCACAAAACCCTGGTCATTAACAGCACTATAAATGATGGTGTCAAATGAAATAAAAATAGTCTGTACAGTCAGTCTGTGGCTTTAATTCAATGCTAAAGTGCAGGTGGAAGGTCCTGAGTTCAGCCCCCAGTACCCGCCCAGCCCCAAGACATGCATTTTTTCCCTGATTTTATTTTTTTGTGTGTTTTTGGGCCACACCCAGTGGTGCTCATGGGTGACTCTTAACTCTGCAATCAGGAATCAATCCTGGTGGCCTTGGGGGAATCGAATGCTGGGGATCAAACCCAAGTAGGCTGCATGTGAGACCAGAGCCTTACCTGCTATACTCTCTCTCTCTCTCTGGCCCCATCTAAGTGTTTTCCCGTTTTTTAAAATAAAAAAATCTTCGTATTTTTGAAGGGCCTCCCCAGCAGTCCCCAGGGGCTGGGGGCCACTCCAGGCCAGCCTACTCAGAGCGGGGGATCAAGGATGTCATGTTGCTCGCACCAGGCCACATGTGGGTACCTGCAGGGCACACCTGGCAGAACTAGGGGACCACGGAGTACGGGGAACTGAACTGGGTTACCTCGTGGGTCATCTCTTAGAGCCCTCATCGAAGTGCTTTTGAAATTTGTTTTCTTTTTAGGCCACACCCATCTATGCTCCAGGCTTCTTCCTGGCTCTGCACTCAGGGATCACGCCTGGCGATGCTGGGCAACCAAATGGGGTGTCAGGGATCGAACTGTGAATAACATGTAAGGCAAGCACTTTACCTGCTGTACCATTTCTCCAGCCCTAAGTGCTCTGAAATGTATTCAAATTTCGTCTAGGGCCAGACATAGATAATGCAACAGAATGAGAGCACAGATGAAGCCCTTTATCCCTGGCATTTCCCAGTTCCTCGGGCACCACCAGGAGCAATCTCTGAGCACAGAGCTGGGTTGGGACAAGTCACTGAGCAATGCTAGGTGTGGCCCCCAAACAACTGATTTACCTATTTACATTTAAGACTTGCATGCACACATAATTTATCCTCCTATTTTCTATTTTGGCCCACAATAATTTTATAAACCAACCTTTTGTTTATTTCTGCTTTTATTGTGGTGCCAGGGATATCGAACCCAGGGCCTCACGCGTTCAAGGCAGAAGCTCTAAGGCTGAGCTCAGCCCCTAAAGTCATGTTTCATCTTTCCAATTATACAGCAAAATTCAGCGGTTATAAACAACACAACGTGAAATCCTCAAAAAGGATCAGAATGCAAATTTTTATTTTAGCTTTATTAACTGATCATTTTGCAATACCAAACTGAGCAGTTAGAACAGTGTAAGAAGGGAATAAACCATTGTTTCATATACTGAATAGTTGTTAATGACTTTTGTGATTCTATTTTTGAGCCCCCCCCCCGCCAAAACCATTACTGCTATGTAGTTTCACTGCATGGCAAACATAATCTGCAGTTACATATTCAGTCATAAAAACTTGATACTAAAGAGAGATTGCTTTATGTATTTTTTATTATCATACCCACTAACCACGAGTTAAACGTGCCCATATATTGTTAGTAATTTAATTTAAAAAGGCAACTGAAAAGAAAATAGGCTAAAATCTTGGCAACAATTAACGATCTTCACAAGCAATCCCTAGGAATGGAACAGAAGGAAACTTACTCCATGCCTTGTGCTGTCTGCCTGGCGATATCTATGAGCTTGATCATCTCAAATTTGGTCTCAATGATGTGGAGGTGGTGATACAAGCTGGAGCCCTCACACCACTGGGTAACGATGGCCAGCTGCGGCTTGGTGGAGTAGCCCATGAAGAGGAGGATATTCACATGGCGAGTTTTCCTGAAAAGAAACAGGACAAGAAACGTAGACGAACTCCAGCAAATCTTCAAAACAAAACCAAATGAAATGGTTGAGGCAGTCTACGTATCAGGAAGATGTTACCATAAGTAGGCATTTTTAAAAGTGGCAAGAAGGATGAATTAGAAAAGATTTTAGGAAATGAATGCTCTAACATCCCATGTGGTTCACACTTCAGAAATATCTTTATTAAAAAAAAAATTACCTGGCAGGCTTAAACAACTTGAGGCTTAAACACCTTCAATTAAGGCAAATTCGTCTGACAGTGGCCTATCGCCTTATTCTTTTTCCTTCAGTGGTTTTAGTAACAGAAAGTTTTCCTGGGGTTGAGACCAAATCATTTCCTGTAACTTCTAGAACTGGTTTTCCTATTCTGCTTTGGAATGAAAGAGAGGCAGTTCACGCTGGGAGATGTGGCTCAATGACCCCAAGGAACCACAAAAACAAAAAAAAAAAGCACCCAAATCAACAGCAAGAGAGGCTGTTACTCCCTGAATACAGCAGCATCGGTGGACCAAGTATCTGTCTGGTTGAACTGCCCGAGCTGCGACTCCAGGGCCTCTCCCTGCAGGGTTCGTCCCTGCCAGAACAGATTTCTGGTTGTTGATGTTCTTCAAGTTTCAGGGCTTGGTACCATTTCTAAACATGCTTCGAATAAATTAGAATTTTGAGATGATCATTTCCAGAAACATAAGCATTATCCCAGGATTGGGACCGCCCATTTCTGCAGCCTGGGAAAGCCAGGGCAGAGGGCTGCTATGAATCCTCTGCAGGAGCCGTAGTTTCAATGCCACATGGTTCTCCAAATACACCTGGAGCGACCCTGAACAACACTCCAACAGCAGTCCCTGAGCACTGCCAGGTGTGGGGCCTTCCGCCTCCCGCAACCAAACACATACAAAGAACACGGCACTTTCACCGATTGACTCTCAGCGATCCCGTGATGCAGGCCACATTCAAGGACCCAGTTAAAGATGGGACACACTCAGATCCTTTCTGTCCGGGTACACTCACCTGAGTACTCCTACTTCGTTTTTGAAGGCCTGTAACTGCTGAGGTGTGGGTGCTGTCACATTTAACATCTTCACTGCCACGTCACCTAAAAGGTGATTGTCATGCCAAATGTCACTTCTGTTTAGAAGATTTAAAGCTTAAAAAAATTTCTTGGCTATTATTTCCAATCAAGTAATTAAGTCCCTAATTTAAGTCCATTGACTTGCACGTAAATTACACCTTAACTGCCCCAACTGCAGCACTCTTCTAGTGATAAAATCCAAACTAACAATAATATTCCCTGAAATAATACTTCAAAATACCAATCCAAAGAGAGCCACCTATGTGTTTCTCCTGAAAATTTAGTTTATCAGTTAAGTACTCAGAGTATTTCCTTGGTTATTTATATTTATTAACTGTGGTCTAGAGTCACATTGACTCTATTTCCATGTTTTTAAGTTTAATGATATTAAACGAGATGTAGTTTTTAACTTTATGTTAAAACTATAGTCAATAGGTTCAAAACATCACTGTAGCACTGTCCTCCCATTGTTCATCGATTTGCTCGATCAGGCACCAGTAACGTCTCATTGTGAGACTTGCTGTTACTGTTTTTAGCATACTGAATATGCCACGGGGAGCTTGCCAGACTCTGGGGTGCGGGCAGGATATTCTCAGTAGCTTGCCAGCTCCCCGAGAGGGATGGAGGAATAGAACCAGGATTGGCCGCGTGCAAGGCAAACGCCCTACCCGCTGTGCTATCGCTCTAGCCTGCAAAACAGCGAACTCCTTTATCAGGCTAGTTAACATTAAAAAAATAAAACTCGGGGACCAGAATGATAGTCCAGTGGGTAGGGTGCTTGTCATGCACACAGCAGCCCTGGGTTTGTTCCCCTGCATCCGATACAGTCCCCTGAGCCCACCAGGAGTGGCCCTGAGTGCAGAGCTAGGAGTAACCCTGAGCATCGTTGGATGTGACACCAAAAGCAAAATTAAAAATAATTAAAAATAAATAAAAACCAATGGTCCAGAGAGAGAAAGAGAACAGTGGGTAGTGCATCTGCCTGGCAGTGGCCGAACCTAGGTTTGATTCCCGCACCACATGACTGTGTAATCCTTTTGTGGGTTACTTTTTGGCTGATACAGGGGGTTACTCCTGGCTTTGTGCTTGGGAGATCATGAGATGCTGGGAACTGATCCTGGGGCTCCTGTATTCAAAGAAGTGCTCAGCCCTTTGAGCTGTTCTACAGTACCTGAATTTCTAAATTTCTAGTAATTAGTGAGGCTGACATTTTATTTGTTGTTGGCCATTTTCCCTTGGGTGAGTAGATTTTAATACTTACTTATGGTTTATAGGACAGACAAAATTTTTGGAGGAAAAACTTCCAGAAGAAATAAAACATTTTAGAACAGAGAATTGGAGACGCCTTTCTTTTTTTTTGAAATATTACTATCAAAAAGTATAATATAAACATAACCCATAATTTTAATAGAAACCTTCGGATGATTTTTGCGTCTGATCAAAATAGTTTAGTAAGTAAGGGCTTGAAGAGATGGCATAGGGTTAAGGATCATGTCTTGCACACAGCCGACTCTGGTTCGATTCCCAGGCAACACCTGCTCTCTGAGTATCGTTGGTTTAGCCCTGTGTCCCTGCTAAGTGTCCTGAGTGGATCCAAGCACCCCAAGGCCTGAGCAGCACTGCATTCTCATCCTCGGGTCCTGGCATTCAAACACTGGCTGAGAATCACTTGGGGGGGGGTACGTATGGGACTACGACAATTGACAATCCTACTAACACAAATAGTGAATGATTCCTTCAATATTTTAGTTTTTGGATTTTGGGCTACATGCGGCTGTGCTCAGGGCTTACTCCTTTGCCCATTTTATTTTATTATTATTTTTTCTTTTTGGGTCATACCTGGCGATGCACAGGAGTTACTTCTGGTTCATGCACTCAGGAATTACTCCTGGCGGTGCTCGGGGGGCCAAATGGGATGCTGGGAATCGAACCTAGGTTGGCTGAGTGCAAGGCAAATGCCCTACCCGCTGTGCTATTGCTCCAGCCCCTCCTTTGCTATTTTAACCACAACTTAAATATACCCTAGTAGAACTTGGGAGAAGATCATCATATTACATACATACCATGCCACTTTCCCTTGAAGACAGTCCCAAATGATCCCGATCCAATTCTTTGTCCCACAGTGATCTGCCCATCAGGAATCTCCCAATCATCACTTGAATCCCTCCTTCCAAGTGTTTTCTGGAAAAAAAAAAAACAGGGTAAAAGTCAAGAAAGCAAACAAAAGAGGAAAGCCTCTGATCTGATCTGATTTTCCTATGCCTTTTTGTTTTGATTTTTGGCTTTTCTTTTTGGGTAACACTAGCGATGCTCAGAGCTTAATCCTGGTTCTGCACTCAGGAATCACTCCTGGCAAGTGCTCGGGGGACCATATGGGATGCCTGGGTCAGCTGTGTGCCAGGCAAATGCCCAACCTACTGCATTATCACTCTGGCCCATTCTCTTATGCTTTCAAGGGATATATTCTCTTCGCTTAGGGAGAGCGTAAGATACCCTCCAAGAATAAAGAAGTATGATTGCTACACTGAACAACCTAAATTTAAGACCAAAGTTATTATCAGGATAGAAACAACTTAGTAAAATGTAATCTATTTGGTATAATTTGGTATATATTTGGTATATATTACTAGAACGAATAAAACGACCTTTTATTATCTGAAGAATTAGTAGGGGCAAGACAAATACTAAATGTGATTATTTTTCACTTCAAAGGCCAAAACTTTAAATATATATATGATGACTGCTGATCAACTGTTTATTCTACTTCAAGAATAAAGTTTTTTTTTAAAAATATCTTATCTAATTCAGAATAAAAAAAAATCTATACTACAATTTTGGTAATTCAACTGTCCAACATATGTTGTTGCCAAAATTTTAGTTTTTTAGCCTAGACTCATTTTGTAACAGAATAATTTTCATATCGAAAGGAATGTGTTTTGTTAGTTATTTGAAGTCTACCCTTCTAGAAGATCTATGCATAACCATGCTTCTTAAAAGATTAACTTACTATTATTATTCTCAAACTACTGTTAACTGTATCTGAGTTGAGAACAAAAATCAGTGTAGCGAGAATGTATTTTAAGCAAAAAAACCCTGATTAATTCTTAAACTTACTTGATAATGAAAAATGCATGTCATGTGCACACACACAATTCTCATAACAAAGAAGTTATGTGCAAAAGAGGGCACTGCCTTTGGTAACAATTTTTTAAAAGAGAAGAACTTACAGGTCAAAAAAGAGGTTTCGTGTTCTCTTACCATTCGATTCCTGTCTTCTGAGGATGAGGATGATTTCCTCTCCCGCTGAGGTCCTGGAGATTTCTGCAAAGCTTTCACATTAGTGAGCGAGCCAGGTAAGGAGGCAGGGGGGGTGGCTGACAGTCCTGTCGTAGATCCTGTTGTTGAAAGAGAAAACGCATCTATTAAGGGAGGATGGGGCAGGGCAAGTTACTGGGGGCTGGTCGGGGGAAGAGAGTTACACTTACTTAAATAATGCAGCAAATTTTCAAATAGCTCATCTTTTGGACAGGACAGGTAAAAAAAGGGCCTGCCTCTTTTGCGGATTAGAACCACATTTTTTAAAATGGACTTTTAGCCAATTAATAAATTAGCTTTTAATTCTTTTTCTTCAACAGTCAAAACGTATTAAAAAGATGGAAACTCCCAAATGGAAACACTATAATGGCCTTAATGTGGAAACTATCTGGCTCTGGCTCTTTCACGTTAGTTAATGAAAGATTAAAAATCCTATATGTCATAATTCAAAATTAAGAGACATCTGTCAGTTTCAATGGCTCCTTGAGGTTTGTGTTACTAAACAATTTTTTATTTGCATAACAAAATTAATAAAAACAAAGCCCAGCAGGCTTTCCAAGAATTTCTGAAAACTTTGCTTTCAGAAAGCAAGTTCTATGAAGTCTAAAGTAACTACAAATACAAATATTTTACCAGCTGAGTGAGCCCAGCTGAGCCTACTCTCTGAAAGTAGATTCACTGGGCCAGGCTCCACACCTTTCTGATGTGTACCTTCCCAACTGCTGACTTGAGGGCAAAAATCCTGAATTAAAGCAGGGTAGGATCTGGTTCAGAAGGATTCAAAGCAAGACTCCTAGTGGGATTGAGCACAGACCACTAGGGCTGCAGTGCCAAGGAATATCTGTATGTATGTTAACAAAAGTCTTCAAGGATTTAAAAATACTGTTCTCAAAGAGGGGGTGGATAAAGTCATCATCTTTCAAAGGACACGATACCAATTACAATACATAAATCTTAAATCGATGCAAAAAATTATCAGTACTGGGGCCGGAGCGATTGTAGGGCGTTTGCCTTACATGTGGCCGAGCCAAGTTCAATCCCCCATATCCCATATGGTACACAGAGCACTGCCAGGAATTAATTCCTGAGTTAACAGAGCCAGGAATAACTCCTGAATATCGCCGGGTGAGACTCCACCCCCCCCCGCAAAATCTATCAGTACTATGTCAGATGCTATCAACTGAAATTTTTATCATTCCATGGGCAACTTTCCAGAAAAAAATGGTATCCAGTGTAGAGAACAATCTGTGCTCTATCTTTCCCGATAATTCAATCTCATAAAGCTCTGATACTTGGTGAGGTTTTTTGGCTTTGATTCGCTCAGTACCACATGGCATTACTCTGATTTCACCACCGGGTACTGTGTGACTCCTGGCCCATGCTGGGGATTTCCTGAGAAACAATTGGGCTGAGAGAGCCAAAATCTGAACCACCACTATCACTGTTTAGAGTACGGACAGCAATTAACTAACAAGAGCCAGTAAACAAAATTCTTTCAAAATATTTGTTAAGATGCCTGCCTCCATTTTTACTTAAAAATAAAAAAAGTCAGGGCCAGAGGGATAGTACAGCAGGTAAGACACTTGCCTTGCAGATGACCAATCCTGGTTTGATCACCGGGCCCACTCATGGTCATACCTGAGCACTGCTGGTGTGGCCCCCAAACAAAAAATAAATAAAAATAAAGAATTTAACCTAATCTCCAATAATTTAATCACTAATAAAACTATGCAAGATTAAATGGGAGAATGAAATTACACAGCTAATGTTTTTCTTGTGTTAGGGCAGGAGCGAAAGCATAAAACTCAACTCCTCTTAAGTATGCTAACATATGTAAAGCATACATCTTTTTAAAAAAGCTCCCTACCTTTATGTTTGTATTTAGGTCACACCTGCAATGCTCAGGGGTTCCTCCTGGCTCTGCACTCAGAATTACGCCTGGCGATGCCTGGAGGACCATATGGGACGCCGGGGATCAAAACAGGGTCAGCCACATACAACATACACGGCACCCCTGTACTAAGGCTCTGGCCCCTTCAAGCTCCCTATTTTTTAGTACAAAGAAGACATACCCTACATGAAGAAGACAACACTGCTGACGTTATGGGAAAGGCCAAAGTCTAGCAAAATCTAGTAAGTAGGGATTTCCATTTTCTTTTTTTATAGTTTTAAAATCAAAAAAGGATAATTCTAGTAATAAGATTATCACCAAAATGAACTGAAATGAAAGGAACTCGGGAGGGACGAAATTCCCCCTCTCCCCCACCCTCCACCCCCCATTACTGCCACCCACTGATTTTTGGAAGTCACCAAGCCCCCAAATGACAATGTCAGCCCAGAATGTTCTTGCTTTTCAAACGTCAGGACAGACAGCATACAGTGCTTGAGAGGCGCAGGCAGAGCGGAGCAGCCAGGCCAAGCAGACACGGAGAGGGGACTCTCACACTCACAAGCACGCTGTGAGGGTGAGCACAGGCTCTGCCGGAGTTTAGACTGAGTTTGGTTGGGGTGAAAACAAGAAAGAAGAGCCCAACTACCTCTGAACACTGGGCCAGGCTCAAAATCAAACACTATTTCACTGGGGACAGAATGGAGGAGGGGGCTGGGAGTCCGGGATTGGTATTTCCGAAGACAGCGCATCAGCTGGTTCAAAGGGGCTGTTAGAAGAGAAAGAGAGGGGCAGGCAGACACAGGAAGACAGACACACAGAAGAAATGAAAGAAGTCATGGGAATAAATAAATGAGTCGAAGCCTCATTAAGCTTCATAAAACAGCTCTGGACGTTTTAAAAATACGCTCAGTTTCATAAAATCCCAGTTAAGTTCTCTAAATGACTCATAAAAAGGACACGAAATGCCACTTGATTTCAGTACTAAGCAGGCAGCTTTTACAACTAAATTAACTCTGTGATGCTAACATGATGGCAACATTTAAATGCTGGATGCATCGGGCAGAATTATCCAAAGCCACAGCTATTACGACATATGCAAGTCAAACTGGCAGCAACAGTAACGGTGGGCTCATGGAATAACGAACAAACAAAAGAAATCTTTAAACACTATGTGCTCTAATAAGGACTAAGGCCACAGTACATCATGCAGGGCTGTCATTATTCTCCATAGCTCCATATGTATTTAGAGACAGAACAAAAATGATTTCTACAGTGTTTATTAAAAATAAATCTTTGAGTGGGCCTTAGGTATTCTAACGCTAGAGACCCGCTCTAACTAAGGCACGCAAGTACCAAGGGTCTTCTTACTAGGCTGAGGAAAAGGAAAGCAAGGAGGGCCACCTGGAAGATAAACTTCAAGGTACTTTTCAAGTGCCCTCTCTCAGAAATTACATACAGGGCAAATTCTAATCTGAGAACTGGTTTCTTAAGCAGCGTTTTCTTATCATCCCAATTTTCATCGGCATCAGATGAAAACTCTGGGTGGCCATTTGACTAAAGGTACATGAAAACCCTTCTAGAAGGCTGAAGGGAAGTGGCTGACAAGGTCTGTCAAGCTGAAAAGTTGCGACAGATGATTCTAGGGCTTCTCTCTCAAAGAATTACTTAGAAACTTCAAGTTTTAACTGACTCCAAGCCGAATCTTTAATTATCACTGGAGCTCCCAGAGGTAATTTAGTGTCTTCAGCTTTGGAGATGGTTAGGAATTAATAAAGTGGGTAAAATAATTAAGGATCCTACCAGGATAACACTTGAAAATTGTAGATTAAACACTGAAGATTCCCTTTCTCCCTACTCATGTGATAAATTAAAGCTCTATTAGACATCGACGTTTGAAATAGTAAAGAAGAACACAAAACTTGAGTCTTCTCTAGACATTTTTCTCTGTGTCTGTGTCTCATGAAAGAAGCAAATATAAAGGAAACAAGCAGCAAAGCAATTGCATTTCCCAGTTTGTTTTTTTAAATTAAAATCACTACTTACCTCCATCACTACGAAACCCTTGGTCTCTAATCAAGTCCTACAAATAAATAGTATGCATATTTATTCAAAGCATATGGTATGAAGGTAGTTAACAATGAAATTTCCATTAAGCATTAATAAACATAAAAGTAAATTCAAAATAATACCTGTCTTACAATTACTGCACAAGAGAGTATGGAACATGAGTGAACATGATGAAATAAAAATTCAGAAGCACTTGCCAACCTAACCCTATATGGAAGAGATTATTAGTCCTGATCAAATGGTGCAATCCAATTCACGTCATATGATAACCTATGCGGTATCAATTCTTTAAAAAAAAAAAACAAACACAACAACAACAAAAAAATACCCAAAAAAACCCATCATTCTACTGGCACGTATTAAGAGCCATAAAATGTTCATACCCTTTGATCCTGTAATTCCAATTCTGGGAATTTTCCCTAAGGAAATAATTCAGAGAAAAAAAATCATGCACAAAGATGTTTAGTGTAGCATTATCACCATAGTAAAAAAAAAATCAGAAATAATCTCCCTATTATAGATATACTGATATATTGGTTAAGGAAATTATGATGTTGATTTAGTAAGCATTGTGCTAAACTAAAACAATGACGAGGTTTGAATTATAAAATGTTTACAATACAATAAAAGAATACAATTAAATGCACATTGATTGGAATAATAAAAATATGAATGCATCAGGACACACTAGTAGGGGGAAAAAAAAAACAACCAACAAAGGTTTTGTTGAACTGTGTCACTGTTACTAAAATATAGCTTTGTGCTGCTGAAATGTACAGCTGGTAAGGTGCTTGCAGTGAGTCGGGTTCGAGCCCCAACACTGCGTATGTCCTGAGCACCACCAGCAGTTGTCCTTGACATCAGGAGTAGGTCCTGAGCATGGCTGCCAGGTGCTGCTCAAAAGACTAAAAAAGAAAAAGAAAAAAAATTGTTTAAAAGGAAAGAAATCCATATAGCTTTTTATTCCAATGCTGTGAGTGGGAAAGAGTCTATTGCTGAGGGAGCATTTTATTTTATTTGTTTTTTGGGTTACACCTGGCATTGCACAGGGGTTACTTCTGGCTCTGCACTCAGGAATCACTCCTGGCGGTGCTCAGGGGACCATATGGGATGGGATGCTGGGAATCAAACCCAGGTCAGTTGTGTACAAGGCAAACACCCTACCCGCTGTGCTATCACACTAGCAACACTCCCCTCCTTTTTCTCTGACTGAGCATTTTAGACCTCTAAAGGCAGCACTTTATCATTACTTTACTCAGGGCAACTTTAATAAAGATTGAACAGTCCCAAATGTATTGAACTAGGCTCTTGATAATTAGGCAATTTTTTAACTAGAGGCTAAAACAAAAACCGTAAATTCTTTACAGCTGTATTTATATCATGTCTGATACATTACATAAAGCCTCCAGCGTTTTCGGCAGAATCATCAATATGCATACGGCTGCAAACAAGGTACTATGTTTGCTACCAATAAATTTAAAATCCTAGTAGTTTAACCTTCTGAGTTCCTCAGATCCTACAATCTAAGAGGAAGTGACACACACACACACACACACCTCCCCAACAGAAAAACAGCAGCTTAAGAAAACAATAAAAAGATGGGGAGGTAGCTCAAGGACCGGAGCACATGCCTGCATGAGGATCCCGGGTTTCATGCCAGGCAGGGACCGCCGTGCTCCCCTGAGTACTGCAGGGAGCAAACTACAAACGCTCTATGGGGAGTAAGCACCAAGTACTACCCAAAACCAAAACCAAACAACAACAAAAATAAAACAAACAAAAAAACACCAAAAGAAAACTGCTCAGGCAAATGTCAAAGAAATAATAAGGATGAACATATTTCTTAGTGCTACACAAATTCAAAGGGCAAAAACCTGCAGGACTGTTTGAAGAGATGGCTAGCGAGCTGGGGCTTGGAGCATAAATAGGGGTTTTGTTAAGAAAAGCAAGAGGCTCACTAGACAAAAACATAAGACAGGGCTGGGGACACAGGACAGGGGATAAGACACTTGTCTTGCATGCAGCTGAGCCTGGTTCTATCCCCAGCACTGACCCCTAAGCCTTAAATAGCCGCTGTGTTTGGTGTAGCCCAACGGCCCCTCAAGCATACAAAACTCAACAAGATAAACGCAGAAAAGCCATCTCCCCTACTCCATGTCTCCACATTTAGAGCCACCACCTTTACTAACCATCTCCCCGCTGGTGCTGGGGCACCCGAGCCACATCGAGCAGCGCCAGGGCCAAACCCAGGCTCCCGCGCATGCCTGGCTCGTGCTTCAGTACCTGAGTATCTCCCCAACACCCTTCATTTTGAAATCTCAGATTTACTGTTCGCTGGCTTGGGGGCCACAGCTGGCAATGCTCAGGAACCACGTGGCCCAGGAGGCGGGGCCTGCGCGCAGCGGCAGCCACGTGAGCCCTCTTCGGCCCCTTGCTCTGTTTCAACAGGATCATGGAGGAGTCTAATACCATTTCAAACCTTCCCCAAGCTTCCTAGTTTCTTTCTTTTTGGGGGGTTGGGTGGGATGCGGGCCATGCCAGGTGGTCCTTGGGGGCTACTCCCAGCTCAGTGGACCATGTGAAGCCGGGACTTGAACCCAGGGCTCTATTCAAGCACTTTGAGCCATATCCTTGGCTCAGAGTCCTCCCCCTCCCCTTTCGCATGAGAGAGAGAAAACAACCCGTCTAGAGAACCTTTTGTCCTTATCTGTGATAACAGGGTGATATTATATTTTCTGAACTCTTACCACGGGCCAGGTAAAACAAGCATTTTCAAACCACTACAAGAGACAGACATGAAATTGTTTGCTCAAGGTCGTGCAGCCTGCAAAGAGCTGCAGAGGGAGCAATGTCCGCCTTCAATTCCTCCAGGTCTCCGTGGAACTTCCAAGCCATAAATCACTCATTATTTCAACCTCTCCACCGGCTTCTCTCCTCCAAGTGAAAAACACGCTGAGGGCTCGTGTTAATGACCGAGTTCCTCGGCCTGCTTCAGTGACCCCCCCGGCCATTCCTCTTTGATCTCGTTCTGGTGGCGCCAGGCCCTCACCCACAGAATGAGAGTGCTCCCCATTCAGCTCCACCCAGCCCCCTCGTCATCTGTCAGAGCTCAAAACGGACTCCCACATCTCAGCCTGCCTTGCTCCTCTCCACTGACCTTTAAAAACCACTTTCAATGACGCCCAAATGACCTGGGCATGGACAAGCCAACAGGGATTGCCAGTCCTCATTTCAGCTGTGTGTTTTAGGACAAATGACAACCTCCAGTCTCTCGAAATCCCTTTTGTACCTTTGGTTTCTGCAACATTACTTTCTCTCACGTCTCTGAAGCGGGCTTTAGAAAGGGGAATCCTAAGAGAAATGTTCATGGGGCAGGGGGTGGGGGGCTTTCTGCCTGCTTTAAAATTTACATATACTGTGAACTGTATTCAATTGCTTCCAGATTTCCAACAGCAAAAAAACAGGGGTGTGTCCACAGACATCTTAAAGTCATTTAGTTCCAAAATAAAAATGATGATCATTATGTTCTGATTTTTATTTTGGGCCGCACCTGGCCGTGCTCAGGGGACTACGTGTGGTGCCAAGGATTTGAACCAGGATGCAAGTCAAGCACCATAACCCTTGTCCTATCTTTCCAGTCCCTGGGAGATTGGATTAAAAACTGGGGGCGGTGGGAAGGGAGCAAAGCCAGCAGTGGTTAGCTCTGACTCAGAGCTCAGTGCTCCTGGCAGTGGGTAGGGGGCATGCAGTGCGGGGAATCAAACCTGAGGCCCCGTCATACAAAGCGTGTGCTCCAGCCCGGTGAGTTATATTTCTAGTCCATGAAAGTTACCGTAATTTATTTCTAAAAGTCCTCTCTACTTCATTTGGTATTTCCTATGGGGTGAGGGGGATGAGAGGTTGGGTCCTACTAAGGGCTTAGTTCTCAGGGCTCAGTTCTGGTTCTATGCTCAAGGATCACTCCTGCTCAGGGAACCTTGTGAGGTGCTGGGGACAGAACCAGTCTGCCACATGTGAGGCAAGGAAGTGTCTTACCCCTGTACTACCTCTTCAGTCCTAAAAAAGGGAATAAACACTATCCCTTCAATGAAGACACCGAGGCCTTCTCTACTTCTCCAGCCTTTCCCTCTAAACTCACTCTACTGCAGGCAACGGAGGCAGAGCATAAGAAAGGCCGTCTTGGGGGCCAGAGCGATAGTACAGCGGGGAGGGTGTTTGCCTTGCAGTCGACCCGGCATCCCATATGGACCCCCGAGCACCCCCAGGAGTAATTCCTGAGTGCAGAGTCAGGAGTAAACCCTGAGCATCACTGGGGTGTGACCTGAAGAGCAAAGCAAAGCAAAACAAAAAAACAACAAAGAAAAAAAAAAAGAAAGGCTGACCAGGTTTTATGCTCTTATCAATACTTTACCAACTGTATGAGTTTCCCATTTTTCTAAAATTTTCCTAACAGCAAATTCAAAATAATATTAGTATTTAACCCATGGGTGTTTATGAGGATGGAAGTAGGAAATTTATCTGAGGTACTGTGCATAGTACTAGGTGCACAGCAAGTACTCCTCAAGAGCAGCCATTTTCATCATTCCTGCCTTGACAACCTAATCTTTAATTAAAAAGATTTTTCAAAAACAGAGAATCCATGACTTTCTGTCCTACTCCCTGTCTCCTGTAGAGACCCGCGAATACCACACAATGCCAACCGGGGAGCCTCTCAAGATCTCCTGAATGCCCACACAGTGCCCCAGGGGAAGGTACTTCCGGGTCAGTGCGCTCTTCATTTCCTCAGCCAATGCCCTTCATTCCTCAACCTAGCTCCTGAAATATTTAATGAACTCCTACTCTTTCATCTTTTATTAATATTGGTGAAATGTTGCCCCCCCTCTACTAAATATTCCTAGATTCTATCAGGTAGAGTTTTACCACCCCATAAAATGGTGACTATATACATATATGTTTTTGTTTTGCTTTTGGGCCACACCTAGTGGTGCTCAGATTGAACCTAGGTCAGTCACGGGCAAGATAAGCGCCTTACCCATCTGTACTATCACATCTCTTTACTATGTATTTTTGTGAGTGTTTTTATGGCTGATTAGACTGTGACATATCTGAAGGAAACATCATCTATTAATTCATCTGTAATTCTCAAATGCCTGTTCTGGTGCCTTTCCCAGAAGTCAATATTAAAATCTTGTTTACTCAAATAATAATTACTGAAATAGAATGAAGTAAATGATAAAAATTAAATGAAAATACTAATGCCTCTTTGTGTCATTAGAAGTCATCAAAAATTTCAGAAGAAGGGGAGATAGGATGAGGTGTGAAAAATGATTCTACTGGCAGTACAAAGAATGGAAATGATAGCAGGAAATCAGTGATGGGAAATACACACAGGAGATTATGAAGTTCAAGTGAAAAAGCAGCAACTCAAATAATGGTGGTGACAAGAACAAACTTGAAATACACATCAAAGCAAAAAAGATGGTGGTAAGCAACACTTGACTATTTGGTAACAGGAGAGGTTGGAAGGATTAAGATATAAACATGACATAAGTCCAACAGATTAAGAAAACACTAATACAGGGATATATTCTAAAAGAATGAAAATTACAGTTTTGGACACACCAAGAATAAACATAACGCAGAAATATGCTTTTGTTTCCTATTTCACAATCTCTTATACCTGAATTTTCTTCCTCTACTAATTTCTTAATACTCAAGTCTAGCTCGCTAGAGGACTTTTTAGTTGAAGAAAACTGACATTAGGAAAATACTACTAAAATGAACCCCTTATAAAAAAGTGTTTTTTTTTAATTTTAAAAAAAATTTTCTATAGTCCCGGTGTCTCTTTATTTCTAAACAAACACCTCTCATGCCATGAATTCACAGGGAATGTGCTGCAGTAGCTCAGGCTCCTTTCCCTTGGTTCTTACAAAGTGTGCTTCTCTGGGTGGAACCCAAGTCCCTTTTTCTTTGCTTCCTTCTTTTTTGGATCATTTTCCTTCACCCCTTTCAGGAAGCTGTCTCAACTTTTAGAGTGCTTAATATGCTCAATGTGGACATTAATTCTCTTGGCCAGAATCTTGCCCTTGACTTGTTTGTTAACGACAATGCCAACAGCATTCTGGGTAACATTGTAGACTCTCCAGTTTTGTCATGATAACATTTGTAGGGCATTCCTTTTTGGACAGTGCCCATTCCCTTTATGCCTACGATACCACCTTTCTCGTATATACGCATGTATATGGCCAAAGGAACAAGTCGATGTTTTCTGAAAGGTCTAGAGAACATGTAAGTGGGTGCCCCTCCGCTTTCCCTTTGTGTTGGTCATTTTTGCGATTTACTGACGCTGGCGGTTCCGGCTGAAAGGCCTCTTATAAAAAAGTTTCACAGAAAAAAAAGGAGGAAGAAAGTTTGATTTGAGAACTTATGTTGAAAAATGAAATTCAGGCCTAGAGAGAAAACTCAAAGGGCTCCAGTGCGTGCTTTGCATGCAGGAGGCTTGGGCTCAATCTGGCACCATGGGTCCTCTGAGACCACAGCACCACACCGAGAGGGTCCCATAGCAAAACACAAAGAAATTTAACAGTTTATGATTTCCTTTTATATTCAACAAAGTTTATGCTGTTATTTCAATAACATGCAAGCTTCCTGAATAAACAAAGGACCAAGTTTGTCATAATTCAAACTGAAAATTCTTAATTTTATCTTTTTACAGCACAATAGTTATTATTTTAACAAAAATTTTAGAGGGCTCCAACTTCCTCAAAGGTTTCTAACGATCCATTTGCATTAAATCATTTTAAGCTGAAGAGCCTATTATATATATTCTCATCCTGGTGGGTTTTCTCTCTTCTAGGGGCTGGAGTGATAGCACACTTGCACGCAGCCGACCTGGCAGACCCAGTTTCAATTCCTCCGCCCCTCTCGGAGAGCCCAGCAAGCTACCGAGAGTATTTTGCCCGCACGGCAAAGCCTGGCAAGCTACCCATGATGTATTCGATATGCCAAAAACACAGTAACAAGTGTCACAATGGAGATGTTACTGGGCCCGCTTGAGCAAATTGATGAGCAATGGTAGGACAGTGACAGTGACAGATTGCTAACAGGAGGAATTTAATTCTAATGTATTCTTATCTTTCAATGCCTTCAGATTATTTAAGTATTTCTCCCAAGTCATTCATTATTCACTATCTTCACTAAACTCTTATAATCTCTCTTTTTTGGGGGGTTGGATGGGAATCTGGACCACACCCAGCAGCACTGAGAACTATACCTAGCTCTTCTCATACATGGCTCTGAGAAATTAAATTGGGGGGTCAGTTGCACGCAAGGCAAACTTCTTAATTTTACGCTTTGGTCCATCTTTTTTTGGGGGGGCGCAGTTTTGCAATCAATTTGCATTGTTTTCATTGAAATGTTGGACATTTTGGGGGAAGGTTGGGGCTGGTTTGGGGGGGTCAATCAGCGGTGCTCAGGGGACTGAACCCAGGTCAGCTGCATGCGAGGCAGGCATTTTATCCACTGTACTATCTCTTTAGCCCCTAAATGTTGAATTGTGGCTTAATGAAAGTTGGTATAAAACGGAGGACATCTGACTGGGTTCTACCATGAAAGCAATCTGCTCATTACCAAATATTTTCCTGTGAAGACTCGCTTCTCTTCCCTCATGAACCTTCTACCTCTGAGATAGAGGGGCTTCATCATGTGTAATGAATGAGAACAAACCCTTGCACCAATGTGTACATCTACTCACTAACCCAGTACCCGATTCATACGGGAAACAATTTTTTGCTTTCTGATTATGGTCAGAATGTGGCCGGTACTAGCAACTCAAGGGGTCATGTAGTGCCAAGGCTTGAATTTGGGATTAGCACTTGAACGTCATCCTTGGCTTTGAGGTTCTGGTTTCCCTTTAAAAATAATTACTTTCCGAGACAAGTAAACTTGGTCAGTTTTCTCAGTTTTGCTGCTTATCACATTTTAAGAATAAGTATGCCCACTCTTCAACAATCAAATCCTGATAGAAATGACACCTAAATCCAAGGTCAGGATTGTTGAGGTGCCACAATGCAGACAGCAATGGCCTTTTATTCTCATCTGCCATGGAAAATGACTTCGTTATGCAATCTTCTGAATAACCCACTCTTCCCGTTCTCCTTGTCTCTATTGGGAAAGGCAAAATACGTTCTATGCTCTAGGTTTTTATGGGAATACGGCCACAACCATTTGTCAGGAATGTGTTATTTATGACAATGACCGAGTTTAACACTGTCACTAGATGCCAGGGAGAAGGCTCACGGGGCTAGAATACCCACTCTGCATGCAGGAGTCAGTCCTGGATGGGATCCTTAGCACATCAGGTTCCCTGGAGCACTCTGAGGAAAAACTGAGTGGTTAGCCAGAAAGAGTCCCTGGGCATTGCCCGATGGGATCCAAGAGCCACGAAAATAAGAACAACAAGAAAAATACTAATAAATATTGTCATTAGAGGTCTAATATTTGGGCTGGAGCGACAGCACAGCAGGTAGGGCATCTGCCTTACAAGCGGCCAACATAGTCAACTCGAGTTCGATTCCTCCGCCCCTCTCGGAGAGCCTGGCAAGCTACCGAGAGTATCTCGCCCGCACGGCAGAGC
>JAOXYA010000001.1:66206101-66224074 GCA_028565675.1 Sorex palustris
CTGGATGTATTCAGCTGTTGGGCCCTGGCGAGGACAGTCAGGCACAGGGTAGGAGACTCTGCCTTGTGCTCTCCCGGAAGCTTGTTGTGATAGAAGAGCAAATATCTTTTTGAAATATTGTTTTTTGGATTCTTGAGGTCAATGCTAAGAAGAGGTCTCTGGGTTATGCGGAAGTTCAAGTTTGAAGTTTTTGGAGCTATGTCTACACTGTTTTCCATAGAGGCTGAGCCAAACAACTTTCCCCCCAATACTGTATGAGGGTTATTTTTCCTCAAGCGGGCTTGGGGCATATTAATGCTTTTTTGATATGTGCCAATCACACTGGGGTGGGGTTATAGGATTAAGGTGTCTTTTTAAATGTTAATTTTCTATTTGAACATCTTCTGTAGATAGTCTTTTTTTCAATTCCTGCCCATTTCCTGTCGTGCTATTTATTTTATTCCTTCTAGTTTAAAATGTGTCTTCATGCAAGAGATGATCTTATTCATTTTAAACCATTACTAGCTTCAGAAGAGCTTTTCAATATCATGAATGCTTGTTGGGTTTAATTGGGTGTCTTTTCAGACAGTGAGAGAATCAAATGACATTTATTTGACCTATTGATACAAGGCACCTGTAATTGTAAGAACTTTTAAAAAAAGCAGAGGAGTTCGATATTTTATGGACACGAGGAATGAGGGTAATGCCGGGTTTTAAAAACTTGTTTAGAGGGCTGCATGGTTAGAACAGAATGTACGTCAAAGGGAGCGAGGTGTTCCATATTAGGGAACAGGCAGAATCCTGGGTGGGGGCTGGAGTTGGGGGCAGGGTACAGGGCAAGAGGAAGAGATCATACATAGACATGAGTGAAGATGTTTGTAGTACTTAAGATTAGTGTATGGAGCTGGAGTGATAGCATAGTGGGTAGGGTGTTTGCCTTGCATGTAGCCGACCTGGGTTCGATTCCCAGCATCCCATGTGGTCCCCCGAGCACCGCCAGGAGTAATTCCTGGCTGCAGAGCCAGGAGTAATCCCTGAGCATCACCAGATGTGACCAAAAAGAGGAAAAAGAAGATTAGTGTAGTGGTGTGGTGGAAGAAGGGAAAAGCCAAAAGAGCACTTATATATCTAAGAATAAGGTGCAAAATAGATATTTTTTTCATAATGACTAATAATGAATAAAAGAAGGCAAGTAGCCAACCAGTAAGAGGATATGGGTGAGTAGAGATTTTGAAAGAAGGTCTTCATAATAAAAGCGAACAATATCAGGTACAAATACCAGCATTATACACTTGTGTGTGGGAGCGTTGAAGGAGGTACTGTGCCAGGAGGGCTAAAGTGGAAGGGAACATTGGGGTTGCAGATTGGGTCCAAATCGTGCAAAGCAAGTGAGGCAATCTAAGCTAAGACCAAATGCCGGGTGCAGAGGGCTTGTTCCTGGGTAAGGGAGATGGCAAGGAAAACAATATGCCCTCTATTTTCATTTCCTTTCCAGTTGACAATGTCCAGGAGAGTTATTTTGAGACTGAGGTATGGTAGAGGCAGAGGAAATATGATAATGGAAGATGTTCAGCCTGTGGGAGGCACCTACCAGCTCAGGTGAATTCTTACCCCAGGAATCAGAGAGAACTTCCAACGACATCGCCCAATATCCTTGGCAGATCCAAGACAAAGCTTGAAGAATGTGGATCTTGCTTTTGAAAAAGGGGACAGAGTAGGTGGGGGAGCCAGTGGAACCTTAAATTTAAAAAATGTGACCTTCGCTAGCTGCTGATTTAGAATCTTCCCCTCCCCCCACATCCAGTGGTGCTCAGAGATTACTCCTGGCGGGGTTTAGGGGACCTCACGTGGTGCTAGGAACAAACCTAGGTTGGCTGCATGCAGGAAAAGCACCATACCCGCTGTACTATCTCTCTGGTCACTACCCAGGATCTTGTTGTCCTTTGGAGGAAGATCTTAGGTTAGTATATAAAAGGGAAGGCTCAGCAGGAAGGCTGGGATGTGACTCAGCACGAGAGAACTTTTACCATGTCAAAGGTCCAGGGTTTGATCCCCAGTCCTGCAAAAGGAAATAAGCAAATAAGCAAACCGAATAAATAAATAAATAAATAAAAAGGGGATGGCTTGTGGGATTCTATAGGTGGAAGTGAGGGTCATTAGACCTCTACATGCATCTTATATAAACATGGCAGATGAACTACCTTGCCTTCTTCCAAGTCAGATGACAGGAATATTAATAATTGGGAGGTGCTGGGAACCAGGAGGGTCAACAGCACAAGGAGGAAATGAACAAGGGGTGGAGGGTGGAGGGCTTTGAGAGAACTTGGAGCCCCCTGTCAACCAGAAGGATCATTTTAGGAAGAGGAATCAAATTGCTGGGGACTTCTCAAAGGCCAGGGATTGGATCTGGAGGAGAGCTACTCACAGGGTCCAATAGTGAACTGGGGGTGCTGGTGGGGAGGGACTTCCCATTAGCGCATATGTGAATGTTAATCACTTTTGGCAAATGTTCTAGGACCGATTCAGTCACCACTGAAGTCCCTTCTAGGTTTGAGATTCTAAGATCCTAGGAGGGTGGATGAGTGGGCAGGAAGGAACAGGTTGGAAATACAGAGTGAGAGTGAGTGATGTTGCAACTCATGGAGGGGAGAAGGAATTGGAACAAGAGTTGGGGAAGACATGGTGGATACTCAGTTCTGGGGAGGAAATTGTATCATCACAGAGTGAATAAGAAGTATCCTTCTGCATCCCAAAAGCCAGGAGATGATCTACCATGGTGTAGGAGTGTTCAAGAAAAGCACTCCCCAAAGGTGGTTCAAATCAATACTTTCCATAGGTGTTTGGGATATCAGGAAGGCAGAATATTTCTGGGGCTGGAGAAACAGCACAGTGGGCAAGTCACTTGCCTTGCACACAGCCAGCCTGGGTTTGATCCCTGACATCCCATATGGTCCTCTGAGCACTGCCAGGAGTAATTCCTGAGTGCAGAGCCAGGAGTAACCCTTCAGCATCATTGGTCTGACTCAAAAATTAAAAACTAAAATATAGAAGAAGGCAGAACATTTCAAAACAGAATTTTAGTGATAGAAAGAGGCTGTTATGCCATTTGACTCCACTCCTTCAGCTGGGACCCAGAGGTGGGGAGAAGGGCCCTAAAAGCACATTCTGGGTTGATTATGGAAAAGGAGAACAAGGCAGAGGTGAACTGATGGAAGGGAGGAAAGCCACTGCGGACACATGGTTTGTGATGGACTCTTGAAGCAGCTGGAGGTCTCCAGCCACCTCTGGTGGCTCTCCGGGAGAGAGGGAGCTGGGAACTAGAGAGGGGTTATAATAGAGCTCATTGGGCCGCAACCTCCTGTGTGACCTTGTAGGTATCCTATCACCCCGGTTTCTTCTGGATTGTCCTGGGCAGGAGACTTATTAGTCTCCAAGATGGACTTTGCAGAAGAAAATCGCTCCAGAAATCGGAGACCTTGTCTGGGGCACAAAGTGTGTGTGTGTGTGTGTGTGTGTGTGTGTGTGTGTGTGTGTGTGTGTGGTGTTCCATATTGGGGGGCGCTGGGAAGAGGGCAGAAGGGTTTGTAGGAGGATGGTGGCAAAAAAGTAAGCAGACCATGTATGTGGTTCCCCCTTTTCTTCCCAGGGCACCTGGGACGGGACCTGCTAAGGGCACCCGCGAGCCCAGCGACAGCCTCCGCCCCTCCCCCACTAGGTGGCACTGAAACGCCTTGTTCGCGCTGCTCCAAACGCAGAGACAAAAAGAATATGGTGGAGGGCTCCCCACTGGGGCTCACAGGCTCGGCTGCGCCAAGCGGGGTGCCAACCCCACACCCCTCCGCCCGGCCCCGCGGGGCCCTTAGTGAAAACGAGGGGCGCGCTGCAGTGGCCAGCCTCCTCTCACCTGGAGCGGAGCTCTGGGCCTTTGCGGCGGCGGCCTCACGTGAGCCCTGTGGGGTGGGCAGCAGGCAGGGCTGGGAGGAAGCCAGAGCCGCCAAGCCCTGGGGTCCCGCATTACCTCCCCCAGGCCCCCCGGCGCGGCCCCAGTCCAGCCGCCACCCGCCTTAGCACAGACCTCACCCGGCCCCAAAGCGCGGGCACCCGGGGAGCGTTTCCAAAAGGTCTTTGAAGCAAGCCGGCACATTAAAATCCCTTTTCTCTCCTTCAAAGGATCAGACTAACGTCGTTCTCTGTCCCCTTGGTGCTGAGGAGGGAGGCGGAGGCTGGTGGAGAGAGTGTGTGTGTGTGTGTGTGTGTGTGTGTGTGTGTATGCGCGCGCGCGTGTGTGTGTATGTGTGTGTCTGGGGGTGACTGCCGCTGGCAGGGTCGGTGGGACTGGGCTGGGGGCAGCGGCCATCACCCGGAGGACGCCTGTAGCCCGCAAGGTAGCGCCTGTGGCTTTATTTTGGTGCGTGTGTAGGATGGAACGCGATCCCAGGCGCGGGTGACTGGATCCCGGGGCGCGGGGGGCGGGCACAGCCCCTCCGCACACTGACCCCACCATCAGCATCCTTTCCGTTAAAGCGCCGCGGTCGAATTCAGGGAACTTCAGCATTTCACACCCCCCGCCCCAACGACGGCCCAGAGAGAAGGGAGATGGAGGCAACATCCCTAAATTCATACCCACGCACTTAAACATGCTACATGCCACACACATGTCCGTGTGCCTAAAGATGGATGCGCTCGGGCGCGCACCTACCCAGACAGCACCGCCGTGCGTCGTCAAGACGAGCGGAGCTCAGACACGCCGGGCCTGGGAAATGGTGCAGTTTAGCTTTAAGGAGGCCAGAAAAATAAGAGATGAGGCTCACGTTGCACGGATGACATCACTAGCTTTTGGCTGCGCGCTCCGGGTCCTCGTCGGTGGGTTTTAAGCCAAGGCTGCAGCGCCGGGCGCCCGAGCAAAGCCGAGCGAACGGGCGAGCGCGGCAGCGGTTTCCTCCGGCGCCCGCAGCCGGGCGATGCGAGTGCCCGAGCCCCCCGGGCGCAGCCTGGGCTCTCGCCGGCCAGCAGCGGCCCCCCAGCGGCCGAGGCCCCCGAGCCGCAGAGCCTAGGGGAGGCGGGCCGGGCAGGGCGATCCGGCGAGCCAGCCTCCCTCCCCGAAGCCTCGCCCCGAGTCCTTCGGCCAGCGGCGGCCGAGCCGGGGGGCCGAAGCCGACCTCGGGACGCCCAAGCCCGGGCGGGATCGTTTGCACGCGGCCGGGTGAGCCCCCCGCCAAGGAAATGGTGCAGTCGGAGCGCGGCTGAGCCGGGCCGGGCCGAGCGCACCGAGCGAGCGGGAGCGGGCGGCGCGCGAAGGGGGGCGGATCGTCTGGACCGGCCGGGCCGGGGGCTGCCCTCTCGGCCCGCAGCATCTCCCGCGGCCCCGACCCCAGAACCGGCACCACCCTGGGAGCCCGAGGAAGTGAGGCGCCCCGGCGGCGTCCGAGCCCACGCGGGGGAAGGAGCGGCGCCCGCGGGAGCGGCATGACGGCGCGGGGCCGAGGGGCAGGGCCGGCGGCACGCGGCGCCCGCGCGCGCTGTCCATGGTGTTGAAGGCGCCGCCGAGCTCGGCCCGCAGGTGACCGACCGCGCCGTCGGCCCGAGGGGGCCGCCTGCATGGCGAGACGAGCGCCGCGCGAGTCCGGAGCGCGCGGGGGAAGGTCGGCCGAGGCCGTGCGCCCGCGGGGAGCCCTGCACTGAGCGCCCGGAGCGGGGGACCGAGCGGGGGGGAACTCGCTCATCGGCCCCAGCGCCCGCGGGAGGCGCGCGTCGCCGCCCGCACACCGCCAGCCGGACCCGGGCGGCACCCGGGAGGCAGCCGTCCCCGGGCGTCGGGGGCCCGCAGCGCGCCCCGCACCGCCCCCCTCCCCACCCCGCCCCAAGCTGCACCGAGACCGCGGCCGAGGGCGCTCGGGGCCCGGTTTCCTGCACCCTCCGAGGGCCGGGCCGCACGCCGGAGCGGCGGGGCTTGGAGGCGCCGTTCCTGCCCGTCTGGCCGCCGCGGGAAGCCGCGCGGCGCCCGGAGGATGCCCAGGAGCCCGTCGGAGCCTCTCCGGATGAGAACTTTTTAGGCTGCCCGCAGTCCCGGGGCCGCGCACCTGCAGGCGGGGGCCGAGGGGGGCGCCGCCGTGAGACTCCCCGCTCCTGCCGCGTCCCCCACCGTCACCGCACCCGCACCCCCCGCCCCGTCGTTACCCCCCCACCCCAGGGCTCGGCCGCCCGCCGCTTTGTTCCGGGCGCGCGGAGGGGATGCCCGAGGTGTAGGCGCCCGGCAGAGGCATGGCTGCGGGAAGGTTGCTGCTCTACACCGGCCTCTCGCTAGCGCTCTGCGCCCTGGGCATGCTGGCCGTGGCCATCTGCTCGGACCACTGGTACGAGACGGACGCCAGGAAGCACAGGGACAGGTGCAAGGCCTTCAACACGCGTCGGGTGGACCCCGGCTTTATCTACAACAACAACAACAACTTGCCGTTGCGCGCCAGCCGCTCGCGCCTGGATCGCTGGGAGGGCAAACTCCTGCGGGCCCGCAACCGCCGGCAGCTGTTCGCCATGAGCCCGGCCGACGAGTGCAGCCGCCAGTACAACTCCACCAACATGGGCCTCTGGAGGAAGTGCCACCGGCAGGGCTTCGACCAGGACATCGCCGCGCTCATTCGCAAAGGTAGGCGCTAGGCCCCGCGGCCCGCCCTGCGCGCGCCCGCCGCACACGCCTGGGGCTGGGGGAGGGATCGGGGGCGCGGGGCGCCGGGCCAAGGGGTCCAGGCCTGGCCGAGCGCTGCCCAGCTCACCCGGGAAGAAGCGATGTGCGGCCTGACCTCCCCCCCTTGACCCCCACCCCGCGGCCTCTGGCCTTGAGTTATCTGTTGGGGCCGCCAGGGGATCCAGGCCTTTCCTGTCCCCAACAGTCTTGGCCCTGGAAGGGGATCTGGCGGTCCTGCCGGATAGCAGAGCCAAGCCTGGGGGATGAATGGGTCGGGGTAGACAGACGCCTCCGTTGTCATCGTGTTTGTAGACGTTGAACGGATTCAGCAAGGAAAACCCGGTTGGTGGTGGGGAAAAAAGCCGCTCCCCCGAGGCCTAGTGCAGGCCAGGAGCGTTTGCTCTGGCGCTGGACTCGCCGCTGGCGTGGTGCAGGCATCCTTCACACAGGCATGGGGAAAGCAAAGCCCTGGGCCTGCCCACCCGTCGCTCATAACACCCTCGTTTCTTATTTCTTCTTCGGAGAAAGCGGTGGACTAAAGGGACTTGTGAGCATTGAATATAGCAGGGTTTAATGACCCCCCCCCATCCCGGGGTCGTGCTTGGGGGTCACGCCAAAGTGGGCACTTTAGACCTTTCCTCTTCCTCTATTTTCAGAAGGGTTTTATTCGAGCAGCCCACACAGAAAACAGTCAGTATTGGTTAATGATGATTTGTTTTTTTTTGGAGGAGGGAGGATACTTATGTATGATTGCAGAGGTATGACAAAATAAAATCTGCTCATCTGGGCCCAATTGTAAGTTTTGTAGCATGTGGACTTGGGGGAAACCAGTAGGTCCCACTCCCTACCCCCCCATGCATCATTAGTGGATGCATATTCATGTTGGATTTCCTGTGCAAATGTGTGTCATGAACTTTGCTGGGAAGAAGGGAACATGTGTGTTCTGTAGCTGCTGGGAGACATGCTGTACTTGTCTCACTGTTGATCTCTCCTCCCTTGGTTTCTCCCTCTTTGGCTACAAAACCAGCGATGTCCAGGTCAAAATGTGGTTGTTATCTGCCAAGTGCTTGGGGACCAAGATCTGACAAAACAGTTTCTATTTTTTTAAATATTATAATGAAGGTTTGCTGCTGCTTAAAAATATTATTTGTGACAATAAATGTGCTTGGAACCATGAAAATGTTGCAGGGGATTCTCCCTCCCCCACCCCAATTATTCTATTGCAAAGAACAAACTGTTTGTATATGAATGGGTGAGGTGGTCCATTCGGATTTAGGGGAGGCAGGTCCAGAAATAAATTGCGTCCTGGTCTTTGTTTTGTAGTTTCGCTAGAATGACGAGGGATTTTAGCTGACTCAGTTACGAGTGCATGGATATGACAAATATGACATCTGTCCCTGCCCAGGTTCTTGTTAGAGCCATTTATGGCTCTGCAACTTTGTGAAGATGTGCAGGAAACGAGAGGGGTTGCAGAGAAAGCCACTTGGGTTTGGATTTGGAAATAGGAAAAGGAAATTCAAGGAAAAGTGAAATGGTTTTTGATCCTGGTGATTTTAGAATGCTGTTCAGGTTGTTTGGTTGATACAGTAATCAGCACTTTTTGCTTTTCATTAAACGTGGAGTGGAAGGAAGTTAAGCTTGCATACAGGAAGGGTTGGATGCAAATGGTGACTGACAAACACCACTAGGACTTGGAGATGGACATGCTTCAGTTTCCTTTCCTCAGTGTCCTTTGGAACAAGTAAGTTGTCCTGCTTTCTTGTATCAGTCAGGCCCAATTGGCAAAAGGGGCACAGAATTCATGGCCCCCTGAGGTTTCAGCAAGGGCTTTGCTTCCATGTTGCTCTGCCTGGCGATGCCACTAGAAGGGTTGACTTGGTCTGTGCACCAGAGGGACTGGTTGCCATAGTGACATGTTCTTCCGGTGAGGCTGGAAACACAGTGGCAGAAAAAGGGATCGGGAAAAGAATGGACAACATTTTGACTTTGTATCGACTGATTTTTAATTGCCGCAACAGAAAATGGGCAGGGCACAGCAGGGGGAATGTAGGCGCTGACAGCTGGAGTTGGCAGGGCATTGTATTTCATCGGAACTAATGGAAATGCTGTTCGCCATCATCCAACATCCAGCAGTCACTGTCAGTGGCGAGTGCCCACTGACCATGGCTGTCTCTGTCATCAGACATTCTTGCTGGGTACTATGGAGATAGATGGCGTGCCAGACTTACACATCTGGAGAGACTTAAGATCACTGTCTTCATTTTTAACCTCAAAACATCACCCTTGAAAGCCACATCTTCCTTGGGTCAGCAGCAATAAGAGGGGATTTGGAAGTGAGTGCGCTTCCTTTCAGTAGAACTCATAAACAAATCTTAATAACAATGTAATTGTGAGACTTTATTAGTCTTCTTTTATGGGTAGGTTTTATAAGAAAGTTAAAAAATGAATATCCAGACATTTTAAATGAGGGCATGATAGGGAAAGCGATTTATCTCATAGTATTCATTCAAAGCTGAAGATTTGTTTTTTTTTGGTTTTGGGGTCGCACCCTGCGATGCACAGGGGTTACTCCTGGCTCTGCACTCAGGAATTCCTCCTGGTGGTGCTCAGGGGACCATATGGGATGCTGGGAATCAAAACCGGGCTGGCTGTGTGCAAGGCCGATGTTGCAGGTGGAAAAAGTGTCCCCAGAGTGACTACTCATCCCAAGAGTAGTAGGTCTATACAAATACAGCAGTAGGTCATCTGACTCCTGGTCACATCACAAAGTGCAGCAGGTGACTCAGGTTAAATGAAGAGCAAAGGGGGTGCAGCCTCAAAGAAGAGTACTTCCCTCTCTTGTTCCAACCATCTTGTTCACCTGGGGAGAAATTCTGGAATGGGTTAGACTGATCCAGTCTCATCTGAGCGTCTACACACAACATGGAGGACAGTGTTTCACCAGCTCCACAAGGCAGAGGTTAAACTATGCCTGAAGTTCATGTGATCGGCATAAGCAGAGCACAGGTTCCCACTCTCCAAGTTCTCAGGGAAGATAGAGAGAGAAAGAAAAGGAGAAGAGTGGAGAGAGAGAGAAGGAAGGAGGGAGGGAGAGAGGGAGGGAGAGAAGGAGGGAGAGGGAGAGGAAGAGTGTCAAGAGTGCACATCTCAAGTTGAGATGTGGGTGAATCGCCAGGGTGTGGAATGTGCCCCCATAGGCCTTTCCAAAGCTGACTGTATAGTAGAACTTTCCCCAGATTTCTCTGGCCTGAGTCAGTCTATTGCTAGGGTGTTGTCAAAGAGAAGAGCCTTGGACTCTTTTTTTCATCGTATTCTTGCCATGACCTTTAGATTCTCCTGGAGCTTACCCTTTCCTGAGGGGTCACCCTGCTCTAAGTGGTCTTCAGTTTCTGCATCTGGGTAGTGCCTTTTACTACCATCCTTTCTCCATGTAATTTCAAAGCATTTTGAGATTAGAAGATGGTTTTTCATCATGCATTTTCTTAAAGTATTTTTTAAAAGGAAACTAAAGTGCTCTAAGTGTCTTCAGGATATCTTCAAGTGGGCAGCCTGAAAGCATGGTTGGGAGCCCACTAGCTTCCTGTTCTGGGAAATGCTCTTCTGTTTCATCTGGGACTTTTTGAGGACTTTCTTTCTTCTACTTGAGTGCTTTCTCTTATTAGAACATGACATGTCAAATTGGGTCTCCTTGACTCATTTTGGCTTCTCTTCCTGGTTTTTCTTTCCCATGTTGCAACTTATCGACCTGCTTTACTTTTGTTTAGAATGCCTTGCCTTTTAATTTTGAAGGGTTGTATGCTGACCTTTTCTTCCAATTTGACATTCACATTTTAGTGTACTGAATGCTCTTTGATAGTCACTGCTTCCCCCATCATTTTTTGGGGGGGGGCCATGGGACTCTGCTCAAGAGTTAAATACCTAAATATCTATAAAACTACTAGATGCTCTTTTCCAATTCTAAATTATTCTTCACGTTATTAATTTGTTTCTTCTGGAGACTTTCCTCTAGTTAATTCTGGTCTTGTTATTCCATATTCTGTTTCCCCCCCTCAAGTTGGTGATATTGTGGTTCCCCTTTCTCATGCCATGCACAAAATTCAAGTAAGAATGGATTAAATACCTTGATATTAAATACCTAAACCCATACATTATACTGAGGAAAACATGGAACATTTCATGAAGTTGCCTCTAGAGGCATCTTTGATGATTCAAAACCACTGACCAAAACAAAGAAGAGGCAAGATAAAGAAATGGGACAACATCAAACTAAGAAGCTTCCTGCACTGCCAAAGAAAGGATGGTCAGTGATCCACATTCCACCACTGCCACCATGTAACCTCATCTATCAGCCCTGCTTGGGAGATTCATGATGAAATCTCAAATGAGATCAACAAGCTGCAGAAATTTCTTACTCGAATACATGGTGGCAACCTCAGGAAAGGGGAGGGGCCAAGTCCCTGCCCTACTAAAGCTCTGCAGCTGCCCTCACACCCCAACAGCTGCTGCCATGCCTCTGCCAGACTCCATGGCCTCATGACTGAGCTCCGCAGAGATGCCAAACTGCCAAAATCCTCATGTGCAGCGGGGCTTTAGGGGAGCTGGAAACACCAGAGCTTCTTCCACCTGCCGCCATAGGAGCTTACTGCCCAGCTAAATATTCTGGATTTTCTGCAGTGGTTGCACAACATTTCCAAACTCTACTATACTAACATCCCAGAAGGAGCACACCAGATTGGGTGGGAATCTAATGCAAAAGCCAACTAAGCTTGATTAATAAAAACATTACACAGAAGGCTCAACCAGCAACAACAGCATAGTCAACCCCCAGACACAGACTTAATGGCCCCCATGTGAGGTATAATAATTTTTACAAATTTTCTTTTACTGAACTATTTTTTGTAGCCATTTAGTTGTAACAAGCAATTAAAAAAATAAATATTTTGGGTCTCCTATGGGGGCAGTCTTGAGGGAGTGGTTGGAAAAATGGGGACAATGGTGGAGGGGAAGCCAAAGTGGTGGTGGGATTGGGGCTGGAATTTCAAATGGCCATAACAAATGCATCATGAACAACTCTGTAAACCATGGTGCTTAAATAAAGTGGTAGGGGTGGGGTGGGGTAGGGTGAAAAAGTGATCAGGGAAAAAAAGACACCCGACAGACTGGGAGAAAGCATTTATACACCATTCATCTGACAAAGGGTTTTAATATCCAAGTACTATAAGTATTATATCCAAGTAGCAGTTAACAAGGAAATAAAAAAGAAGCAAGCAAACAACCTCATCAAAAAATGGAGGAACCCAGTATCCCTCCGGGAAATGGGCACTGGTGGAGGGATGGGTATTTGATCATTGTATAAATGAAACCCAAGCACAAAAATTTGTATGTCTACAACTGTACCTCATGGTGTCTCACTAAAAAAATAAATACATAAATACTTTATTTGATAAACATAAAAAAAGACAACAAAAAAACGAAGAAAAAGTCAAGCAGAAACTTTCTTAAAAAAGAAATACAGATGGCCAATGGGTATATGAAAATATGCTCTGCATCATTTATCATCAGGGAAATGTAAATCAAAACAACAATGAGCTACCACCTTCAGCAGTGAGATGGGCTCACATCACAAAGAACAAAAGCAACCAGTGTTGGTGTGGACATGGGTAACAGCAACCCTCATACACTGCTGGTGATCAATTGGTCCAACTTTTTGGGAAAACAGTATGGACACTTCTCAAAAAGTTTCAGAATTCAGTTTCCATATGACCTATAATTCCACTTCCTGGCATCTACCATAAGGGCCCCAAAACTCTATTCAGGAAAGACATTTGCACTTCCGTATTCATTGCTGCACTATTCTAAATAACCAAAATCTGGAAACAACCCTAGTGCTGAAGAACAGATTACTGGATAAAGAAACTATGGTACATACATGCAACAGAATACTTGGCTACAAGGAAAGATTAAAAAAAAATCATGCCATCTGTTACTATATGAATGGATCTGGAGAGTATCATGCTGAGTGAAACAAGCCAGAAGGAGAGGGACAGGAGAACAATCTCCCTCATTTCTTGAATATAAAGAAACATAGTAAGGAAAATTAATATCCATCTTTCAGAATTCCCATACCATATTTGATAGGGTTCAAATATGGTTTGAACCATGGGAACACCTACAAGGGCGATTAGAGGCCGCCCCAAAAGCCTCTATCCCTCTCGGAGAGCCTGGAAAGCTACTGAGATATTCCGCCCGCACAGCAGAGCCTCACAAATTCCATATGCCAAAACCAGTAATTACAATGGGTCTCATTCCCCTGACCCTGAAGGCATCATCAATATGGCAGCGTTGAGAAGGATGAGGAAGGAGAGGCTCATAAAATCTCAAGGCCGAACTAGGCTGCCAGTAATTATTATCTTATCTTTTTTATGTCATTCTAACAGATATGAAGATAGTGTGGTTTTGATTTTGTTTTTCACTGATAATGATGTAACATATCTTTTTTACATCTATTCACCATCTTTTTAAAAATATATCTATTCACCATCTTCTTTTTTTAACAAAGTCGATTCAGATCTACTATTTACAAATACTAACAGAGTATTCTTCCATCTTCAGTATATTATCTTTTCAGTCATTGATGATTTCTATTACTGTGTGGAGATTTTTAGTTTCACATAATCCCACTTGTATATTTTTGTCTTTGTTTTCTTCCCTTTTGCTGTCAGATTTAAAAAGATAATTTATGATCCTGTATACCTGGTGTAAAGATTACAATGTTTCACTTCTTATTTCTGAGTCCTTTCCCTTCTTGTTTTGAAGTTTACCTTGTCTAAGTACAGCATTCCAGATTTCTCTTGTTTTCCGTTGGCATAATATACTTTTTTTCATCTCTTTACTTTTAGTATGTGTCCTAATTTCAATGATTCTCTTGTAGGTAACTTAATATAAATTGGTTGTGTTGTTTTGTTTTAATTGGCAGGGAGGAAAGCACATCTGGGAAAGCTCAGAACTTACTCCTGACTCTGTGCTCAGAGGGCCATATGTAGCACTGGGAATGAACCAGAGTTAGCATCACACAAAGCAAAGACCTTGGTAATATACTACCTCTTCAGCCTGTTTACTTTTGTTGATCCATTCTGTAACTCCATCATTTGAGTGTAGAATTTAGTTACTTACAGTTGAAGTAATTATTTGAAAGCATACACTTACTGCATTTTGTATACTGCTTTCTGGCTATTTTGTTGTTCCTTTCATTTACTGTTTCTTTCTCTTGCTTTCTTCTATTTTTGCTTAATGACTGTCTTTTTTTTTAAATTGAATCACCATGAGATACAGTTACAAAGCTTTCATGTTTAAGTTTCAGTCATACAATGATTAAATACCCATCCCTCCACCAGTGCACATTTTCCACCATGAATGTCCCCGGTATCCCCCGCCCCAAGCCAGCCCTCCCCCTGCCTCTATGGCAGACAATTTCTCCATACTCTTTCTACTTTGGGGCATTATGATTTGCAATATAGATAGTGAGAGGCTATCACGTCTTATCCTTTATCTACTTTCAGCACACATCTCCCATCCCGAACGATCCCTCCAACCATCGTTGACTTAGTGGTCCCTTCTCTATACCAGCTGCCTTTCCCCCCAGCTCGTAATGCAGGCTTCAAACCATGGAGCAATAATCCTGGCCCTTGTCTCCACTGTCGTTGGGTATCAGTCTCATATTATTTTGTTTTATATTCCACAAATGAGTGCAGTCCTTCTATGTCCCTCTCTTTCTGACTCATTTCACTTAGCATGATACTCTCCAGGACCAACCACTTATAAGCAAATCATGACTTTATCTTCCCTAACAGCTGCATAGTACTCTATTGTGTAGATTACCAAAGTTTCTTTAACAAATTGTCTGTACTCAGGCATGCAGGTTGTTTCCAGATTCTGGCTATTGTGAACAGTGCTATAATGAACATATAAGTGCAGATGTTATTTCTACTATGCTTTTTTGCACCCTCAGGTTATATTCCCTCTGAAGAAACTCCGATTTTTACAAGTCTGTGCTTAACATAGGCACTGTGCTTTATCACTGGCTGACAGAAGAGTGAATGGTCAACACCTTCAAGAATCGTACACTCTACAGAAAAAGGCAAGTCGAGTAATTACAGAAAAGCAAAAGTAAAGAGTAATGAAATGGAACAGGCTTTACCATAAAGGTTTAAAAGATACAGCTTTAAAAAATATTGCCATACAATTAAAAAGTAAAGAAAAGGCATGGATGAAAATGTGACTGCCTGCAGAGAAAATAGAGTCTACATACAATGTGAACTTTCAAGTTAGGCAATTACAGGGTAAAATACAAGAAAAATAAAACTTGCTCAGATTGTTCATTAGAATAGTTACAGTAAGCTATAGTATCAAAATTACACTGGTCATAGCTTTATTTCATTAAGTGCCAATAAAAGATAAAGGAATTCAAATAAAAACAGTGATCCACAATCAGGGAAATAGCAATGTATTTTTCAAACACCAAAAGAGAAGAGTGGATCTAAACTATATCCTGAGAACATGGAGGATAGTACGTACTTCTCAAAGTTGAGAGTTTTAATAGAATCTCCACTCCCAAGAGATTCAACACTCATCTGAGAAGTACTGCTAGCATCAGAAATTCATAGTGGGACAGACTTTGGAGGTTCAAGGACTTCAGTGAATTCAGCCTCTTATCAGACCTTAATTCAACAGGGTGATACAAATGGTGACAAATGAGATGACCCTTATCTTTTACAAATAAAATGTATAAAACTGCTTCCCTATTTAAGCAAAATATTTTTTAAAAAGTATTACCTAAATAGCACTTGACTTCATGGCTTCTTGCTTATTAAGGAGAGAAGGAAAGTAAGAAATTAAGAAAGTAAGAAAGTCCTCATATTCAGGGATGGAGTGATAGTACAGAGTGTAGGGTGCTTGCCTTGCACAAAGTCAACCAAGTTTCGATCCCCAGCACCACCATATGCTACCCCAAGTCTACCAGCAGTGATCCCAGAGCACAGAATCAGAAGTAAGCCCTGAGCACCGCTCAGTGTAGCACTACCCCTCCACCCACCAGAAAACAGTACTCATATGTATAACATATTCTAAACTATAGATTAAGGTAAGAAAAACAAAAGTACTATATTAGGGGTAGATGGACATGAGAAACATGAGGGGGGATGGGAGGAGGCCTGGGCACGTAAGCGGTGGTGAGGTGGAGTAACCAAATCCATGAATGTCAACAGCATTGCAAGCACCTAACCTAATATAAAACAAAATATAATAATAATGAAAGAATTCTGGTAAGAGCTACATATGTGTTTAACTATGATAATGGCATGAGACTACTCAGGGAGCATTAATTCAAATCAACAGGCAATGTGGATTTATTATATGTTATAGGATATATAGACCTTTTTTTAATCTAGATAGGTTTACTGCAATTTAGGAATTAAACTCTAACTGAATTCAATAGGAGAAAGGGAGCAATGTCAGAAACAGTTCTGTGGACTGTTTTAAAAGAACTGAGACTATTAAAAAAACTTATGTATCCTATAGTCTGATAAAACCATCTTGTTTAAATCTCAGGATTCTATAGCAGAGCAGTAGGGCATTCGCCTTCAGCGCAGCCAGCCGAGCCGGGTTCGATTCCTCCACCCCTCTCCGAGAGCCCGGCAAACTACCGAGAGTACCCCAGACGTATTCAATATGCCAAAAACAGTAACAAGTCTCAAAATGGAGATGCTACTGGGCCTGCTCGAGCAAATCAATGAATAACGGGAGGACAGTGTTTGTTTGTTTGCACCATTTTAAAACTGCACGGAATGGGAATAAGTGTACCAAGACTGACTATGATTGAGCAATATTGGCACTTTGGAGGAAGGTGTACGAGGGTAACACTGTACCCCTAAAACATTAACATTTACACTCCTGTAAACAATGCTATGCAAGTTTTCAAAACATAAAAAATAAACAAAATACATGTTTTTTAAAACTAAAAATAGGTGCTCCAAAATCTGCCACATTCTTTATTTACCAGCGCATGTTATAATATTTCAAAATGCTCTGGAAAAAGGTGGCATGTTAAGTTCATTAAGAGTACAAATAGTACTTAAATACTTTTACATGCTTTATAGTGCCGAACATGAGCATAATGAATAAATAGAACTTTAAATTCACATGAGTAATTTAAAGACTATCAATTATCTATATAAACAAAATATGCACAAATAATCTCTCTTGACCCAGAGCATGTGTTTTCCTCTTGTAGCACTTCAGTTTATTCTAGGATGTGTTCTTTCATGTCTTCTAATAGAATTCACCTTCTCCCTAATAAACTCCTGATGGCATGTTTCAGATTTTCTGGTCACTCTATCCTCCTTCACTGGTGGTGTCATTTACTCTGACAGCAAAAATATTTAATCTGGGGCTAGGAAATATTTCAAAAGGCTGACATTGCATTGATGCCTGACATGCAGGAGGCTTATTTTAATCCCTGAGCACCACTCAATGTAGTTTTGAGACCTCCAAGCACCGCTAGGTATAAGACAACTAAATGGAGAAATTTATCTCTGAGAGAGTATTTTGGCTTTATCAGTCAACTAATATATATTAAAATATGCTACATGTAGGTCAAATTGTTGCTCAAATGGAAAAGGACAAATGCTGCATACATGAGGACCTGGTTTTGATGTCTAGCAGTGTGAGGACCCAGGATACCACACAGTGAAGATCTTGGCTCCCAGGCATCATCACAGGGAGTAGCCCCCAAGCACCATGACAACAGCAACAAAATCTTCTACAGGGACCAGGAAGACAGTTCAAAGGGTGGGAGCACACACAATAGATCCTAGTTCCACCTCAGAACCACATGGCTCCTGAGCATCACTGGAAGCAACCTCTCAACAATGAGCTAATAGTGGTCCAAGCACCATCAAGCATGGCCCCAGACAAACAGACAAAATCTACTACATACATTACAAAAAAAGCCTCGCTTACCTCCTCATAATCTAAAAGTATTATGCAAATGTTCTGTACTTCTTTTTAGATAAAATTATCTTGATGACAGAGTTAGTTTAATTTAATGTTTATATGCCTGTTCATATCCCCAGAAGGCCTGGCAATGTCGTCTCTTAATTATGTATTCAACCTATAATGTGTGAATGTACCTCTCAATAGCATCCAGCACATCTGACAAGACCAAGCTCTTTATTTTTATTTATTTATTTATTTATTTATTGAATCACTGTGGGAAAAGTTACAAAGCTTTCAGGTTTAGGTCTCAGTCATGCAAA
>JAOXYA010000001.1:66225886-66240161 GCA_028565675.1 Sorex palustris
AGGAGCAATTCCTGAGTGCATGAGCCAGGAGTAACCCCTGAGCATCGCCGGGTGTGACCCAAAAAGAAAAAAAAATATATTGCCCTAACTTAAATTGAAGTACTCTCACATTTTGGAGCCACTCCTGGTGGTGGTAGGGGGACCACGCGGTGCCAGTGATCAAACCAGGGCCTCCCACATGTACAACACAGGCTCAGCCTTTCGAGCGACTCCCCAGCTCTCCAGCCCGTTCTACTACACCTGGGGGTGCTGGGGACCATGTGGTGCCGGCTCAGACCCCCAGACTGCATCCTGTCCTCTGAGTGGTCTCTCTGACCAGCCTCCATACTGCACACACTGCCCCTGGCCCACGCTGGATTTCTCTCCAGCTACATTCTCCTGTCTAACGCCTTGGCTTCTGGTGCCTGTTAAGTCTTTCCTTTGCCCAGGATCCCTTCCCTGCTCATCCCTTCTGTCGAGTTCCCTGGCCAACACCTGCTTACCCTTCGGGGCTTCAGATCTTGCGCATAGCACTGGTGCTCTCTTAACCCACCTTTGTCCTGCACTCAATATATTTTCGAGCTCAGGGATCCTTTCTAGTTCTGTGCTCAGTGGTTGCTCCCTGGGGTACTGGGTATCAAACCTGGATCTCCTGCTGAGCTCACTCTCTGACCCTCCCCCACTTTTATTTTATTTATTTATTTGCTTATTGCCTTTTGGGTCACACCCAGAGATGCACAGGGGTTACTCCGGGCTCATGCACTCAGGAATTACTCCTGGCAGTGCTTGGAGGACCATATGGGATGCTGGGACTTGAACCCACGTTGACTGCATGCAAAGCAAATGCCCTACCCACTGTGATATTGCTCCAGCTCCCTACTTTTATTTTTGAGGTGTAAAAATGTAATGATTATCATCTTTTTATCTGTGATGCTTTGCCTACTGAATGCCTGGGCCACAGTGGGTATTTAAGACAGGGTTTTCAAATGAATGAAGATTTGTCTCGGTGCAGTAGATCTGGAAACCTTATTTAACAGAGAGTGATAATTTCATTGGACTAGGGAGAGTCCCCATTAAAAGGACGCCTGCTGTGAATTGTTCTGTAAAACAGATGATAAACTCCATTCATTCTGTGGTAAGGGCTGTCTGTTCTTAAAGCACCCATACTTCTGATCCACGCGAGGACAGTCCCAGTGGCAGGCTCTTGTCTTTCCCCAGGATTAACCCCAATTTCTCTGCTCCTGTCCTATTTCTCAGGCTCATCCCCTGCCCAGAGTGTTGAAAAAGAGAAAACTGCCTCTATTTCTTGCTCCTCCCATGGATGAGAGAACTTCCCAGGAGCCTGGTCTACCTGTTCATCCCCCCAGGAACCTCTCTGAGGCTCCTGATGTTTGTCACCTGCCATGTCTTCAAGTCGTCCCCATGCTGGGTTGTCTCAATTCTTCCTCTAGGACCGTCTCCTCACATTCCCTCTGAGAGTGTGGTTCAGTCAGAGAAGGGCTGGAAATATTCTTCCGGAACAGGCTCTTCTCTGGTTTCCAGCTTGGTTTGCTTGGCATATTTTCCAAATAAGTGGGTCAGTGGGTGGAACTCTGGCTGGAGTCTGTCTCCAATTCCCAGTGTCTCTGGCCCCACTGGAACTGCTGACGTCATCAGACTTAGCCCCAGAAAACATCCATTCCCTTCTTGGGTGTTTGGGGACAGAAGGACAACCAGGCAGCACCTCTGAGGAACTGTCTGGAACATCTCCCGGCTTAAGGGACTTTCTCTCAGGCAATTGGCTGAGGGCAGCCCTTGTTGCTGCCTCCTTATGCTAAAAAAGGGAATTCTGCTCTCAGCTGATAAATATAGATGCGGCTGCTTTGCGTGACTTCCTAACCAGACTGATGAAATGACTCCTGCCAAGGAAACACCTTCTGTGACACACTAATTCCTAGATTGTATGGGTTAAGTTTGTGCTGGGTTTAACACAGAAACCCATTTCCAGCCCTTCTGCCCATACAATCTTAACTACTCCAGATCTGACTTCCCACTTTACACTCGGAGGTTGCCACCAGGTAGGAGCTTCAAACAAATGTACATTGTGAAGATCAGGCTTTAATCACACAAACAGAAAAAACTAGGCAACATACTGATGAGTTCTAAAGTAATGTCGTATCATTAAATGGTGGGTAACCTTAATGCTGGGAACTGGGCTCTGGCCATTTAAGTTTATGGGAAAACCACTCAGAATCCTGGGCTGGATCTCACACTGGATGGTGGCATTTCATCTCTTTGAGTTAGCAGAGTTGTAAGGACTTAGGAGAAGCATTTCCTTGTTCTCTGGTCACCAGCATGCCGAGCTTTCGTCACACCTATCTGGCTGGATGCTTGGAAGTCAATAAACTGCTTTAGGGGACTGACTCAGAGACCTCGACAGATCCTTCACAGAAGTTAGATCTTCTGCACATGGTAAGAGCATTCAGGAACACATGCTCTCTGCCTTGAGATGTCTATTAGAAGTCAGGCGCAAGAGACTCTCCCAAGGTGATGGGTCCCTACTGAAAGCTTGACCATGCTCAGCACACACTCCAGAGGTTTTTTTTAAATTTTTCTCTGTCACACCCAGCAATGCTCATAGGTTACTCCTGGCTCTTCACTCAGGAATTACTCCTGGTGGTGCTTGGGGAACCATATGGGATGCTGGGAATCGAACCCTGGTTGGCCTCATGCAAGGCAAACACCCTACCCACTGTACTATCGCTCCAGCCCCTCCAGGAGGTCTTGAATCCATGGTTAGAGCAGGTCTGGGCTGGAGCGATAGCACAGTGGGTAGGGCATTTGCCTTGCACGCAGCCAGCATGGCCGACCCGAGGTCAATTCCTCCGCCCCTCTTGGAGAGCCCGGCAAGCTACCAAGAGTATCTCGCCCACTCGAGGCAAAGCCTGGCAAGCTAGTTGTGATGTATTCAATATGCCAAACACAGTAACAAGTCTCGCAATAGAGACGTTACTGGGCCTGCTCGAGCAAATCGATGAACAACGGGAGGACCGTGACCATGACCGGTTAAAGCAGGTCTAAGACAAAGATGACTGACATAGTGGGAGAGGGGGGACACACACACCCAGTGGTGCCTGTGATTAGGAGGTGGGGGAGCTCTCAGCACCACTTTGGTGTTTCAGGGTCCATGATTCCACCTAGTAGTTCTGGGGATTACATCCAGGGCCTCACACCTGCTGGGCATGGCCATTTGAGCCAGCTCCCTGGCCCAAAGCCAGCTTGTTTTTTACTGGGGAATTCTCCATGGAGAAATGTCAAGTGAATGCCTTAGGCGTCAGATGCTATTTGACTAGAGTTGTTCTTGGTTGTTTAACTATTTGTTAAAAATTAAAAAAAGGAAAAATAACAAAAGGAAACACTGATTTATTTACTTTTAAGTGCTGCAATTTACAAATTTTGAATAAGAGAGTGTCAGGGATTCATGTACAAAACAGTTTTGAACAGAATTGGATGGACTTTGACAGTGCATCAGCGAGGCCTGGGAAGGTAGAGGGTCCCCACCCTGCCCCTGGCCCTAACACATGCAAAACAAAGTGGATGAAGGTGGGTTAGAAGGTGGTGGGTGTTTACTGGGGTCAGCATGTCACCCTTGGGCCAGGCTGCCCGCTGGGAGACTGTGATGTGCAAAGCTGGGGGAAATGTGGGGTGCCAGCCTGAGTGTACATGTGTGTAAGCATGTTTGGGTCAAGAAAGAATGGGCTGCTTTTTCCCAGTGGGGTCACACTTCTTCATGATGCGTGAGTAAGCCCTACAGGTGGGTGATCTATTCCCTTGTCGGCCAATATCTGACAAATTCTTACATGTCAGAGTTTGTGGCCAGTCACATTGGGAATCGGGGAGCACCGAATAGGAATCCCTGTGCCCACATATAGCTTGTATTGCCATGAGTCAATAATAAGGGAATGGGCACGATATGTGAGGTAATTAGAAATGGTCTGTGTGAGAGAGGAAAGCGCATGGGAAAAGGCTAGGAGAGGAGCAGAGGCAGACCTGCAGTGATGGCTGGAGTGGCCAATGCTGACCTGACCAAGGGGGCTTGAGACAGTCCTATGTGACATGAGGGAACACGGGGTTCTGGAGGATTCCCTAAGGGGGTCACTAGAAGGGCAGTGGCAATAACCCCAGGCCAAAGCCATAGCTTCGTGGGCCGAGTGGGCTTTGCATTTAGGAGGCCTGGGTTTCATCCCAGCACTGCATGGTCCTCTGAGTATTGTCAGGAGCAACCCCTGAGTACACAGCCAGAAGTAGCCCCTAGATCACCACTAAGTGTGCCTCCTCACAGTAAAACCAAATCAAAACCAAACCAAACAAGGACAGCGACCCTGGTGTGGGAGAATGACCAGGGCATGTTGGAGGTTTAACCAGGCCGGCAGAATGATGGAGGGTGGGAGACGCTGTGAGTGGGGAGGCTTCTCTGAAGTATGGTGGAAGGTCAGGGAGGTGCCTAGTCCCCACATCAGACTGTAACACAGGAGGGAGTGACCTGGGAAACCATTGCCTAGGGTCTGAGAAGGGTCATGATTAGATTTAGGGGTTGAAAGGATCCCTTGGGTGCTGAGGTGGTCATGGGTTATGGGGGGTATGTAGAGAAGCAGGGAGACCAGCCCACCTAAATGGTGGGGTAGTAGAGTGATGAGGGAAGATAATTGTGTTTTTGTATTGATTCGAGACAGAATGGTCTGGACCATTGATGGACAGCTACAGAAGGAGCTGAGATGTCACCGAGCAATTTGGACTAAGCAGCTGGTCGGGTGCTTGGGATTGTTACCTGCACATCCTGGCTGGGCTTTTTTGGAAAAGACAAACTTTGAGATGCCTTGTAACCTCTCCAGTGAGGGGTCAGTAGTTGGGTATATTGTCTGGGGTTCAGTGGGAAGGTCTCACTGGGGTGTAAATGTAGAGCCCATTAACATCTGGCATTTAAAGGGAGGAGGATGAGTGAAAAATAGAGAAAGGAGAAGTCAGAAGATTAAGTTCCTGTGTACAGGGACCGTCTGGAGCTCAGGGAAATCAAGAGGAATTGCCCAAAGAGACCAGGAAGAATAGCAAACACAGCAGGAGGAAAGCGAGGAAGGGTAGCGCCCTGGAATCTAAGCCAAGAAGTGTCTTGAAAAAAATCACAGTGAGAAACACAGTTACAAAGTTGTTCATGATTGCTTTTCAGTCATGCAATGTTCCAATACCCATCCCGTCACTAGTGTCCATTTCTTCCCATTCATATCTCCCGTTTCCCTCTGGCCACTCATCCCTTTTCTCCCTTCTCCCACCTCTATGGCAGGCTCTTCTTTCTCTCTTCCTCTTTCTCTCTTTTCTTTTGGGCATTATGGTTTGCAAAACAGGTATCGAAAGGTTATCATGTTTGTTCCTTTACCTACTCACAGCACCCAGTTCTTATCCAGAGTTCTCACTTACTCCTTGAGCCAATAGCCTAAGATCTTGGCAGATTAATTTCTCAGTGAACTCAGTCCAGAAATGATGGAGTCTGGCTGAAGGCATGGTGGTCATTTTGGAATGTAGAAGCGAGTGGCTGCCAGGGCTCTGTTTGGGCGGGCACTGGACTGACCCAGCCCCCTCTGGAGTGCCCAGGGGAAGAAATGTCAGGAGCAGGGAGTGGTCAGTGTGTGCAGAGCTATGGGGACAGGTAGGGACTGTGATGTGGGCTTTGGGTCTTGTGTGTGGAGGTCACTGATTTCAGTTGGGGGCTCAAGAGTGATGTGAAGAACTGGAGACCCTGAGTTTAGATTGCTTTTCAAAAAGATATGTGGTGTAGGAGGAGAGTGGCCTTGTTCACCGCCTTTTTCTTCCTGGCTGATGCTGCCTGGCTCTTGTCAACCTCCAGCCCACCATGGAGAGGTATTTGAGGTTGTGTGGAAATTGCCAAATGGTCTGTAAATATCAAAACCATATTGGGAGATTTGGAATGGATGATGAAGGAGATGATGACCCAGTTCCTCTCCCATGTTAATGCAGCAATAGTTAAAAAGGTTATTCAGTGGTGCACCCATCACAAGGATGCCCCCTGCACCCCCCGCTCCTGAGGATGATGAGAACAAAGAAAAGCAAACCAATGATATCCCTGTTTGGGACCAAGAATTCCTGAAAGTGGACCAAGGAACATGTTTTGAACTTATCCTGGTTGCAAACTACTTAGACATCAAAGACTTGCTTGATAGTACATGCAAGACTGTTGCCATTGTGATTAAGGGGAAAATACCTGAGGAGATTCGTAAGACCTTTAATATAAAAAATGACTTTACTGAAGAAGTGTAAGTCCAGGTTCTCAAAGAGAACCAGTGGTATGAAGAGAAGTGAAATGCACTTCCTGACACTGTAACACTGTAAGGATGGTTCCAAATACTAGTTGCTCTGTTCTGTTTAGAATTGTTGATATTAGACAAACTATTGACCAATGCAGCAGTAAATCATTTGTATTAGCAGAATATTGTCCTCATTGCATGTGTAGTTTGAATACAGATTCTAGACCTATGGCTTGAGTTTCTTCTCATATGATTAAACGTTCTTTTTCCCCCCCCTCTAAATAAAACTGAACCGTGGCAATGGTCTGCCAAACGGTCTGTAAATATCAAAACCATATTGGGAGATTTGGAATGGATGATGAAGGAGATGATGACCCAGTTCCTCTCCCACTTCTCAATAGAAAGTGGCATTTTGGGTTTCCACTCTTTTGTAAGGCGACTTCCACCTAGTTTATTGTCTAGTTGACTTCAGTGACTTATTAAAAGCTGATGTTGCAAATAAAAAAAACTTGCAAAAAGAAAAAAGATTTGTGGTGTAGAAGGAAAGAAGTTGTAGCTGGATTGAGGGAGTTAGATTGGCTCCAAACATTGAAACAAAGATTAGCATCACATTAACATCTTGGGGGAGGTGCTTCCGAGCAGTGCATAGTGGATGGGGGGACCGCTCCTGGTGATGTTTGGCCAACCAGACTGGATAATTCATTGGTAGGGTCCAAGGACCTGGGCACCACTGAGGCTACCCTGGCAGTGCTTGGGGCCTCAGGGCCACACTTGGCTGTGTGCTGGGGCTGTGTGTTGCTGGGGATTGAGCTTGCAAACCATGTGGCCCTGACTCCTCAGTTTATCTCTCCAGCATTGGCACTGAAAAACGACTGATCAGAAGCGAAATACTACTAGCATTGCATGGAAAGGTCCAAAGGAAAGGGACAAGCTGATGCTGCAGAAAGGGAGGCAGTGGGAGGAGGGAGTTGTTGGTGCCCCTGCTCAAGAGGGTTGGAGGAAGAGGGAATGAAGGTGGAGCGAGAGGACCGTGGCCTGGGAATACGCAATATTTCAGGTAAGCAAGGAGAAGGTCGGACACAGCCGACTTGTGGATACAACGTCCACAGGAGCAGTTGGACCTCGTGGTCACATTCCAGGCTGGTGGAATATGCCCAGGGCGTGTCCCCCTCTTACTGCCATAGAGACAGAGATTTCTCTGAGGAAGGTGGCTTGGAACAGGGGCTGACCCCTGCTGAAGCCCACTGAAGGTTTTCTGCTCTGGCTCTTCTTGTTCACGGTGGCTGGTGAGACATTTAGCTCTTGGGTTTTTAGGGAATGTGATTTATAGGATCCTGAAGGAACTTGGAAAACTTGTCAAAGATTGCATTTGGGGGGGCTCCCAAGTAGTGCTCAGGAGGCCTGGCCACCCGCACCCTCCTGTGATTCATAGTCAGTTGGCCAGAGATTCAATGCAAAGAGGAATGAATGTGTTGCTGCTTAGGCCCTGTGATTCTGGGGATTATCTGGGCTTCCCTGGTGGTACTAGGGGGCCCTTCAGGGCTCAGTGGACAGTACTTAGGGGGGCCATGTGCTGCTGGAAATTAAACCTAGTTGGGCCCATGCCAGGCTTGCACTCTAATGGCTATACTCTCTCTTGTTCACAAGACTGTAGTTTTTTTAAATTAATTAATTTTTTAAAAGTTAAGATAGTACCATCCCCAAACCTCTCTTCTTCACTTCTATGAGATTCTTGAGCCAATGGTCTCTGCAGTTTTCATTTAAATGGCCTCAGACTAATTAGAGACGTGGGGGCATTCCGGCTCTGATGACATTCAGGTCATTTCTGAGATAAAGCCGCTTTATTTTCAGGCTGAATAGCCACATTCTCGCCTTGTCATCCTAGAAATGCTGCATTATGCCTGCATTTCAGAGCCACTGATGAGAAGAATGAAGAGCTGGGGCGAGGCAGAACTAGTCTTCTTTGTCTCTTACACATTTTTTCCGCTAGAAAACAAAGCCCAAGAGTTTCTGGTAAGTTCTTAGCCACAAATGTTTTCTAGGATTGGTGTGGGAAGCAAAGCCAGCAAATCTTAGGGAAAATAATGAGTCGGTGTTATGCACAACTTATGAGCCGCAGATATAGGCCATTACTTGCCTGCATATTTTGAGAGGAGGTGTGGATGTCATTAGATGTCTTTTAGTTCTTCCCTTAGAGATTCTAAAGGCTCATAATTCAAAGAGAAGCTATGAAGCCTGGAGACAGAGTAACAGGTGTGCGTGTGTGGAACGAGGGTGAAATTTGTGAAATTAGTGGCACCTCATTTCACCTTTGCCTTCTACTCAGAAGCAGGGGGACCCACGTTCCAAATTGCAAAACCACTTGGAAAATATCACTCATTGCTCCCCATAATTGCACCTTATTCTTGACTTCCTTCCCTTTAAGCAAGCAGGTTCTGAATTCCTACAAAATGTCTTTCAGGAGGATGTCACGACCAGTTTTTTTTTCAAGTGCTTAGAAATATTTTAGCACCTGATCTTTTCCTTTTGGACTGTTGCCACATTCATCTGCAGCTATGAAAGGAACAGGAGGCTCTTCTACCTCATCCCCTGTCACCTACTTGCCCTTGTCCTTTCAGCAGCTGCAAATTCTCTCAATCATATCTTTTCATAAGCGTTTCCCCCCATCAAACCTGAGCTGCCTTATTAGTTTGTGAGGCGTGGATGATTATCTTTCTTCTACATCACGGGGCACCCCAAACTGACGGAAACTTATCTGTTACCTGACTGAGAAAAAGTGGAACCAGTCAGTATACCTGCCCCTTTCCACATTATTTCAGCCTCTATACTCCAGGAGCCTGCCTTGTAGTGTTGGCCTGAATGGGGACTGTGTTCTCTTTTGTACTCCGACCTCTCCTTCATCATTGCATCCACAGGCCTCATCGGGCAGGTAAAGAGAAGGGCAAGTACCAGAGACCCCAAGTCACCAAACACTTTGTTTCCCTGGTATTAACAGTTTCACATATGGTATCTGAAAGAGGGGAGACTATGAACTACATTGCATACCCACAGTGAATTTTGGGGCAAGATTCTTGCTTTGGATGCTAACAATTGGCATCCTTTGGGAGATATGGTTTGCTAGCACAGAATACCAGTGTAAGGATTTTGTTGCACTGTGCTTTAAATTGCTCTCTAGGTCAAGTGATTGCACAGAGAGTGATAACGTTTTCATCAAATTTATATTCCCTTTCTTGTGGTTTATTTCCTGCAGCATTCTATGTAGTTGGGCATTGCCATATGATTGTGTTATGACTAATAACATGTGGATAGAAGTGATATGTCTGTTTCATAAAATCCTCCTGTGTATTGGGGGCTGGAGTGATAGTACAATGAGTAAGACTCTTTCCTTGCATGTGGTTGATCTGGGTTCCATCCCCGGCATCCCATATGGTCCCCTGCACACACTAGGAGTAATTCCTTAGTGCAGAACCCGGAGTAAGCCCTGAGAACCAACAGGTGTATCCCCCAAACAAAGTTCCTCCTGTGTGATCCCTGGATTTCACCATCTTTGTTCTTTCGGGATGCCTACCTTTTGAAGCCTGGAACTGAAGATGACATCAACTAGAGAAGTCTGAATCCTTTAATGACAGGCTATAGTAGTTTCCTATGACTTGGTGGCTGATTGGACTTTTGTGAGAAAAAAAACTTCTTCAATAAGTCACAGAGATTTTAGAGTTATGTGTTAAATAATAGCTAGTACCTTATTCAATATAATAACTTCATGCATCATTCAACTCTAATATGAAAAACTATATTGCAGCTATTGCAGCTATAATCAAGACAACACGTAACCCGTTTCCGTGGAGACAAGCACAATTAATGCTGGATAACTTGTATCACCTCCAGGATTGTGTTGGTATTTTCATTCTTGCATATGCTCATCTACAGAACTTACAAGATTGGAGAATATAAAAGACAAGTTGAATAATTTTACCTCCAAGGTTCTAAGTATTGTCAAAGATCACTTAATTTTATCCCGGTTTTTTTAATTTCAAATTTGAAGAGATTGGTCACGTTTTGAGCTTTCTACCGCCTACCCCCTATGGTAGTTGTCCATGGTCCTGAAAAAGTTACCTTTCACGTTGTGTTAAATTTGCAACCTTCTCCATCAAATCTAATCACACTTAGTTGTACAGCACCCCCCGCCCCCTTATAGCACTTATCCATCAGATAGTTATTTTTTTATCCTTAAACCACCAGCCTTCCCTTTTATCTCAGCTTGCCAAAATTTTCTATTCATGATTTTCTATTCTGATTCATGATGTTACCAAAAGAGCTCCAGGCTGCAAATTTCCTTCCCAACGGTATGAATCCCTGTGACATTTTCCCAGTCAGGGGCATCTCTCCAATTTATTACCTCTTTTACTCACTCACTTGACATTAGAGTCTATGCCACTTGAAACTTTTGGTATTGAAAATATTCCCCCATGCCAAATGGGAGAATGTGCTTCTAGAAAACTCTAATCACTCATGCCAGATTAAATGAAGGACTGTTTCCTCAAAGGGTTTTACAGTTTTAAATCCTGAGCTCATTATGTTTATTACAATACAATTAAAAATACTTTTGACATCAACCCAATTACAGCACATTTATCAAGTGATTTGTTTGGGCTGTTTTAAATATCTGTATAAGAATATAGGTAGTTAACAGTGTAAACCCTGAAATTATACAGCCTCCTGATTCCAGCTTCACTATTTACTCTTTGTGCAAACCTCAGCATGTTATTTAACTTTTCTAGGCTGCATTTCCTCATCTATAAAATGGAGATTTCCTTTTTATTCTGCTTGTTTTATTTTGAGGCTCTATCCAATAATGCTCAGGGGCTATTCCTGGCTGTATACTCATGAGTGACAGCAAGATAGTGCTTGAGGGACCATATGTGGTGCCAGGGATTTGAACCAGGGTTGGCCACTACAAGGCATATGCCTTCACCCTTGGACTATCTCTCCAGTCTTGAGATTTTATTTTTAATCAGTTCCACAGAGATATTATAATTGTTGATGAGTTAATCTGAACAAAGACCTGGGGACATTTTCTGGTCTTGGTGTTGGCTATTATTTAATTTAAAAGTTGCAAACAACAACAACAATGGATTAAACAGATAATTTATTTGTAGGTCTCTGTACTGGATAATTGCTCAAATGATCTCTCCTAACAGCCTTATGAGCACATCTGAATATCTCCAGTTTTTAATTTCCTTATGGGCATTATCAGTGCTATTTAGATGTTTGCTCTTTTAATAATTCACCTTTACTATCATTTTGATCATATTTACTTGGAAAATGAAACCAACACCAAACTAATTTTTTTTTTACAAAACCCCAGAACTAACTTGTCACAGATGAGAAGACCAATGATGAGAAGACCAATTTTTAAGCCAAAGAAACACATTTATAATGTGAAAATTGATCTCTTTGGTTTGGTGAATATTTTGTGGTCACCAATCCTTTTATAACATACTTTTAAATAGCTACCTTTCTCATTTTCTTGCTTATGTCTGGCTCTGCTGAAGAGCTTACACATTAATTCTTTCTGAATTGAACTGTCTGCTTGCTGAATGGATGTAAGTGTGGCTAGCAGTTGGCTATTAAGGAACCATACGCCACGGCCTCTCAGTGGGGAAGGTGGAGTGGGGTAGAGCTTCCTTACCCAGGACCTGTCTGTTCTTTTGAGGTTGTAGATATATAGCAGGCCATAGTTTTATATATATAGTACAGCAGGTCGGGCATTTGTCTTGTGCGCAGCCAGCCCGGCCGAGCCGGGTTCGATTCCTTTGCCCCTCTCCGAGAGCCTGGCAAGCTACTGAGAGTATCTCGCCCGCACGGCAAAGCCTTATAAGCTACCCGTGACGTATTCCATATGCCAAACACAGTAACAATTGTCACAATGGAGACGTTACTGGGCCCACTCAAGCAAATTGATGAACAATGGGAGGACAGTGACGGTGACAGAAATTTTATTTTATTTGCTTTATTGAATCCCCGTGAATACGTGTGAAGTTATACATATATTTATGATTGAGTTCCCAGTGTTTATAGTTCCAACACCGATCTTTTCACCAGTGCCCCTACCCTCTACCAATGTTTTCCCACCCCCTAGCCTGCCTCTGTGGCAGGCACTTTCCCCCTCCCCCATTCATTATCCTAGTATTCCCTCCCTAATTTATCCCCCTTACTACTTCCCCAGTGCCAAGTTTTTTTTTTTTTTTTTTTTTTTTTACTGAAGAACAGTTCTCCTGTTATTCATTTCTATTGCTATTGGGAATTTGTGTATCAGATTTATTAACAGGTTATTATCCTTGATTGCAGCTATTGGTAGCATGTCATTGAAAGAACACTGCTTGATAAAGTCAAAGTATTGGCTCTATTTGCCACCCTGACAGTTACCTGGGGTTTCTGCACCCACTTTTAGAGCTTTTGTCTATAGCTGGAAATGATGTCTCTTATTCATGCTACATCCTAGTCTCTAGATTATCTTAGAAATATGTAGCTTCTCAAGCCTCAGTTCTATAGCTTCTAGTTCAGCACATTTGGGGAGGCTGGGTATTCACTAATAATGCTATGCTGGGAACTATTGAGTGGGTCCATTTTGTTAAAAAAAAAAACTCAGGGTGAGGGGTGGTGTTGGGCCATGGCCAAGATTTACTCTTTGCTGTGTGCTCAGAGATCACTCTTGGAATGCTCAGGAGTTGTGTAGTGTTGGAGATCTGTGTCATGCTGCGTTGGAGATCAAACCAGGAGCATCCATGTGCAAAGCCATGTGCCTGAGCTGTCTCTCCAGCCCTTGGGTCTGTTTTTAGATTCTGCAAATACTTTGAATGCGTGATCACTTTCTCTCCGAAGATTCTTACTCTTAAGTCTGCGTAAGTGAAAACACCCATAAACCACCTCCCCTCTGACATCCTCCCCCACTTGTGAAGGATGAGAGATGCTAGCATTTTCTAGAATTGGCTTGGAGTAGACAGAAGGCTGAGTTTCATGGAGAGTGTAGGCAAATTGGTCAGCCTCCGGGTATTCCTAATCCAATCTGGCGTCCTCATCATCATGTGGTTGTGCTGTTTTAATGGACATAAATTGACAGACATTCCAAATGATTATCTTCTGACATACACACATAACTTTGTACCTAATAAAATATAAACTATTTTTAGGTTATTCATTTTGGGGCTATTCTAGAGCTATAAGAGAAGTGTAGTGGCCAATATTTGCATAGGTGCATTGGTCTGTATAGTACAGGGTTTTCTTGAGTGACTCATAAAACTGATGATAATATTTGTCCCAAAAGAAGGCCTCCAGGGGCAGGTGAGACCCCTCCCCAGGGGACCCAGCCTTGGCAGTCAAAAACCTTCAGAACTCAACTGCCACCATGCTCATGGCCATTCTGCACATGCTCTGATGGGCCTCACCCACAAGTGAACCTATTCCTGGATTGCACAGATGCAATCTGAGACACTTCATACCACACACCCTACCCATACTCCGAAAGTACTGCACCACATTTGATGGGGTTCAAAGTAGGGGGCAACCGATCTTAAAGGAAATTTTTTTACAGATATATATATATATATCTACGTAAAATGCATTCTTTGGCTCATATATATAAGCACACGATGCTCAACCTTTAACAACATGTTAGTTGTCTCTTATAGAAGGGCTTAATGGGCCCTGAAATACAACAATATTCACACTACTTCCTCTAAGAAAACTTTTGTAGCATTTTCAGTGATATTTTCATAACAAACAATACAAAATATATTATTTCAGTTCTACTTTGGGGCAGGGGTTGGAGTTTGGGATGGAAAAGTCTGAAATATGGTGGTGGAAAGGTGTAATAGTGGTGGGATTGGTGCTTGAATATTAAGTATTGTAAACTACTTTATAAAGGTAAAGGTAAAGGTAAAGGCCCTTCCCGTTGATCGTCGATTTGCTCGAGCGGGCCCAGTAACGTCTCCATTGGAGAC
>JAOXYA010000001.1:66244856-66276122 GCA_028565675.1 Sorex palustris
GATGTACCAAAGTTTCTTTAACCAGTCATCTGTTCTCGGGCACTCAGGTTTTTTCCAGATTCTGGCTATTGTAAAGACTGCTGCAATGAACAAACAATTGCAGATGTCACTTCGACTATACCTGCAGTGACGGAACACTGGGCTGGAGGAGGGTGGCTCTGTGTGGTGGGGGGTCATGAGAGACAGGGAAGCCGGTGCTGCCTTCCTGGAAAGCCTTGGGTTGTGCTGTTGGAGTCTTGAACGTCTTCCCTTAACCCAGGCCTCTCTGTTTATTCCTCCCACATCCTCCCTCGTGTCTGGGGCAGATGGCAACCCATGGAAAACACTTCTAGCCATGGGCCCACCACTTGGGGCTGCCTTAATCAGGAAGGAAACTTATTTTAGATGGTGATTATCTAAGAATTGCTTTTCCACGGCAGAGAGTGGGTATGGCATTTGCCTTGCAAGGCTGACCCCAGTTTGATTCCCCAGCATCCCATATTTTCCCCTGAGCACTGTCAGGAGTACTTCCTGAGTGCTGAGTCAGGAGTAACTCCTGAGCACCATTGGGTGTGGCCCCCAAACAAAATAAACAAACAAACTAAAAGAATTGCTTTTTGTATTTGGTGGTTCATTATTTTGTGGTTGGGTTATAGTTTCAGGTCTTGGCTTGATAGTGGCCTTCTGGGATTGGTGGTTGCATTTCATTCACGCCTGGAGAAGAGTCTTTATCTGCAAACACCCTGGGGTGTTTCACCTGTGCTTCATGACTGTGCTCAGAGAAAGAGACCTCAGATTCTATCGGGTATTTCCCCGAAGTGGTGTGTGCGTGTGTGTGTGTGTGTGTGTGTGTGTGTGTGTGTCCAGATATTATATTTGGTGACCCAGAAATGAGACATAGAGAGGCCTTAGGGTCAAGCTGTTTTGTGTGGGTATAGTTCTTGTACTTGGAGCCTGTATTTGGGGTGTCACTACCATCAGCAAGAATAGCAGGGCTAGCCATGTGGGGGTCAGTGGCAGATGAGTTGCTCTCACCGCTCATCACTGGATCATAGTCATACCCAAGGTAGAAACAGGGGCATGTTGCTCCCTCTTGGGTTCCCTCTCGCAGGCAGTGTCCACCGTTTTTGTGGCCTTCCTCCAGATTTAGCTTAGAAAAGCTTATTTTTTTTCCCTTGCAGAATATGGATTGAACTTTGTCTTACCTCAGCCCTGTTTTGTACACATCTTGAATGGATTGAGTGGCAGCCTTCAAAACATATGTCCAAGTCTTAACCCGTGGAACTTAGGAAGGGCCTTATTTGGGGGAAGGGTCTTTGCAGGAATAACTGAGGATGAGTTTGTCTCGGATCTAGGGTGAATTCCAAATTCAGTGGGTCTGTCTTAACCAGATAAAAGGGCACAGAGTCCTCGAGAGGGAAGGCCGTGGTCTCTGGGGGTAGGCCAGGCCAGGTTAGAGGTTAAGGGCCCATCAGACTACTGAACAGGAGGACAGAGACCTAACCAGCTTCCCGGATGGAAACAATTTGCTGAAGCTTGGTTTCGAATTGTGGCCTCTGGTGCCATGAGAGTTAATTTCTGTTGCGTATGGTAGTTTGTCCTGGCAGGCCTGGTGCCCATATAGTGGCCCTGGGAAAGCCCTTTGGGGTTCACTTTTCTTCATTCTCCTGAGTAGATGCCTTTGCATCTTTACGTTTTCTTCACTTTTCCTTCTTGGATTTAGGTTTATAGGCTTAGGATTCCATGTTGTCCATTTGATTTCTTTCTAATTGATTTTTGATTGCTGGATGGGAGATTTTTGGAGGCCACATTTAGCAGTGCTCAGGAGTTACTCCTTGCTCTCTTTGCAGGCATGACCTGTGGTGGTGCTTGGGGGATCATATGTGCTGCTGGTGATTGAACTTGGGTTGACTGCATGCAGGACGGGCAAGTTCCCTAATCCCCATTTCTCTCCAGCCTTTGGGCCAGTTCACTTTGTACTGTATTTCCTCTCAGGGTCTTTTGATTCTGGAGTCTGCACTAGCACTCTGCACCCTCTTTCTGAGGGCATCTGAGGCGAACCATGAGACTTTAGGGGACTCCCAAAGCCTCTGTCAGTTCCAGTTCTGAACTTATTGATAAGTCCCTTTTCTAATAAGGTGACCAGGTAATTCATTGTTCAGGATGGGATGCTAGTTTTGAAGAAGGCAGCACTATTGGCCCGGTCTAGATCCCACCAGCTGGTCCTGTGGAGCCTCTTCCCATCTTGTACAGGTTCAGGTCAGGCCTGATGAGCCTGAGGAGGAATGAGAACAGCCATGGTGGTCCCCGACTTGGTGGTCCCATCCCATGTCTACCTCTCCCCGTTCTCTCCAGAGGCAAACTTCCTTTCTAACTCTGGGCTTATCAAGCTTGTTTGGTCTTCAGACCTCCTTGGGAAGGTCAGGCAGCCCAGAACACCTGCCATTTGGCCCGCCAACCATTCCAGGGCAAGAAGATCAGGATGATTTTGGATGTACCATCAATGAATAGGAAGCTTGAAATCTGATACACAAAATACTCCTGGATGTGTGAGAGGAGAGCCAGGAGTTGTCCATGTTCCCTCCAGGCGCATGCGGGAGGCCAACTCTAGAACCAGGTGGAGGGCAGAGTCGCAGGGCCTGCGGTGAGGTTAGGGGGCACTTACTGAAGGGGCTTTACAGTCTCCACACCACTGTGACTGCTCAGAGAGCAAAGGGCTTTTGGCTGTTCTCCCACAGGCTGGGAGCAGGGCCACGTGCTCTACATGCAGCCTCTTTGGTTCTCTGGTTGTCAGATGTGGGCAGCCTTCCAGGGGCCATGCTGGCCATCCCCACTGATGACTCAGAAATGAAACCCCCGGTCGGAGATATGTCCCCTGGCTCTTGGAGATCTGTCCCTCAGCTCATGGAATCTGTCCTCCAGCTCATGAACGTCTGTCCCTCAGCTCATGAAGGTCTGTTCCTCAGCTCATGGAGGTCTGTCCCTCATCACATGGAGGTCTGTCCCTCAGCACATGGAGGTCTATTCCTCAGCTCATGGAGTCTGTCCTTCAGCTCATGGGGTCTGTCCCCCAGCTCACTCCTCAAGAGGAACAGGCAGCCTTTGAATGAGAGTCTAAGAGTTTGAACTCCAGGAAGACCCTGTGACCACACTTAATCAAGTGTCTTCCAGCTGTCCCCAGGGTAGGGGTGACAGACTGGGATGCCTCGAAGAATGCGAATTGTGTCCTCGAGTTCATTCAGGTGTCCTAGACACCCAGCATGGGGCGTGTGGCTGGCAGACATAGAATTGAATGAACTGAACACGATGATAACGAGATGCAGCATTTGCATCCCCTGAAACCAAATGTGTCTAAAAATATCCAAGATCCTGCCTAGGAAGTCTTTCTACTTCCAAATGGGCTTCCTTGGTTTATTGACAAGCACTTACACTTTTCAAATTTTCCTGGGGGCCTCCCAGGTGGTACTTAGGAGGCCCTATAGGGGAACTGGGTCTCACCAACAATTCTTGACCAACTGGACCAGGAGTTCAATGCAAGGACCCAAGGATGTGGTGCTGCTTGGGGCCTGTGGTGCTGGGGATTACCCAGGGTCACCCTGACAGTGCTGAGCATGGGGAAAATCCAGGGCTGTAGCCAGTGGTGCTTTGGGGGGGACCACATGGTGCAGGGCATAGAACCCACGTTGGGTGAGTGCCAGGCAGCTGCCTTAACTACTGTGTTTCTCCCAGCCCCAAGCCTTAAACTATGTGAAAATGGAGGTATAACATCCATATATCAATAAGTGCTCCCATCTTTCGGGAAGAGCTCTAGTAAGTGTCTGTGTCTATGCAGGTCGCTCCCAGTGAGCTGGAGATAAAGAACTGTTCTAACAGCCAAGGAGATTCCCTTGCTGTCCTCTTCCTGTCAACTCCTGCCACCTATCAGCGCTCTTCCCACTGACCTCCCAGGGTGGTACTGCCTTGAGCTTCATGTAAATGAAATCATGTTGTACACGTGGTCTTTGGATTCTGACTTCTTCATTCAGTACTCTCTCTGTGAGATGAATCTGTGTTACTCATTGCTGGGGAGAAGCAATCTATTCTCTTTACTGCAAGAAGGTCTTTTATTATGGAACGATGACACAATTTATTTTCCCAATCCATTGCTTGGGTTGGTTTTAGTTTTGTCTAATGTGAATGAAGCGGTTGTGAATATTTTTGTACTTCTCTTTAATTGCACATATATTCTTGGGACTTCATTCTTTTTCCTTACAAAAAGGGAGGGAGGTAAGGGAAATAATAATAATAATAATGACAATAATAAAAATGGACACTCACTGAAAGGTTACTATATGCTGGGAATTATAGTCAACAATTAAGCAAATGCCCTATAGCCATTTTTATTGCTATACCATTCTGTCTTCCAAAGCCATACTATCTTAATTAGAAAAATACTTCAAAACAAGACAACCTTTTGAGTAAAAATTGAGTACATGACCCATCAGCATCTGAAATGATCTAATTACTCTTTGGTTTAGAGCTGTCCCCTGTTGCTATCCTATTTCTACTAGAATATTTGCTCCTTGGGAACTGGGGCTAAATGTCCAACATCCAGTTCATGCCTCCCCAAGTAAGTCTCAGTACATATTCATACTTTACAAGGGTGCTGTTTTTCCCCCCATGTACATTTTTTTTGGTGAAAGCTTTGTGTTTGAATCTTAGAGACATTTTGCCGCAAAATTGTCTTGGAACATTTTTAGGCCAACCTACCTGTGAACTGGAGTGCCTGGGGCAGCCAGCAACCTCAGAGACCCTTACTTGCTAAGAGAACCCTTCTCTCAACACAGTGTCCTCTGGGTATTTTGTGCCCATTTCTCTGTTAACCTGGTATGAAGCAAACTAAAAAGGAAAAAAATGGGTATTAATAAACATACAAAGAAACATCCAGATTGTAAGTGTTCTGTCTGATGGGTATTGAGAATGGGTGTAATGATAACCCTGGATATGTTTCCTGACCTTTCTACCTTTCTCTAGACCTTGACATCCAGAGGTTTGATTTTTTGTCAGCCTTGGTCCTTTGACCTCTTTCAGACCACATATAAATGGAAATTGTGACTGGTTTCTTTGACTTATCACTGTGTCTTGAAAGTCCTCATTCATTTTTATTTACTGAGAATTATTTCAAAAATTGTTTATCTACTAATTGATAATTATTTTGCCTTTTACTGTCTTGAACTATTTGACTGTATCTGCTATGAATATTTATTTTTTTAAACTTTTATTTTATTGAATCACCATGCATTATAAAGTTTTTCATAGTTGGTTTTTTGTTATACAATATTCTATAATCAATCCCAGAACCACTGTTGAATTTCCTCCACCAGTGTTCCCCGATTCTCTCTCCTATTCCACCATTCTAGCTCCAATCTATCATCTTGAGAGGCACCTTTTAAATTTGGTTATTAAAGTTTGGGTCTTGTGCTTTCAGTGTTGTTGATCCTGTGGTTTGGATATTTAGTTCTCTCATCCCTTAGCACCAGCAATGTGCTAAGATCCTCTTGACCCCTATCCCATTTCTTCTCATGTATCTCTTATCCCCTTCCCCTTAACTCTGTTTCTTTCCTTCTCCCTATTCCCTGGGGCCAAGGGTGATCGAGGCACCCCCACCCCTACCCTTCCTTAAACCACTCCATTTCCTCATACAGTTACTCTAAGTACCACATATAAGTGATATCATTCTGTGTTTGTCCTTATTCTGGCTTATTCATTCAACATGATCTCTTCCAGTTCCATCCACGTTGCAGCAAATTGCATGATTTTTGCCATTTCTTACAGCTGTGTGTGTGTAGTATTCCATTGTGTATATATATGTGTGGGTGTGTGTATACGTATACACATACATATATACACATATATATCACATTATTTTACTTCTTTTTGGGTAAATGCAAAGGGATGGGACTATCAGTTATGTGCTAATAAATGTATGTTCAACTTGTTCAAATTCACAGGAAACTGGCAATTCTCAAAATGGATGACTATTTGATAGTCCCTCCAAGAATTTATGGACATTCCAGTGGTTCCATATCTTTATCAACATTTGCTGTTGTCTTGGAGCTCTGTTTGAACAACCTCTGATGGATTTCCTCTCACTCTTAATCTCTTCTCTTACATACCTTGACCTTTTCTCTCAGCCGTGTCTTTGACTGTGGTGTGTGTGTGCGCGTGCATGCGTGTGTGTGTGAGTGCTGAGGCTGAGAATTTTCTTGGCTCTTCTAACCTGAACCCTTGTGCATTTAGTGATTTCTCCTTGAGAAAACAACCTGGAAGGAAGCCTCCTCTCCTTGTCCTTGTTGGGGAAGATGTTAGCTTCCTGTTGGGCTTTGAAGGCCAGACCATTTCCCATGGAATTTCTGACTTGAATAACATTGAGGTAGAAAATTAGCTCTTCATGAGGATGCTGTCTGATTTGATGACCACATATTCCCCACTCCCAGTTCAGTGCTGGTACCTCAGCTCACGAAAGCAAACATCTTAATCTTAATTCATCATTTAGCGATCTACTTACTAATACTTTCTGATTGAGCCAAAGGCTGCATTGTGGGTTTCCCCCTTAGAAGCAAATGAAGAGCCAGAGAGATAGTACCACAGGTAGGACATTCACCTTGTACATAGCTGACCCAGGTTTAATCTTCAGCACCCTGAGAACTTCTAGGAGTGATTCCTAAGCACAGAGCCAGGAATAAGCCCCGAGCACCACCAAATATAGCCCAAAGAACAGAAACCAAAATCCAAAATGGAATGGAATTTGGTAGAAAGATAAAGAAGTAACCAAAGAACACAAAGAAAGTAGCCACAATAAAAGTTGTTATTGTTAAATGGACTCTGGCTTGTTAAAGCCTTTGGTAGTTCAAGTGGTAACCTAAAGAGGTCTGCAAAAAGTTTCCATGTTACAAAATATCTCTCCCATATTGGCAGAACTAACCTGTGTCTTAGAACAGAGGTGTTCTTAGCTTATGACATTCTTATTTTTCAAAATAATCTTTTTTGTTTTGTTTTGTTTTGGGGCCATACCTGGAGATGCTCAGGGGTTACTCCTAGATCTGTGTACAGGGATCACTCCTGGTGGTGTTCAGGGGACCATTTATGTTGCAGGGGATCAAGCCCAGATTTTCCATACAAATGCCTTACCTGTTATACTATTGCTCTGGCCCGAAGAATCTTTTAAAACTCTAAAATTTAAACTTTTTTTGCCTCCCAAGTGGTGGAGACTTGGGAGGCTCCTCCTTGCAATTCTGTGCCAACCAGGCCAGTGGTTCAATGTGAGGGCCTGAGGAGGTAGAACCATTTGGGCTCTGCAGTGCTGGGCATCACCTGGGCTACCCCATGTGGCATTGCTTTGGGACCTCTAAAGCTGCACATGGTGGTACTTGGGAAATGTGGTGATAAGGATCTATCCAGGGTCGACTATGTTCAATGTTTGCAGCTTAAGTCCTGTACCAGTACTCTGGCTCCCTAAAAATTAATTTTTGAGGGGTTTTTGGACCATACCCAGTGATGCTCAGGGATCACGTTGGCTCTGCACGCAGGGTTCACTCCTAGTGGGCCAAGCGCCTTACCCACTGTACTACCTCCTTTGCCCCTACAATTCCAAATTTGAAGGAAGAGCCAAGAAATCCTTTTTGTTTGTTTATTTTGGGGGGGGGCTACACCCAGTCACACTGGAGCAGGGGCCTGCTCCCGGGTCAGTGCTCTCAGGTGGCTTCCACAACAGTGCTATGAGATTAAGTGGTACCAGGGATAAAGTCCGGGGGTTTCCGTGTGCAGAATAAGCAGTCTGGCCCTTGGCACCATCTCCCCAGTAGCCGTGTGTGTCTTTGGATTCCCTGGATCCTGTGACCTTTTCCTGCATTCCCTCTGAGGAAAGGCGATGCAGGAAGGGAGGGAGCTTCATCCCATGCTGTCTCCTGAGGGCAAGGGCAGGGAGGGTGCACGAGTCCATTTGGGTGTTTGGATATGGGGTTTGTGCTGGACTTGAAAAGCAGGTGCACTAGAAAGATACTTGATAAGAAGACATGACCCCCGTCGAGATTCTGCCGGTCCGAGATAAGACTTGGCTATAGAAAGTATAAAAGCAGTTCCCTGCTCCCCTAAAATCACATACAAAAGATGACTCCAGACTTTAAGGGCACTTTGTTCTCCGGGCTGCAGGACATGATGAAAGCCCACGGTCAGCTTTATCTTTTAGACAGAATCTTCAGTGAGGCTTTCTAGATGCTAATTCTGCTCATGCCTTTCACACGTAATCACACAGTTTCAAGTCCAATGCATTTCCCAAATTCTCCCTTGAATTTTCCTTTTCAGTCGCCCACAAGGACTTAGGAGCCAGGCAGGATTTCACTTCCCATTCACTTTCCTAAAATGAGTGACTAGAGCATCCCACTGCTGTACACATACTTGCTTTGCCCCACAAAGGGGTTGAGCCTCAGCCTGTGCTCCGTCTGTCACTTCTCGCGAGAGTGAGATTCATCTCACTGGGAGCTCTCTTGGCCCCGCGGGTCCCTCAGCCTCTTTACCTCTGGTTCCCTGCAACTTCCGGCTTGCCCACACTCTCTCCATCTCTCAAGCATCCTACCTGCGTGCTGCTGCCCATGCTCTGTGCCGACTTCATTCCCCTCTCCTCCCGTGGCCCAGATCTCCCGGTCCAGCCTTACACCTCGCTCCCGAGGGGGCTTTCCGAGGCCGCCCCACGTCCACGAGGCTGCTCTCTCCATTTTCTTCCTTTTTATTAACGGACTTTGATTTTTGGAATATGGATATTTTTAGCTTTAAGGATTTTTTTCTTTTTATAGATTCAAAGGAAAGTGGAGCCAGCGAATCCAGAGCTCTTTGCTGGCCCCTGTGTTACTCCCTTATTATTAATATCTGCGAGGAGGGGGTGGCATTGGTTTCACCCAGTTGGTGTTCGCTGAAGTGCATCGTTGGCTTAGTCCTCACTTCCTTCAGTGTCCTTTGACTGTCCTTGAGTACCCCCCCACCCCCGCTTTGCATCCCCCAACATCAGTTATACCTGCTGGTCCTGTCTCTAGACTCCTCTGTGCTGGGACAGGGCTGTCCACCTTCCTGGCGCTGGGGCCTTGGCATGGTGCTGCTGGGGTCAGTGTAGAACTCCTTTGCTGGGACGTGTCTGACCCTTTTCTCATGATTGGATCATGTGATGGATTTGGGGGAAGAAACACACAGAAGTCACAAGTCATTTCCATGCCCTCTTGCTAAAGGTTTGTGCCATCAGCATTATTTATGACGGTGATCTTGGTCTCCAGGTTCCAGCAGTGGGGTCAGCTGCTTCCTTGCCAAGTTAGTCTGAACATTTTTTGGTTAACTATCCAGCCCCTTTTTCTTGTTGTCACTATTGCAGTGATGGGGTCACACATACTTGGTGCTTCTCAAGGGTTTCCCATTTGGTTGCTGTGCTTACACCCTTGAGCTGTGGTGCTTGCTGAGGGCGACACACCTACTAGTGGTGCTTAGATGCTCAGCTGTGGTGCCCGCTGAGGATGAAGCAGTTGGTTGTGCTCACACACCTGATTGTGGTGCTTCCATTCTTGGTGTGATGCCCACAGAGGGTGGCACTTGGTGGTGTTTATATACTTCCATCCTTCACTGTGGGGCTGGGGATCTCAAACAACAGTGTCTCTGGCATTGTTCTGAATATTTGGGATCATCCAGGGATCAAACATTAGGCCTTAAGCCTGCAAGGCACTGCTTTTCCCAGACTACTTCCCTGGACCCCAAATTTCTCTATTACTGTTCTCAGACTCTCCTCTTTAATGGAGTATCTTCAGGATTTTCTATGTGTACCATCTGTTCTCTGTAAACAGTGATAGTTGAGCTTCTTTTTTTTTTCTCCCCAAGTTTTGTTCCTTTGATCTCTTTCTCTTGCCTCATTGCTGTCATGGAGACTTCCAAAACTGTATGGAATAGTAGTGGAGAAAGTGGACATACTTTTCTTGTGTTTTATCTTAGAAGAGAAGCTTTCAGGTTTTTTTTTTTTTGCCATTGAGCATGATATTAGTGTGGGTTTGTGATAAATGACTTGCTATCTTTTGTTGTTGTTGTTGTCTTTTGTTTTTTGGGTCACACTCGGCGATGCTCAGGGGTTACTCCTGGCGGTGCTCAGGGGACCATTTGGGATGCTGGGAATCGAACTTGGGTCGGCTGCGTGCAAGGCAAACACCCTACCTGCTGTGCTATCTCTCCAGCCCCTGATTTGTTATCTTAAGATATATTCCTTCTAGCCTTCTATTTTCTTGAGTTTTTTTTTTATATGAAGGGATGTTGAATCTTCTCAAAACAAAAGCTTTCTTTGCATCTATCGATATGATCATGACTTTTAAATCTTTCCTTCATTGATGTGGTATATTATATTAATTGATTTGTGTATCTTGAACCATCCTTGCATCCCTTGACTGAATCCAAGGTGTGGATATTTTTGATGTGTTGTTGAATTTGGCTCACTTAGATTTGGTTGAGGATCTTTGCATCACTGTCCATGAGGGATATCTGTCTATAATTTTTCTTTTTTAAAAGTAATATCTCTGCTTTTAGTAGTAGATTCATGTTGACTTCATAGAAGCTGTTAGTTAGGATTCCTGTCTCTTCAATATTTTGGAAGAGTGTGAGGAATATGGGAAGTAAGTCTTTGAAGATTTGGTAGCACTCAATTATGAATCCATATGAATGTGGCTTCTACTCTTGAGGAGATTTTTAGTTATAGTTTCAATTTCCTTGCTAATGATTGGTGTGTTCACATTTTCTACCTCCTCCTGACTTGGGTGGGAGGTTGTATGATGATAAGAATTGATCAGTTTCTTTTAGGTACTCCAGTTTAGTGACATGGAGTTGTTCAGAGTTACCTCTTCTTATTATCTTTTCTGTTTCTGAGATGTTTTAATGACTCTTGTATCATCTCTGATCCAATTTATTTATTTATTGAATCACCATGAGATACAAAGCTTTCATGTTTGAATTTCAGTCACACAATGATCGAACACCCATCCTTCCACCAGTGCACATTTTCCACCACCAATGTCCCCAGTATACACCCCCCTCCTTTCTAACCTTCCCCCCGGTTCTATGGCAGACAATTTCCCCCGTACTCTCTCTCTACTTTTGGGCATTATTGTTTGCAATATAGATACTAAGAGGCTATCACGTTTGGTCCTTTATCTACTTTCAGCACATATCTCCCATCCCGAATGATTCCTCCAAACATCATTGATTTAGTTGATCTAGTTTATTTGGGCTTTCTCTTTTCCTGGTAAAATCTAGTTGAGGGCCAGACTGCCTTCTTTGGGAGGAAATCACCAACACTTATAGGTGAGGAGTAAGTTGTGATCTTTCCTTTAGGAAGTGATGACCTTTCCTTACCCAAATCCATATATAACTGGCAATGCCTCTTCTTGGGAGATGTATTTTTTCTTCGTTTTAAAATAAAAGTGAAAGGAGTTGGAGTTCTTAGGGGGGTGGAGGGAGGTGGATACCTTGGTCTTGGGTGTAGGATTGGAATTATGTGCATGGGAAACCACCAATGACAGTATCGTAAATCACAGAACCTAAATAGAAATGTAAAAAAAAATGATTCAGTCATTTATTCACATCAGTATGGACCATGAATATTTATAGGTTGCATTATAATCAAACCCATGTTTATTTTAAAATTTATTCTGCTCTTCCAACAATGGCCATTGAGAATTCTTTCATGTGGCTCAGGTATCCTTTTGACCTTGCCTGTTCCCTGTAGGTTTTAACACGTTAATTGGTTTTTGAGCACCCTTTTATTTCCTGCCATGACTTTGAGCTCATCTCGTCTATTTCCTGCCAAAGTCCTAGAGTCAGTCATTTATCTAAGGAGTCTTGGTTCTGTTCATTTTATTTTTTGGTTTTAGGATCACACCCAATGGAGCACAGGGGCTATTCCTGGTTCTGTGCTCAGGAATGAGCCCTAGTGGTGCTAGGGGAACTGAACATGGTGGATTCAAATTGGCACTGGTGGGATATAAAGTAAAGCAACCACCCTACTCCCTGCACTGTCTCTTTGGTTCCTGATTCCCTTTATTGAAGAATTGCATTTAGAATCGAAGAGCTGGACGCCAATGTGTATTCTTTGTACTGAGGCACTCCCCATTTCTATTGCAGTGCCCTAATTCTTTCATAACACCATATGGAATTATTTACTTGTTTGGTTTCTTAGTGCCTCTCTCCTCACCCATATTTGAGCTCCTTGAGGAGCTTTCCTCACAGTGCCTGATACATAATTATCAGGAAATATTTGTTGAATGAATGAAGACTGGCTGGAAAGCAGGAATTAAAGCAACAGTTAATATCTTAGCTGTTATTTAAATTTTAGGGAACTCATTGTATAAAGTATTAAAGCAAAAGGTGGGTCAACAACTCAACATATAAAGTTGAGGATTCACCTTCTGTAGGCAGTTTATACAAATTCATTAGTTGTATAATGTGTTTATTCGAGTTCTTTTGATATAACTAAGACTTACGATCAGGAAGGTATGTCTGAGTTCTGCCTGAGTATTTCTGCAGGTGAGGTAGCTGAATAGTGAAGACTCATTTCTATTGGCTGGTAGATACGCTTAAGCTAGTTTTCTGTTAAGCCAAAAAAAAAAAAAGGTTGTGTAACCAAATACGAATCAAGGCACAGTGAATGTGTTAATGATTTTGTCTCTGTGAAAATTGACATTTTGAAACGGAGTAGGAGCTGTTACAGGCTAACGCGCAGAGAAACCAAAGCAGGTGGAAGGTCCTGGCACCGGGAAAGAACTGGATTGGGGTGATCGCGTGGGTTATCTGAGTGCTCTGGGTTCCAGTTCCAAGCACTGGAAGCTTCTAGCCATGAGCAGAAAACCGTGTACACCATGTCACCCAGTGAAGCCCATATTCAACTGTCCTGGGAGAGCAAGAACTCCATGTGGGAGCCGTCTGGGACCCAGCCCAAGAGGAGACTTCCCTGAGGGAACGGGGGAGGATGTGCTGTAGACAAGGGGCTCAGCTGCCAGACTGCGCTTACTGGGGGTCAGAGAAGTGCAGAACCTGATTGGAGGTTTGAGTCCTGTTTGATCTTTAGCTCTGCCATATAGTTGTCTTACTTAGATGAGGCTCTTATCAGAAGATCCCCTTTGTTTCCCCCTGAGCCAGATGCACACTTTTTAAAAAAATTTTTTTGGGTCGCTCCCAGAGATGCATAGGGGTTACCCCTGGCTTTGCACTCAGGAATTACTCCTTAGCGGTGCTCAGGGGACCATCTGGGATGCTGGGAATCAAACCTGGGTCGGCCACGTGCAAGGCAAATGCCCTACCTGCTGTGCTATTGCTCTAGCACGAGCCAGCTGAACACTTGTCCCTGGATTCTATCACAAAGGTTGGCTTCTGCTGTGGGGCCACCCTGGGTGCTGCTCCCTTGGGCCCTGTTGATGCCAGGCTCCTGTGAGGGGTGTGAATGAGCACTGTTTCCCTCATCTCTCTGCACTGCAGTCGGGGAGTTTGCCCCCCAGGATGTTCTCATCAGTGTCAAGCTCTGCCCTGCTGTGGAGTTTGAAATCTGGGCAAGGAAGGCACCTTGGCTTCCTCTGAAAGATTCCCCGGAAATCTTGGTTGAAGAGAGCAGCTTCGTTCCAATACCAGAAAAATGGCCTTTGTTTACTTTCTATCTTTCCTTAAAGAAACGTCTAGACTTGCCAACAATTGCAGGCCAGCCCGCTCACCCCTGAACTCTACATCTTGTTGGGAGATGCCAAGTATCTCTTTAATTCAGTGGTTCTTGAGCTTTAGGCTGTAAGAATTTAAATAGAGAGGCAGGGCGTGCTGGCCCCGCCTTGGGAAAGTGAACTCCAGGTCTGAGGCAGATTTGAGCCAATTTTATTACTGCAGAGGTGTGAACTCAGGTACTTCAGGAATTTTGTGTGTGGTTGTGTGTGACTGCATGTGTGTGACTGATTGTCCTGCTAGGTGCTGAGCTGCTTGCTAGTTGCCATTGAAAATATTTTAGTGTCAGGAGATAGGTATCGTGTAGCCCCATGTTTCATTCTTGGCTCTTCAGGGCTCCCCCGTGTGCTGCTGGGGGTGGATGCTATTAGAAAATGAAAAAGCTTTGCCAAAGTCATATACCTGCTCGAGTACCTGAATTTCACATTCTTCTAATGCTTGGGGAGAACTTTAGGTTTCATGAGTTGAAGGTTGTTTCTTGGAGTAGCTCGAGGAAGGAAGTTTCTGTCTATCATACGAATCTCTGTAGAAGGTCCTTAAATAACACTTTGTTCAGTATCTTCCTATTATAATACTGATGAGAGAGAAAAGTTCCTCCAACATGAGCCAACTGAGGACGTGGCTGTGTTGTGTGCTTTCACCTAATGTCAGTTTCCAAGAACCCATCAATAGCATTTAGTGAGGCCTTCCTGGGCTTAGCCCCTTTACGCACAGTTTCTCATTTTATGCTAATACAACTGGACAGAGTAGATGTTAACATGCACTAACGAGTGAGGAAATGAACGCCTAGAGGAGTTAAGTCCTTTATTAATAGTGTCCATACTTTATAATGAGTAGCCAAGAGGGCATTTGGGTCCAGACTGACCTGACTGCCCACAGTACCTGCTGCAGTCTACTCTTCCCTGAAGTCTGCCAAGAAGGATGCCCCCACCCCCCAATCCCTTGGGCCCAGCAGCAGCCTTTGAGCACCTCCAGGGGGACTCACAGGCAGGTCTTGTATTGGGAGGGGGATGAGCAATACAGACTCGGGAATCAAAGCCCGGCAGGGAATCCAGGCCCTGCCACTCTTTAGCGACTGGACATGTCGCTTACTTCCTGAGCCCCTGTTAAAGCATCAGTGTATTAATGGGAGACTAACACCCAAGGATAATAGAGATAAGGGCCAGGAAGATTGTTCCATGACTTGGAAGCTGGCCTCACATGCTGGGAGAAAAGGCAGCTGAGATAGAGAAGGGACCAGCAAGTACAGGATGCTTGGAGGGCTTGCTCAGAATGGGAGATGTGTACTGAAAATAGACTATGGACCGACCATGATGGCCACTTAGTACCTGTATTGCAAACCAACACACCCAAAAAGGAGAGAGAGAGAGAGTAATGGAATGTGCCTGCCACAGAGACAGGGAGTGGGGTGGGGGTGGAGGTGGGAGGGAGTATACTGGGAACATTGGTGGTGGAAAATGGGCACTGGTGGAGAGATGGGTACTCAGCCATTGTATGACTAAAACGTAATCACAAATGTTTGTAAGTCTGTAACTGTACCTCATGGTGATTCATTGAAAAAAATAAATAAAGCATCAATGTATTAAGAATGATGATACGGCCTTGATGAGGTTTGGGCTAAACTGAGTTAACAGGCATCGCCCAGAGTGTCTGAAATGGGATATAATGACCATTATTTGAGTGGCAGTGGCTGGGCTACCTACAACTATTGTTGCTGCTGCTGCTACCACAACGATTACTACTCCTGTCCTATGCCAGCATCACCGCCAACATCCCTCGGCGCTTGGCAGTGCAGTGTTGCCCTATTGCCCAGAGGAGGAATGGTTGGTGGAGGAAGCTGTTCTAGTTGACTCTCCTCTTTTCTTCCGTTTACCCTCAACCTGTGCCATCCTCCTCCACCTTCCCTTTTGCTCTCGCTGTCTGAGCCACAGGAGTGACCTGCATCCCTGTTTTGGATGCTGTGTCTCCAGACTGTGCCTGCAGGAGAGTTTTAAGGAGCGTCCTGGGAAGGCCCACACTCTTGGATGGGTCTTATAGACATTACATTTAAATATAGGCCTTATAGGTCCACCTGTGTTTTTCATGTTTTCAGGATGCAACTCAAGGAGTAAGAAGGATGTATAATTCCTGGCATATTTTTTGTTTGCAGCTGCCTTAGATGGAGTGGCTATTTCTTTTTCTCTTGAATTGGGAGCTCTGGGTTGCATTTTAGGGAGGCGAGGGAAGGACAGATCCAGTCGTGAAACCAACTTATTTCCTAACCTTTCTCACCCTTCTCTCTCCTCCCTGTCTAACAGGGGAGTGCATTTAGGGGAACTAGGAGTCATGCTCTTGTGCCATGGGGTGAAGTGATGGAGTAGGAGGCAGATAAGGGAAGTTTCACGAATCATGTTTAGCAACTTGACTTTCATCTCAGAGGAACCTAGAGAGGAGGGATGTGGTGAGATACTTATATCTTTTAAAAATAAAGAACAATGCTATGTGAAGGATGGTTCCCAGGAGTTTGGGCATAGAGAACAATTAGAAAATACCCTCGGAAATCAAGGTAGAGAGAGAAGCATTGGAGAGGTAGGAACGAATTAGGAGATAAATTATGAGCAGCACTCAGAGATGAGTTGAATGGTTGAGTGAGGGAGAGGATCGTTACGGTGCTCTACTCCGGGAATTGGGTGCAGGATGGCACCGTCAGAGGAGACAAGAAAAGGGTTGGGACAAAGCAGGGGAAGGATTGTGAATGGGGTAGTGTGGGACATGTAGGTTAAGAATCTAAATGAGCCACTGGATGGATCTGGAGGTCTGGCTCTTAGAGTATCAACATTCACTTTTAGATTTATTAACGTCCTGGGGGAAGGTGAAGCTGCCCAAAGAGAACATACAAAGTCGAAGAGAAAGGATGAGAACTATTATATGGTCCAGTAATACCACTATAGGCATTTATCTAAAGGAAATAAACAGCAATAATCTGAAAAAAAATATTTGTACCTCTGTGTTTATAGCAGCACTTTTTTTTCACAACTTGCCAAACCATGAAATTGAGCTAAATACACATCAGCTGATAACCAGTTAAAGAAACAGTGGCCGATACACTTCGTGGAAAGCTTTTCTGACATTACAACAGGTGAAGCTGTGCCTTTTGCAACAATACAGGTGGTCCATGAGGTGATGATGCTAAGGGAAGTAAATCAGAAAGTGAGAACAGTTGCAGGATGGATGGGAAACACACAATAAAAATGATTCTCAGGCATGGTGAAAAGCAAAGTTGTTACCAAGGAGCAAAGCGAAGGCAAGGGGAGGGAAGGAGAGGGGGTAGGGCAGAGGGGGTTCTCTCTAATAGTGGGGTGGTACGGGAACTGTGGGTGAGTGAGACTTCTAGACAGAGAAGGGTGTGAATCTTTACTCCTCAAATTGAGTAGTATTGTGGGGAATAATTGGGGAATCAAGAAAGTTCTGTAAGTCGAAGAGGGAGGTAGAGGAGAGGGAGTAACTGAGGACAAACTGGATTTGTGATGGATGATTCTTTTTTTTTTTCCCTAAGATTGGAAAAGGCGATGGTAGGAGCGAGCTGGGGGAGCAGAATCAAGAGTTGACTGTGAGTCAGAAGCAGAGCTGGAGGTATAAATTTGCGGGTCATTAGCATATAGATGGCTCTGAAATAACGAGAATGAATGAAATCACGCGGGGGGAGAGGAAGTTTCAGGCAACCCTGAATGGCCTTGAAAATTCCTAATGTGGAGAAAAAGTGTTTTCTAACATCAGACACGCTTGACTTTGTGTGCTAGTTCTCTAGCTCTATGGGGGGTTAAGTTCAAATGTGTGTGCTTTTTTCCTCACTTGGTACAGTTGGAAAACTGGACGAAGATGTTTAGGAATCCCTTTCATCAAGAGGTGGGTGTGTCTGTGTTTGCCTTCCGAAGTCCCCCCTCCTAAAATTAATCGTGTTGTTCTTGGGATTCCTGTTGACTGATGAGCGTGGTAGTTAAGGTAGCTTAGTTTCAGAGACTGAGGTCTGGTAGATTCTGAGTGTGTTCTCTTGAACCATGTCAGGAAACCAGTGTTTCACTACTCACTAGTCTCATGAGTGAATCCCCGTGGAACCAGATGCAAAATTCCTCATCAGCCTGTAGAACTGGGGCAAAGAAAGCACCATAATTGTCTAAAGTCACAGTTTTAGACTGACTGGTTACACAGAGAAAGAGTCTTGGGATTGTGTTTGCACCCACACATGCAGGATAATATGGAGGAAAGAGTTATATTCATGGAAATAAATCAGAATTTAATCTAGTTGTATGATGAAATGGAAATCCGAAAGGTCACGGAATAATACATCATACATGAAATGATAAAATACAGAAGGCACATTTTACAGACCAAATGGCATCTCTTAAATAATTTCTTCAACAAATATTTAAGGATCTCCTCTCTCCCTGTGCCTGGCAGGGCAGAAGGTGAGGAATGGAGAGGTACATGGGATGAACACTCAAATACTGTCGCCGACTTAGTGGAGGGCTGAGGGTGTCGCTTCAGTGCTAGGAATGGCCACAGAGAAGCCCAGTGTGTCTGATTGTGAATGTTAATGACTGTATCCCACCAGCTCCACACTTTCCATTGTCTAGGCTGGATTTAACCACAACCATCTTTGGAGGGAGCTATTCTCTATTCAACAGATGAAAAAACTGGCCCTTGTGAACCTTAATCTCGGTCAAGATAACACAGCAGTAAAAGACATCCACCTGTGTTTAACTCTTAGGTTTAAATTCTCATCACCAGAGCACGATCTTCTTGCCATCCAGAACCACCCTCTTAATTTCCCAGAAATCCCTCACCTGAAACTTGGGCAGGCATTAGGATCAGATGAAGTGGGGGTGGGATGGGCAGGTTCCAAACCCTAGTAGAGGTCGGGCCAAACCTCAAAATAGGTTCTCTCTTGTGGCCATATGGTGCTCCTTTCTGAGTTGGCATTGGGAGGATTGGTGCTGAATGGTGATAATAGCCATGGACTTAGAGCGCCCCCACCCACAGTTTTCTTCCTGCACAAGGATTGGGATCCCAGAGGGAAGGGGAGAACTTGATGAGTCTAGAACGTCAAGATTTTTATCTATTAAATCTCGAAAGAAATCTCCTCATCCCAGTTAGACTTCAGCAGGATGGCTGTTCCCTGCCAGGGTGCTTCCACATTGTCTAGGTTCATAGTATAGTCACAAGGGTAGTGGGTGTCAGTCTCAGGGAGGGCAGGAAGTGTTTTCTCAGTCTCTTGCCCCTCCTGGCAGCCAGGTCTCACCAAAAGAGCTGGTCCATCGCATTATCGCCCGTGGATGGGTGCTACTGTGTTGGTGTGAAACCAAAAGAGGGACTATATGTCACTGGACTTTTAGGGAGGGAGGATGTTCCTGTGCTGCAAGGAAAGGCATTGTGTAGGCTGGGGAGCCCATGGCACCCTCCATTCAGAGAGTCAGACTGAGAGGAGGAGATACGGAAACACCCTAAGATTGGAGGTGTGTAGGGAAGGTGTAAAAATCTACACTTCAGGATGGGTCTAGGCTGGCTGGAAGGCCATCCTGGGGGTCTGGGTTAACTCTTCATCCTGGAAAGCAGTTGGAATGGGACATTCTTCCAGTCGTTGTACATTTCAGAACCCTCTCTGCTGTGGGCTTCTCATCGTGTAAGGGTCCTTCTTGGTGTCTTGGGTCTGGTGGTCGCATTCATGCTGCAGGGGAGTCAGCCTTAGGGCTCTGACCAGTTATGTCAGCTTGGCTTCTGGATTTCTCAAAATGGGGCCACTTCAAGCAAAAAAAAGCCACTTTTTTTGGTTTTTAACCTTTTTGGGGTCATACCTGGTAATGTACAGGGGTTACTCCTGGCTTTTGCACTCAGGAATTACTCCTCACAGTTCCCAGGGGATCATATGGGATGCTGGGAATCGAACCCAGGTAAGCAGTGTGCAAGGCAAAAGCCTTACCTGCTGTGCTATCGCTCCAGCCCCAAATTGTCTCTTTTCTTGCTGGTGTTCACCTACAGGCTCTCAGTCCTGAGAGTCTGGACTGCGAGGCCTTATGTGACCATAGGGCTCTTCTAAACCCAGGCCTTGTTCCCATTCAGGCACCTAGACAATTGGGAGTTTTAATACCTGCAGTAGTCATGCTCCGTGGTGACTCTGAGTCCCATGGAGGCCACTAGGAAGTACTCCATCAGAAGGGGGCTGCAGGGTAGAAGGCATGTCCAACCAAAGGCTCACAGAGCCAGCCTTTCAAGGCAACACATTGGCAGGTTCCAAATGACCCTAGTAGAGGTCACGCCAAACCTCAAAATAGGTTCTCTCAAAATCCAGGGTCACCTCAGACCCCCCCCCAAAACAAACAAACAAACAAAAATAAAAGCTAAAACCAACCAACCAACCAACCAACCAAACAGAAAACCAGGGTCATTGTCCATTGTGTCTATAGCAGTAACTAATATTTACCAGAAGCTTCCTGTGTGCCAGGAATTGTGCCAAGCATATCACGGAGATTTTATCTGTTCATTTAATTTAATTTTATTATCACTTTGAACAATCATTTGTCATGATTAAGACAGCACCCAACCCTTTTTGAATAGACAAAGTGTACCAAGGCCAGCTAGAGCAATAGCACAGTGGCTAGGGCTTTTACCTTGCACGCAACAGATCTGAGTTTCATCCCCAGGATCACATATGTCCCCTGAGCACCACCAAGAGTAATTTCTGAGTGCAGAGCCAGGAGTAATCCCTAAGCATCACCAGGTATGACCCAAAAACAAACCAAAAAACAAACAAAAAAAACTACCCAAAGTTTTACAAAGAGGCGTAGAGAAAGTAGGTAACTTACCCTTGGTTGCATAGTTGGCAAGTTGGGGCCCAGGAATTAACGGAGACCTGAGTCCTGTCTTGTGGACCTGTAGATGCCAAAGGGAACATGTGTTCAAGGTAGAAAATTGATGAAGTACTCAAGCAAACCACATCATCTGTAGCCTCTCTGCACAGAGAACCACTGTTAATGTTGTCTTCATGCACACGTGTGTGGTTTAAAAATAAATGGAGTTGCTCTAACCACTGAGAATGCTTTTTTTCAGTCTTCATAATATTTTGAAGATTTTCCAATGCAAAATATTTTCCAACTCCCTGATTTCTAATGGCTGCCAAGTATTTGATGGTATAGAGAAATCTGTAATCTCTATTATTGGAACTTGAGGTGGTAACAAATTTTGTGGCTGTAAATCATGCCACAGCTAGCAATGCTGCTCATGCCTCGGTGCATGTATCTCAGAAGACCACCCAAGAATGAACTCTTATGAGCATGAATTCTTTTTATTTATATTTATTTTTATTTATTATTGAGTCACCATGAGATACAGTTACAAAGCTTTCATGTTTGAGTTTCAGTCATACAATGATTGAACACCCATCCCTCCAACAGTGCACATTTTCCACCACCAATGTCCCCAGTATTCCACCTCTCCCACCATCCCACCCCTCCTCCTACTTCTCTGGCAGATAATCTCCCCCATACTCTCTCTCTCTCCTTTTGGGCATTATGGTTTGCAATACGAATACTGAGAGGCTATCATGTTTGGTCCTTTATCTACTTTCAGCACACATCTACCATCCCGATCGAGCCCTCCAACCATCATTGACTTAGTGATCCCTTCTCTATTCCAGATGAGAATGAATTCTTACAATCTACCTTTATGCATATAAAAGTATGTGAGATGTAAAGACTTAGGTCACTTGTTTCATTGTAAATTGCCTTGATTTTTAGTAAAATAATTTAATCTGGTTGACATGGATGAGCTCTTTATGGATTAAAATGTGACTCCAACCTTTTGCTATATTTGTAGGCAATTGTTTACCATATGACATGCCCTTTTATATTTTACGTATACTGTTTTTTTGTTGTAAGGAAGTTTAAAATGTCTAGGTAAGCAAATGTACCAGTATGTGCCTTGACTCTTGCTTCTAAGCTGTATGATAGATTAGTGGTTGCCAGCTTTTTCTTTTGAGACGGCCACACCCAGTGGTGCCCAGGGGCTCTTCATGGCATTGTCCTTAGGAGTGATCCCTCGTAGTACTCAGGGGATCATACATGGAACCAGAGATTGAATCAGGTTGGCTGAAGGGACTGCATGCAAGGAGAGTTCCTGATCTCTGGGACTTTCTTCTGGGCTTGATTGCCAACTTTTTGTACCCAAGATTGGCTCCAGTATGTTCTTCAGTGATTGAAAAGCATGGATTTCAGCATCTACATTCAAAAGAGAATTCTTTTACTACTTTTTAAGTCACTTATTTGGTAGTTTCACTGAATATCTTTGCTTTGTAGGCGTTTAGGAGACATAAGCAAGGGGGAATGTTTCCCACTTGTGTTGACCTTCTCTATGCTCTTGAAATGTTTTTCTCCTTTTATTTGTTTGCTTTTGGGCCACACCATGCCATGTTTAGAGATTACGTGGCACTGCACTCAGGAATTACTCCTGGTGGTGCTCCTGCGACCATATGGGACCATATGGGACCATATGGGACCATATGGGATGCTGGTCAACAGAGGTTGACAAAATGCAAGGCAAGTTACCTACCCACTGTGCTATTGTTCTGGCCCCTTAAAATGTATTTTTCAATATAGTGGAGGAGAAGGTCTTTCTTAACAAGCTCAGATGGTCTCCACTGAACCCATCAGTGCCAGCTCTGCATTTCATAGAGAAAATGTTATAGAGGAGGATTCTTTAGTAGAGGCTAGAATTCTCAGGATTGATCTGGAATGACTTTCAGCCTCAGTGAATATACACCAAGAGATACACCAAGATACACCAAGACATCAGGATGCCTTGAACCCTCATCCTTGAGCCTCAGATTACAAAATCACAGGCTCCTTGCTCATACCCGTTGATCCCAGAGGGTCCCGGTTGTCCTCCTTCTTGAACTGACCTCAGCCCCCACTGTAACTTAGGAGTTATCACTTGACTTCTTCATTGGTGCAGTAGAACCCACAGACGAGTCTTTGGCATATAGACAAGAAAACTTAGCTCGCAGCACGGAGGTCCTGGATGACCCTCTAGGTCTCTTTCTCAGACTTGTGCAGAAGTTCCTTCTTTTGAGTTCACCAGTAAACACTAGATTCTTTGTCCTTGGAGCAGTGGCAGGCAGCATCCATGGTGATCATTTGATAGTTTTAGGTTACTGTCTTGGCCTGGACATCCGGTGGGGGGTGGGGTCATAGCTGCTGGATTGCCACTGTTGAGTCCTCTAGTTCCAATGAGAAAAGGGAGAAGAGTTGGTTTCCTGCTCTTGACTCAACTCTGCCAATCTGTGGGTGGCTTAAAGGCCATGTGGTAGGTCCCAGCAATGGCATCTGGGGCTAGTGTGGGTGGAAATGATGGGATACTGGGACTCCAGGCAGGAGATTCAGAAGAAGACGTGAGAGCCGGAACTCCCTGCTACAGGGAAGAGCTTCTTGTGGCCCCGACAGGAACCCAGGTAAGGGCTCTCGCACGGTGTTGATTATGATCATTTCCTGTGAGGATCCAGGTCTGGGGAATGCCTGCCCACCCATCCCAGGTGGACAGAGAGTTCCCCGGGCTGTGCCACGATGCAGCTTCTCAAACTCCACTACCCGTCCCCCTCCACTCGTAGCACTTGCCAATTGCTTTGGCAGAGCGACTCCCACGATGACTCGTTTTGAGATACCAACAGTTTCACAGCTGACTGTCAAACGAAACATTTGGCTCCCCAGAGCTGGCAAGAGCTGGCCTGGCTCCCCGCAGGCTGCAGGCTTACCCTGTGAGAGGGCTCGGAGCCTCTGTCTGAAGGAAGGCCTGCTTCTGTTCTCTGGGGCGAGTCATTCTGGTCAGACGCTGGTTCCCTTGGGAGGCCTTGGTAACTTCTCAGTGGGGTCCTGTCATTCAGCCCCTTCCCAACCTGTGCACCTGGGTCGTGCACCCCAGAAGGGAACAGGGGCCCATTTCAGTGAGAGCATTACCTGTTTGCCGCGCAGGCTGCAGACATTCCTCAGGGCTCTGAGCGTCCAACATCACTGGCTGAGTTTAATGTCTCACCTCCTGGGGTCTGTCTCCTGATCTGTAGGATGACAGAGTTAGGGGTGATAGTATAACATTGCATGCAGCCAGATTTGGTTTGATCCCTGGCATCTCATATGGTCTCCTGAGCCCCACCAGGAGTCAGCCCAGAGTACCAGAGAGTGTGACCTAAAAACCAAAAATCAACCAACCAACCAACCAACCCAAAATAAGCAACAACAAAAAAGATGGGGGAGTTGGAACTGGTGGTTTCTAGGTCTCTTCCAGATCCAGATTGAACATGCCATGATGATAAGAAATTTTGAACAGTGATAGTCACTGTCCTCCCGTTGTTCATCGATTTTGCTCGAGTGGGCCCAGTAACGTCTCCATTGTGACACTTGTTACTGTGTTTTTGCCATATTGAATATATCACGGGTAGCTTGCCAGGCTTTGCCGTGCGGGCGAGATACTCTCGGTAGCTTTCTGGGCTCTCTGAGAGAGGCAGAGGACTCGAACTTGGGTCGGCCATGTTGGCCTCTTGCAAGGCAAATGCCCTACCTGCTGTGCTATAGCTCCAGCCCAACAATGGTAGTATTTAACAATAATTTTATATATAATTATTTATATATATATACATGTATACATAAAATTTGGGGGGGGGGTTGGGCCACACTCAACGATGCTCAGAGGCTTATTCCTGATCAGTTCAGTAGTGACCCCTGGCAGTGCTTGAAGAACCATATTCAGTGCTGGGGATGGAAGTGAGGTTGGCTGCATGAAAGGCAAGTGTCTTATCTCCTCCACTGTCTCTCAGGCCTCTATCAACAGTGATATTAACCACTGCTGGGTGAAATGGACAAGAACACTCCAAGTCTCTTGGCAAACGATGTGATTTTTGTGTGCCTTCACCCTGGTGATGGAACTCACGTTCAAAAGAAATGAAAGTACCGGGCCACATTTCTTAGCCACAGAAGACTGACACCTTGAAAGACGATGGGTTAATAGATTCAACTCCAACGTTCCCTGTAGCTCCGGCTCAAGAAGAAAGGGCCCCCTGGGAAATCAACAGGAATTCGTTCAGACAGATCAACTCTAAATTATGAAGGGATTATCCAGGTTAAATCTTGCCTTCATGCCTTCTGACTGCATCTATTCTGCGTAATTACTTATTTAGTTGGCAGATCTCCTCTCTTCCCTTGCAGCCCGCAGGGAATCCCCTTGATGAGATGGGGCAGTGGAGAGAAAAGGCAGCGGGCTGGCAACTAGGAGACCCAGTTTCTAAATGGTTGCAAGACTCCAGCGGATCTATAAGTGGATAGACATGGGAAGTGTCATGCTAAGTGAAATTAGTCAGAAAGAGAGGGACAGATATAGAATGACTGCGCTCATTTGTGGAATATAAAATAAAATAATATGAAACTAACACCTAAGGACAGTAGAGACAAGGGTCAGGAGGATTGCTCCGTGGTTCGGAAACCTGCCTCATGTTCTGGGGGAAAAGGTAGTTGGGATGGAGAAGGGACCACTAAGTCAATGATGGTTGGGGAGATTTCTTGGAATGGGAGATGTGTGCTGAGAGCAGACTAAGGACCAATATGATGGCCTCTCAGTATCTGTATTGCAAGCCATAATGCCCCAAAGGAGAGAGAGAGTAAGAAGGAAGGTTCCTATCATAGAGGCAGGGGGTAGAGTCTGCTGGAAGTGGTGGGAGGGATACTGGGGACATTGGTGGTGGAAAATGTGCACTGTTGGAAGGATGTTCAATCATTGTATGACTGAAACTCAAACATGAAAGCTTTGTAATGGTATCTCACGGTGCTTTGATTAAAAAAGAAGACTCCAGCAGATCCTGACTCCCATTGGAGACTTGGATGTATTTACTGAAAACCAAAGAATGGGGGACAGGCCAGAGATTCCTGAAGTAGGGTGCATTTCAGAACCTGGCTGATAGTGTGGCCTTGACTCCCAGCTGCTTTTGGGGTTCAGAATTCTCCAGAACAGACCCAGACCTGTGCTGGAGGTAATCTGCTTGAACAGATTTTTGGGACCACGCAAACAAGTCCTTCCCTCCTCAGTAATCCAATGGAAAAAAACCAGAATACTTCTGAAGGCCTGGACGGAGTTGGGGCTCTTGGTCACTTTTGCCCAAATTCCTCTGGTCATAGTAGGTACCCATGGCCAAGCAGGGCATCCTGGGGGTATGTGCCACTCATCATGATGCTGCTGGTTTTAGAACGGGTGAAGATTGTGGAGAGCGTGCACCCCCAACCCTCCTCCCACCCCCCAGGCCCTTTCAACCTTGGGTCCCCCAGAGGAGCCCTGTTTTCTTTATCTCTCCTAGTGGCTGGAAGCCAAGTGCCAGACAGAGCTGCCAATCCTATTTGAAAATTTTTATTTCCCTGAGAGCCCAGCAAGCTACCGAGAGTCTCCCGCCCGCACAGCAGAGCCTGGCAAGCTACCTGTGGCGTATCCGATATGCCAAAAACAGTTAACAATAACAGGCCTCATTCCCCTGACCCCAAAAGAGCCCCCCATATGCCATTGGGCTACGTTAGCAGCCAGTATGCCATTGGGCTATGCTAGCATACAACAGGGATGAATGGAGTTGTTGCTGGTGCCCACTCTAGCAAATCGATGATCAACAGGATAACAAGTGACAAGTGACATTGCAGCTAAGCCTCAACTCTCCCCTCTGTGAAATGGGACCCTGACTCCATCTCAGTGCCCTCAGGTGGCCGAGAGGATTGAGGAGAGGAAACATCGGGGCAGTCCAAGCCTGATGCATGGCATGTTATTGCTCTGAGGAAGAGTTCATTCCGTTTTCCTGCTTGTCGTTGAGCCCTTCCCTCCTCATGGCTGGGTTGTCCTCTCAGCCACCTGCCCTGCTTCTAGTGTCCCCCTCATGAGCCTGCGCTCTCCTGCCTCCAAGCCTGAGAGAGCTCCCCTCTGCCCCGTGCAGCTTCTCTTCCGTGTGAGTGTTGTCTTTCCCGGGATGATCAGCCCGGGTCCCACCTCCTCTGCCCCCAGCCGGCAGTGCCCCACAGCCTCCCTCTCTCTGCTTCACCTGGCGTGACCTCCCGTTTCCGATTGATGTCTCCTCTGCCGTGCGGTCTTCAAGGGCGGGATGCGCGTCTGATCTGCCTGGCTCCCGCGCATCGCAAAGGACGTGGCTGGGGCCCAGGCACGAGGTGCTGAATGATTAAAGACCTCGTTGTGGCCTCCCCCACGCGCTCACCTTTATCTGGGTGACAGACCCGGGCTGAGGCGCCCAGCAGGGGGTACAGGACTCCGGAGACTGAGATAAGAGCGAAGCTCCGGAAAGGGCCCTGGGCCAGGTGGTCTCCGAGGCCACCTGAGCGCTGCATGCCACTGATAAGCGCCTGGCCTGGTGCCATTTGCAGAAAGCCTCAGAGCCCCTGCCAGGCTGCATGCCACAGGGAAGAGCCCTGTGTCATCCAGTGGCGGCTGGGTCTGGACCTGGGTCCCTCCTGGTGCTGCCGACATTGTGTGGCTGTTTCTAGAGCTTCGTTTGGCTGGACAGTGCTGCAACAGTCATTTCTTTTTTTGTTGTTGTTCTTTGTTGGATGAGTTAGGCCTTGGAGCCTGAGAGAACCAAGTTGAAATGGAGACTGAGGCTTGTAAAATAAAAAACGAGAGGGAGGACAGGGTAGGGCAAAGGAGCCAAGTGTTTTGGCTGTGATTTTGCACCTTTTGTGGACACTTAAAGGTATTTGTCCCTTGACCTTCAGCTCAGGAAATGACGTCATCTTGGACCCAGGGACTCAGACCAGCACTCATTGTCACTCACACCTCCACCCCCACCTCAGCCCTACCACCTTCTCCGATCCTCCCTTGTCTGACCTTCACTCAAGTCTCCTTTCCTTCCTTTCTGCCTCTCCGCAGGGCTCCCTGCCGTTCCGACAATCCATTATAAGGATCTGTCCCCTATAATGCATCATCCTTCTGCACCAGAGTGATGCTTGGAAGATCTAAATAAAGTCCCAGTTCTCTCTTGCTCAGAACCTTCCTGGGCACCAGTTTCAGTTAGAATGAAATCCCAATTCCTCATTATAGGAAACAGGACAGTCCCCCCAAGAAGTGGGACCGGGGGCCTGGGCCATCCTGGTGGTAGAGCATCGGTCTAGAGCATCATCATCCCATATGTGATCCCCACAGCACAACTCTCAAGGTGATTCTGGTGCACGGCAATCAGGTGTGTGTGGGCGGCACAGCGGATGGGAGGCGCCAAGATCAGAGTAAGTGAGTGTGGTGGCTCTTGTGTGATTTCCCAGCCAGCACCCCAAAAGAGCAAGCATCTTGTCATTACAGCTTTCAAAGAAATGGATGTGGGTAAGCAGAGAGACAAGAATTGAATACCGTGATACAGGAGTTCTTTGGGGAAATAGCAACTGTTAAACTGTGAGATATCAGAAATCGTAAGCATTTCTTTGAACAAAAATCAGTTTGAATTGGACAGTGCTTAACTGAGAGTTATTAGGAGAGTTCCATGTACAGAGGCCGGGGGGAAAAACTTAGAAAAGCAGAGAAGCAGGCAAGGCTGTGATCTGGCTGGCTGGCGGGGGATTGGTTGCAGTAGTTGGGAAAGCCTACTTAGCTGTTCCTGATTGGTTGTCCTTAGGCTTTGATTATTATTATTCACGGTCCTCCCATTGTTCATCGATTTGCTCGAGCGGGCCCAGTAATGTCTCCATCATGATGAGACTTGTTGTTACTGTATTTGGCATATTGAATTCGTCACAGGTAGCTTGCCAGGCTCTGCCGTGCAGGCAAATACTCTCAGTAGCTTGCCGGGCTCTCCGAGAGGGGCGGATTATTATTATTATTATTAATTATTATTATTATTATTATTATTATTATTATTATTTGTAAGCGGGGTTGTCAGTTCATACCCTGCAGTGCTCAAACCACTCCTGGTTTATGTCAGTTTTCGTACAGTGCCAGGGTTCAAATTCTGGGCTTCCCACTCTCACACACTAACTTCTGGCACCAAACATAATTCTCTTCAGTAGTAGAGTTCTCCTGGCTTGGCCTCCAATTCACTGTCACTTCCTCCTCCCATTACTCCTCTCATCTTTCATTCCATTACTTCTTAAAACTTCCTCCTTTCTCCGCAGGTTCATTTATGTGGCGTCCTCTGTAGTCTTGAGGAAATGGGACCTCTGCTTCTGAGCAGAAGAGTGGGGAGGTCAGAGGTGAGTTTGGCGAAGACTGCCAGTTAATCATGCATGGCAGGTTGGCACGGGTGCCACAGAGAAGCAGGGAGCAGGGCCCCCAGAGCTAACAGTGAGTGAACCACATGGGCTCAAACATGAAGGAGAGACAGGAAGGAGGGACAGGAAGGAGAGACATTTCTGAGGTGGGCCATGTGGGGCTTGTTGACTGTGTGTGAGATAGAGCGAATGTGTGTTGAGCAGGCATATATTAATGTTACAATATTTATGAAAGAGTCATGTTGGGTGTATGAGTAGGTTGTATGCATGAGTGTGTGAGAATGTTTATGTGTAAGAAAGTGTGACATATGTGAGTATGAATGTGTGTGTGAGAGGCAGGAGAGTATATATGTATGAAAGGGTATGGGTATGAGGGGCACAGTGAGTGTGTGTGAGAGAGGACGTGGATGAGAGAGAGAATGTGTGTAGACAAGCATGAATGGCAGAGTGAAGGTGGGTGTGGGCACAGTGAGTGTGTATGTGTGAGAAGTATGTATAGAAAAGTGGTGTGAATTGTGTGTATATGTGTGAGAGGGTGTGTGTGGGCACTGAATATGTGTATGTGTGTGAGAAGGTGTGTGTGTGAGAGAGAATGTGAATGTGTGTGTGAGAAGTGTGTGTAAGAGAATATAAATGTGCGTATGGTGAGAGGAAGAGTGTGAACTTATATGTATGTGTTTGAGAGGTTGTTTGGAGGGTACTGAATATGTTTATGTGTATGTGGTGAATGTGTGTGAGAAAATGTATGTGTGAGGAATAGTGTGAATGTGTGTATGTGTGAGGAAGAGAGTGTGTGTATGTGTATATGTGTGTGAGGAAGAAGTGAATGTGTGTATGTGTAAGAGGAAGAGTGTGAATGTGTGTATGTGTGAGAAATAGGGTGTGAATGTGTGTGAGGGAGGGTATGAATGTGTGTATGTATGAGAGGAAGAGTGGGAATGTGTGTACGTGTGTGAGGAAGAGAGTATGAATATGTGTATTTGTGTGAGGAAGAGTGTGAATGTGTGTATGTATGAGAGGAAGAGTCTGAATGTGTGTATGTGTGTGAGGGTGTGTGTGTGTGTGTGTGTGTACGTGTGAACACTGTGAATCCATGTTGGTGTGAGTGAGAGGGTGTGCCTGTGAGGGGGAGAGGTGACGTGTGAGAGTGAGGAGGGTGTGAAAGAAGATGAAGAAAGTGGTGGGGCGCATGTGTGGGCTTGTGAGCATGCGCTCTAGAAGTGGAAAGGGCGGCATCCCTCCCGGTACTTAGCAGCCGAGCTCCCTTGCCAGGAGCTAATTTCCCAGATGCCCTGCAGTCAGGTGCCAATAACCGCCTCTTCCCACCTGCAGGCTTGGCCCGCCACCCCTAGGATTCCCTCTCTCTCCACAGGAACCACAGAGTTGCCAGAACTGGAGCAGGAAGTTGTGGAGATTTGGAGCCAGCAGGGAGGCCCGAGCTGTGGCCCCCGCTCGCGCCTCTCCCTGGTTCTGCTCGTGTTGAACATCTCTGGGCTGTGCTGGGCTCTGCCGGCCCCCGTGTCTGCGGGTGGTCAGGAGCGCTTGGGATTTTCCTGCTTGTGGCCGCTGGTCTCACGGAGCCGAGGCCTGAGCAGAGTTTGCATAGAGCAAGTTGAGGCTTAATAAGTATTTGTGGAATGATTTCAAGTCCAGCAAATTGGGCCCAGCTAAATACACCCGCCTTTTAGCACTTACTTCCTAAGAGAATCAAAGGAATATTTCACCCTGGAGAGGGTGTCGACAGCTAATTTCATTTCTTAGTGAAGCATAGTTGGGGAAAAAAAAACTCCGATTATTCTGGGCTTGTCGGGCTAGTTTCCTCATGAAATGGACGATGTTTGCTTGAGTTCAGCCACTGAAGAAGATGCTTGTTTACTTTTTTTGTAATCCAAAACAAAAATATTTTTATTTTATTATTATTATTTTTAAATTTTATTGAATCACTGTGAGATAGTTACAAGCTTTCATATTTGGGTTACAATCACACAATGATCAAACACCCATCACCCCACCAGTGTACATTTCCTACCACCAATCTCCCCAGTATACCCCCCTTCCCCACCGTCCCCCTACCTCCGTTGCAGACAATATTCCCCATACTTTCTCTCTACTTTTGGGCATTATGATTTGCAATACAGACACTGAGAGATCATCATGTTTGGTCCATTATCTACTTTCGGCACACATCTCCCATCCCAACTAATTCCTCCAGCCATCATTTTTTTTTTTGTGATCCCTTCTCTATTCCATCTGCCTTCTCCCCTCCGCTCATGAGGCA
>JAOXYA010000001.1:66290738-66310043 GCA_028565675.1 Sorex palustris
GGCGGAAAGCCACCGAGAGAGAGCGTGTCAGCACACATCTCGCGGTCCAAACCGGTCCCGTCACACGGGAAAAGGACACACACAGACACACAGACACAGACACAGACACACACACACACACACCCGTTCTACAATGATTCTTTAAAAAAAAAAATCTTGGGGTTGGAGAAATAGTACAGCTGGTAGGGTCCTTGCCTTGCATGGACTTGGGTTCGATCCTCGGCATCCCATATATTCCCTGAGCACTGCTAGGAGTGATTCCTGAGTGCAGAACTAAGAACAACCATTGAGTATTGCCAGGTGTGGTTCAAAATCTAAAATAAAAATTAAAGATCTTGTACAATGTTTTCACAAATCTTGGGAGGACTCAAAGTATCTGTTGGCATCAACCTTGGGGCCAGAACCATAGTACAGTGGGTAGGGCACTTGCCTTGCACACAGCCAATCTGGGTTCAATCCATGGTATCCCAGGTGGTGCTCTAAATCTAGCCAGGAGTGTCCCTGGACACAGAGACAGAAGAAATCCTTCTGCCCCACCAGTTATGGTCTCTCAAACAAAACAAAACTGAACAAAAATATTTCAACCTTTATCAAGTCTACTCAGATACTAGCACAGCAATAAAACTGCAAAAAAGAAAAAGTCAGCAGATGTTTATTTATAAAAACACTAAAAATAAGTTAAGACACTATTAATACCATACAGATGACTCATGGCTTACACAATTATTAATTAATAACAATACCATAATATCTGTGATCAAGTACTACACACTAAGCTCTGTATAGCATTAATTTCTCTTTGTCTAAATGACAGACATTCTTATTCACCCCACTTTACACATAAAAAGACCAAGGCTGGAGTGAAATAAGTATTTTTTCCAAAGCCTCTCACTTCAAATAGGAGAATTAAGATTCTAATTTTCCCTCACTGACATTAAGCTTTCCCTTTTACTAGAATCAAGAAAAATGTAAAGATCAGAGACATTTTCACCTTTTCTGTTTCTTTTGACATTGATTGGTACCCCACTTGGCAGTGGTCAGGGGTTGCTTCCCACTGATGCTGAGGGGACCATGCAATATAGGGGATCAAACCCAGGTCTCCCACATACAAACCATCTAATACAGTCCTTTGTGCTAGCTCCCTGACATTTTTCCAAAAGCACCACCTAGGTTATGTTTTTGTTGTTGTTGTTGTTGTTGTTTATTTTGTTTTGTTTTTTTGGATCACACCCGGTGATGCACAGGGGTTACTCCTGGCTCTGCACTTAGGAATTACTCCTGGCGGTGCTCAGGGGACCATATGGGATGCTGGGAATCTGAACCCGGTTTGGCCGTATACAAGGCAAACACCTTTCCTGCTGCACTATCGCTCCAGCCCCTGCTCCATGGTTTGGTTCTGATCAATCCACCAGCATGAGGGGTGGAGGGTGATGACAGAGCCGATTAGTCATGTGTCAGACTCAGGAAGAAGCTTGGGCCAGGGGTTCTGGGTGGTTGTTGTCAACCGGTGGCCTGACATGCCCAGGACCATGGGACAAGGGATGGGGAGGCCTGAGCCACAGTATCACCCTCTGTGCTGTGCTCATTTCTGGGACTGCCAGGGACTCTGGCACAGAGAGCAGATGGTCAGGAGTTGCCCATGCCAGGCCCTGAGCTGAGTATGCTGCATATTTAATTTATTTTGTGTGTGTGGGGGAGATTCCCTGGGAGATCTTGGGGTTCCTAGCACCACTTCCCCCAGTGCTCACCCCCCTGGTCAGGCGGTTCCTTGCCAGGGCTCAGCAATGTGAGCCTGCCTGTGTCAAGAGTGGCTCATGACCATCGTGGCCACGACCAGTCTGAGCCAGGGATGGGACCGGGCTGTCCACAGCTCAGGTCTGTGCTCCATCCCTTTGCGCCATCTCCCTGACTCTGACCCCCTGCCTTCGAGTTTCTGGTGTTCCAGGGGATCCATTTCCTTCTGTTTTGAGAAAGCTACTCCAGACCCTTCGTATCAAATGACTTCACCGTAGTTGCGTATGGCCCGCGGTGAGAGAGTTTAGGTGGGGGCCACGCCTCTACACAGTTGATAAGTTTTGTGAATTAAGCACTTAGATATCCCTTAGGTTTGGGGGATGGGTCTCGATAGAATCAAAGAAGGAAGAATCTGTCGATCTAGCAGCTTTGGTTCTGGCTCGCTCGTCAACCTGTTGGTGAGTTCCTCTCCGGATCAGATGTTGAACAGAGACCAGGACCACAGGGTGCTCTGAGGGGGGCTTGGGGAGGGGAGATCCGTTCACAAAGCAAATCATTGTAAGGAAATGCGATCATTACCACAGGGTGTAATCACTTCAATGAAGATATTTTGTGAAAGTTTCCCACTGAGCAGGGGAATGATTTCTGTGTCGGCAGCCTAGTCATGCTCACGGCCACCTAATAGTTTTCTTGTGCCTCCCTGAGGAAGACCTCTGCGATTCACATGGAGGGCTCACTGCATCTCTGAAGTAGGGTCCTAGGGCATCAGCAGAGAGCTGACCCCGAGCTTGGTAGGGTCTTCTGCACGCCCTGGGTCTCCCTCCTAATTCCCAAACACGGGTGCTATTCGAGCCCACAAAATCTAGGGAGCACTTAGAGCAATGCATTGGGGTGCTAGTATGATACTTCTTTTGGGGGGGGTTCACCAAATAGGGTGCTCAAGAATTATTTCTGACTGTCCTCAGTCATCACTCTTGGTGGTCCTCCAGGGTCTATATGAAGTGTTAGGGGACCAAATCAGGGCTGGCTGTGTGCAAAGCAAGTACTTTCCCTTGTACTATACTCCAGCTCCTAGATCTGCCCTTTTTTGTTGTTTGTTTTTAATTTTGTGCTACACCCAGCGACCCTCAGGGTTTATTACTACCCTGCACTCAGGGATCACTCCCGATGGGCAGGGGACCATATGGGATGCTGAGTATCAAACCTGGGTCAGCCACATGCAAGGCAAATACCCTTTCTGCTGTACTATGGCCCCATCACATTTTTTTGGTTAGTTTTTGTTTTGGGGCCACACCTGGCTGTGCCTTCAGGAATCACTCCTGGCAGTGCTTGGGGGACCATATGGGGTGCCAGAGATTGCACGTGGGTTGGCCTTGAGCAAGGCAATGCTTTGCCCTGTAATCTATCCCTCCACCCCAATAGATCTGTTCATAGCTGATAAAGAGCTGAGGTTTTGTATACTCCATGCAGATGAGTGGGGTACCCTTTGGTGAAGACTTATCTGCTGCTTTCACAGAATGGCACAGAAAATGTTTTTCATTGTTAATGGTTAAATGCTGCTGGTATTGGGTGAAAGGAAGCACATCAGCCCTTTAGGGAATAAAGTAGAAATGGATATTTTGGGTTTGTTTTTGTTCTAGGGCCACACCTGGTGGTGTTCAAAGCTAACTCCTGACTCTACACTCAGGGATCACTCCTGCTGGGGCTCAGGGGTCATATGGTGTGCCAGGGATTAAACCCAGGTTGGCTGCATATAAGACAAACACCTTACCTGCTGTACTATCATTCCAGTCCTGAAGTAGAAACAGATTTGCAAACTGTAATGTTATTCTTGGGAAATGAAAACACATCAGACTGATTACTTGCAGTGCTATACTGATTCAGCCTAGCAATGGAATCTTAAATGAGTGTGTTTGATACTCGATTGGAGGTCATTTTATAACTGAATCCTAACACCTATGTCCTGTAATTTTTTTTAGTAGATGCTTTTTGCCAAAAGAAAGAAATGGAATCCCCCTCCCCCAAAAAACAACTTCTAGAAAACAGTTTGGATTTCTGTAAAACTTAAGTTGCGATTTTTCATCAAAAAACTTGCAATAGCTACATATCGTGATGGGATCTATTTTTTTTTTCTTAAGAAAAACCCAATTTGGGTGCCAGAGAGATATTATATTAGTACTTGCCTTGCATGCACCATCTGGGGTTTGATGGTCCCCTGAGCCCTGAAGGAGTGATTCCTGAGTGTAGAGCCAGGAGTAACCCCAGAGCATCACCAGGCGTGCCCCCCCACCCAAACAAACAATCCCAGTTTGGTTTAAAATTGCATGGTGTGTTTGAACAGTCGCTGCAGCGAGGGGGGAGAAGTCCCATCTGCCTTCCCACCCCATTGCTGTCCCAGCTGGCTCTGTGGCCCTGAGTGGCATCTGTCCAGCCCCTGGGTGCTCTGCCCACCCGGCTGCGCCTCATGTCCTGTCCAGGACTGGAGTGGGGTGTCTGAGCGTCCCTGGGCGGTGCGGCTGTGGTGGCCGGCTGGGTGCTGGCTGGCACTCAGAGGCCTCGCAAATGTCTCTTCTCCCTCCCTGGAAGAGCCCCACAGGCTTTACACACTCCAGGGATGTTCTGTTGGAGGGTGCGGTGCCTACTGGGAGAATTCGGTGTCCTTCGGAGCCCCTGAGGGTGCCCCACGGATGCTGCTCTCCCTGCACTCCCTGCACCCATGGACTCACCTGGGGTCTGGGTGCTGCTAGGGGCTCCTGTCAGGAAGAAGCAGGCAGTCAGGCATGTCACTGTCTGAAGAGGTGGCCAGAAGGAGCTGCCGGGTGTGGACTGGGCACAACCCCCTAGGCCCCCAGAGTCCTCCAGACGTGGGGAAGATGCCCCTTCATCCCCGACCAGCCTGCAGGCAACCTACACAGCCCCCGAGCCCCAATTTCCTTGCTCACGGCTGATTCCCACTGGCCGTGGGCAGTGGGGAGGGTGCCCTGCTTTCTGCCATCTGATTCTCTCCAGTACCTTTCTGGAGGCTGAGAGCCAAGAAAGTCAGAGTTTTTTTTTTTTTCCCCAAAGCTTCCGTCTGTTATGACTGAAAGTTCAGCTAATTAGATCAGATGGTCACATGGCACATTTCCAGCTGGCCAGGGAGGGCATGAGATGGCTTCCTCCTGCATGCCTGCTCCCTGCACTTTCTGAGGCCAGTGGCCCAACCACACACACACACACACACACACACACACACACACACACCCTTACACATCAAACTCACTCTCATGCTTGCACACAAGAACACATTGGTACACACATATTGTTTACACATATGCATGTACACACACCCTCATAGGTTTGTTTACACACACATGCACACACTCACAAATATGCACATACACACATTTACGCATGTGCACACACACATACACCCTTACACATCAAACTCACTCTCATGCTTACACACACAAGAACACATTGGTACACACATACTGTTTACACATATGCATGTACACACACCCTTATAGGTTTGTTTACACACATGCACACACTCACAAATTTGCACATATGCACATTTGCGCACATGTGTGTGCACGTGCGCGCGCGCACACACACACACACACAAGCTCTGAAGAGCAGATGGAGAAGGATTAGACAGCAGAGAGCACGGGAGGAGAGGTATGGGTCTGGGGAACAGGGTATGGGGCTGGGGGACAGAGGTAGAGACAGACACTTTGGGGGTGACCAGGGATATTTTAGCAGACAGACTTCTCAGGGGCAGAAGGAACTACGACCCTGAGGTGTCTCGCCTCATACAGTCCCTTTGTGACTCCCTGTCCCCAGAGCTCCGACCTTTCAGAGTGAGCACGTGTGCTCGGGCATAGGGGACCGATGTCAGTGTTGGGGACCTGGCCCCCCACCTCTGCCTGTGCTGATGTGTGGGGACATCCCCTGTCCTCACTCCACCTGGACACGCCCTCCAGGGCCTCTTTCTCCCTCCCTCTTTCCACAATTACAGCACCTTGTCTGGAGCGCTGGTTTTTGGTGACCCCATGAGCCACCGCACACCCTCCCAGGGGCTGCCCACCTCCTGGTGTCCCTTTGCTCCTTGTGTTCCAGCTGACTCGGCCTTCTTGACCTTGGCCCCTGGCCCCTTGCCACTTCCGGTTCCTAGGGGCAGGGCCTGCAGGCGGCCTGACCCCCTCCCCTGCAGAACCTTCCTCACACATTCACCATGGCACCAGGGTACCCACCTCTCCCCTCCCAACCCAACCCACATCCATGATGCTGCTGGGTCTCCTCCTGGCAGCCCCTCCCGCCCTGCCCCTCCTGCTCTATTGCTCCCAAGCTGGGGGGCTGCCATCTTGGCCTGGGGGTGTCTTGGGACTGAGAACCCCAGGGCTGAGCTCCAACTCTGTCTTTCCCCTGAAGCCTTTTGGCTGATGTTATGTAAAACTGCCTAATGAGGTAAACATTCTGAGCTCAGAAGCTCGGGCCCCCTGCGGGTATCCACCCAGCTCCCTCTCCCCACCCCGCCTCCAGCCCAGCCTGCGGGAGGCTCTCCTTCTGTGTCTCTGGGGAACTGCCTCTTATTTTAACACCGGGAGTCAAGGAGAGCCAGCCCCCAGAGGCCAGAGCCGGGAGCCCAGGGCCTCACCCCCACATTAAGCATCCCCACATCTGCTAGTAGTTTGGCATCTTGGCGTTTTGCCCACCTGTCCTGCTCTCCCGACCCCTCCCTGCCTGCCAGACTTATCCCAACTCCATCACCTACTCAGAGTTTGTGGCGAGAAGACCAGCCTTCTTCTCCTTGGATGAGCTTGTTTGCACGGGATGTGCATGTCAGGGATTACCTGCCTGAGAGCATTTTTTTTTTTCATTTTTCAGCCCTTGGGACCTCCAAGGGAGTGGGTGGGGAGAAAGTCAGGTGAAGGCATGGATTGTCTGACAGAGGATGAACACAGGACCTTTGATGGGGTTATAAAGTAGTGTCTAGAGCTACTGCTGGACATTGAAACCGACAGAGCATCCTGAACATAGGTAATTTCAGAACAAAAATAAAATAATAAGATTAAGCCTGTCCCAGGATGGGGTATAGAGTCAGCATTGCAGATGAAGCAGTGAAGAGAGGGTTAACTTTGCCAGGGTTTTAGGAGCCGGGAAGGGAGGGGGTCGGGGATAAAGTACAAGACTTGAGCTGAGGACTTTCGTGTTCTGCAACAAATCCCAAACCCACTGCACTGGCGTGATTGCCGGCTTCAAGCCACAATTCATCTGAATGCACGGGGCCAATTTTGTGCTGAGAATTAGTTGGAAGTCTGGCCTGGAGGCATTCTCACAGCTCCTGCATATTGGAAGTTGTTTTCTTCCTCTGAGCAGACTGAGCAGGACCCCGCCAGGGAGAGCTGGGCCCAGCCTGGTCCCTCCCAACCCCCCCTTCTCCCCCCCCTCCCTTTGCCCCCTGCCTTGTTCAGTATTCCTGGCCAGAGCTCTGTGCTGGATGCTGCATGGGGCTGGGGGAGCCTGTGAGGAGCTCTGCTCTCCCCATCGGATGCAGTGTTCCCTGTGCCAACCAGACAGGGCTGTGTGCTGTGTAATGTTGACTGGCTACCCAGAGAACACAGACTGATGTCCTGACCTCCTCATCAAAATCAGTGCAGACTCACTGCAAGGGAAAAAAACCAAATCAGAATAAGACACAGAACTACTATCTGGCCTGGGTATAGCTGACTTGTTTGTGTTTTTCAGCCTTACCAGAATCTCTTGGTGAATGTGTGTGTGCGCATGTGTGCATGTGTATGTGTGTGTGTGTTTAATTGCTTGTGTTTTAGGTGAAGAATGTTACTGTACCACACACACACACACACACACACCAATACCAAGTGCCACTGTGTCCCTTCATAGTCTGCTGAATCCTTTCAAAGTCCCTCCTCCCCTCCCCATGCACTCAGTTCTCGGCTCAGAGCCCCAGGTCTTTGTTTCCTAGACACAGTGCTTGGTTTCCATCAATATTGCAGGTGAGTGACACTCATTAGCATGTGTCCTTCTCCCTCTGTTGCTATGCATGACCCAACATAGCTCCATTTGTCTTGTCGCAGAAAGCCAAGTTTCCTGTTTTTCTAGGGCTGCGTGGGTTTCCATTGCGTCCAGTGTCCACGGCATCTTTATTTACCCATGTGCTGTTGGGTCTTGGGCTGTTTCCAGACCATGGCAGCTGGTTGAGCAGTGCCACGGTGAACCTACATGTGTGATATCTGGCCAGATTTTGGGGTCGTGTTCTTTGGGGTAAAAGCCAGGAACTGATGGATGATATGGCAATTCTATTTATAACTTTTATGAGGGGCTATAGCGATAGCACAGCAGGTAGGGCGTTTGCCCTGCACGCAGCCGACCCGGGTTTGATTCCTCTGCCCCTCTGGGAGAGCCCGGTAAGCTACCGAGAGTATCCCAGCCGCATGACAGAGCCTGGCAAGCTCGCTGTGGCATAGTCGATGTGCCAAAAACAGTAACAACAAGTCTCACAATGGAGATGTTACTGGTGCCTTCTCGAGCAGATCAATGAACAATGGGAGGACAGTGCTACAGTGCTAACTTTTTGGAGAGACCTCTATGCTGTTTTCCATCGAGATGGGCTCTGTTTCCATTCTACCCAACAGGAAAGAGGATTCCTTTCCCCCACCCTATCCGGCTCTCACTAGATAGGGGCATTTTGTTGTTGTTGTTGTTTTACAGTAATAAAGAAGGGATGATGGTTTAGCAGCTGCCGCTCCTGGGAACTGCTGGAGGGAACTGTCCCAGGTTCTGAAAGGAAGCTCAGTGTGGCAGGTGATTCATCTGATAGCAAAGACAATCAGAGCTCAGTGTGATGCGATGAGCCACAACAAGGAGGAGGAGGAGGAGGGGGAGGGGGACCAGGGCCAGGAGTGGAGTTCCAGGAGGAAGGGACAGATTGGCAAGAGCATATGGACTGATGAGCCACAGTTATTTGGGGGCGGCAGATACCTGCCTTGAAGGCGGGGGTGGAGGGGGGTCTGAATGTGGTAGGTAGTGTTTTGGGGTGTCAGGACTTCATGATTCAATCAGGAGCAGACAGACTCAAAGGGAGGTGGGTCAGAGTTGTACCAGCAGTCTGGAGAATTGGGGGGTTGGAATAAGAAACTGACTATGGGAGAAACCCAGTTTGGGGGCAGAGGTTCCTGCGTAGGGGTATTAGGCTCCAGAGAATAGAAGAGGCTATTTTAGTGAGAGCAGAAATCACGATTGCTGATCACGATTGTTTTTGGAATTTGGGGTGAGGCTGCTTCTGAAGATGGTAGGGTGATGGGGAAGGGCACGAAACGGACTTCTGGATACCAGAAAGACTTAGCAGAAGGAAGATGTCCACTACACAGTCAAGTGCCTGGCAGAGCCCAGAATCCTACTGTACAGATGTTCCCAAGGGGCCAGTGGCCTTATCTGGGGACTCAGAAGCCTGGAACCCTGGGACCCCACTCAGGTTACAGGCCCAAGTCTGGAGCAGGACTCAGGAGTTGCTTGCTTCTGCTTCTTCACCTGTTAACTTGAGAACTCTTGGCGTGGGTGTGGCCTGCAGTGTTCAGAGGAGTTTCAGAGGAGGAGAGAGCATGGGTGGGCTTGGCTAGGAGCTGGGAGGTGGAATCCTGCCTGTAGCAAGCTTCTCCCATCGACTTGCAAGCTTGTGTTTCCAATGGAGCCCTTCACCCAGGCTTCAGACTCCATTACGTCCAGAGGGCATCAGACTCGTATGCTGATTTTTGTGTCCCTGGGCACACCACCAAAGCATTCGGAAATCAGTAAACTCATCTGGAAGACAGAGGTCATAACAGCCATCTTACGAGATTCATGATGAAGTTTAAATGAAAGGAAATGTGAAGTAAATCAGTCCCAACTCTGTACAGTCTGATACAAGGCTGCATGGGGTGTTAGTATGAGTGGGATGTAGAGTTTAGACAGACACCTGGGATCCCCCTCCCACCCCAGCATCTGGTGCTAAGGGCTTTGAAATGGCATTTCCTGGACCCGGTGTCTCCATGCGTCTCAGTGGCCCAGGACGGGGGACTTTGCATTGCATGTGGTTTTGTGTGTTGGTGGGTCTGTTACCGGCTGGCTGTCTACACTGGAGCATGTGTTGGGAGCTGGCATCAGGTGTGGGAGTGGGAAGCGGCTGGGAGGATTATTTGCTGATGGCAGCAGTGTGGCATATGGTGACAGTAGTTTTGGAGCCTAAAATCACCATTATTTTGGGAGTCCCAGTTGGAAAGCCCTTCATTTATCAGTGGTGTCCAATAAGAATGCACCTTAGACAGTAACATGAGTCTCCGGAAGAAGATTTACATACCGAGTGTCTAAAAGTGACAATCCTGGCACTCTGGAGATAAAGGCACCATTAGTACATTTGTTCTGTATTTGCGCAGGCATGCGTGGAAATGGTCCCTCCTCTGCTTGTAGTCCAGCCCTGCCTTAGGGAAGCCTTCCACCGCCAATAGGGGCTCTTTGAGCTTTGAGGGGAGGCCCAGATCCCTGGAGGGGTGCAGGTGCAGTATCTGGACTCCGGGAAGATCCAGTAGGGACCAGAGGAGGAGATGCCGTGGCGGTGACAAGTATAAGTTTGGTTCTGCTTTTTTGCGTTCCTACCACCGTCAGAGGCAGGCTGGCCTGAAATGGTTTGTAACCCTCCGGCTGAGTGAAGCCCATATTGGAGGCAGGACTAGGATTGAACATTGCTGGGGCTGCTCTGTGGCCATGGCCACGGGGATTATGGAGGCCTAGACCAGGAAGGGGGTTTGGGGGACATGGACTGTCTGAAGTGCCGAGGAGTGGGAGAAGATCAGGCCAGTTCCCAAGTGAAGGGGAGGAATAGATGGGCTCAGCTGGGAGGCTCTGATGCACCGCTGAGGCCCTTAGTGAGCGCTGAAGACTGACAGGCCCGGAGCTGCTGCTGGAAAGAGGGTGTGCGACCGGAGCGCAACCTCTGTGAGAGCTCCAAAGAAAGGAAGGGAAGTGATTTCTTTCTTACTTTTTTTTTCTTTTTGGGTCACACCCAATGCACAGGGGTTACTCCTAGCTTTGCACTCGGGGGACTATATGGGATGTTGGGAATCGAACCCTGCAAGGCAAATACCTTACCCGCTGTGTTATCGCTCCAGCCCCTTTCTTTCCCACTTCTCTGCTTTTTTCCTTTCCACTGAGTTACTGGCAGCGGGACGGCGTCCTTTCCGCTTGCCTTTCCATGCGCATGTGCAGTAGTTCACCTCCACCGCAGTTCAAGAGGCGCTTGTGGACGGGCTGAGGAGCCCCATCCTCCTTTCTCGCAGACACGGAAACGGGGATCTGAATTCTAAATGATTGGTTGTCAGATGGGGTTTCCGGGAGAGCTGGTTTCTGGGTGGAGAGTGGGTCTCCCCCTTGCTCGCCACGTTGCCCAGCCCTCTCCCAGCAATCTCCCTTGGCTGTTCTTAGACGGATCCCCCAGATCTGATACCCTCTGCCCCACGTTTGGAGTTCAGACTTCCCAGTGCTTGTCTTTTGGCCACACCTGGAGGTGCTCAGGGGCTGCTTTCTGTGACACCCTGGGGTGACCAGACTCTGCTGAGACTTGACCCAGAACCACCCATCTACCAAGCTTACACCTCCCACCCACCAAGCTGTCTCTCCACCCCCCACCCCCCTGTCCTCTTTGTTTATTTTGATTTGGATTTTGGTCCACACTTAGCAGTGTTCAGGGCTTATTCCCGGCCTCCGTGCTCAGGGCTCACTCCTGGTGGGGTTTGCGGGACCCTCTATGTGCTGGGGAATGAACTGAGTTGGCCACATGCAAGGCAAGAGCCTTCCCCTCTGTCCTCTTGCTGTGGGATTGCAGTTTCCTGTTCTTAACCCACAGAGCCGGCTGTGGGTGCAGAAACTATGGCCCCTCCTTGCTGCTGTGTCACGTGTAGGTTTTTCTGCCATGCAGAGGCCCAACCGAGGGACAGCAGGTGCTCCTGTAGGGCTCATTCGGCCACTACCACCTCAACTAACCCACTAGGGAAACCAGAGCGATTCCATAGCCTGACCCTGAGCTGCCCTGTGTGGGAACATGGCTAAGATTAGAAAAGAAAAGTGTGTGCGTGTGTGTGTGTGTGTGTGTGTGAGAGAGAGAGAGAGAGAGAGAGAGACAGACAGACAGAGAGAGAGACAGAGAGAGACAGAGAGAGAGACAGACTAGGTCTCTTCCTTGATGCCTCTCTTGGTGTGTGTGTGTGTGTGTGTGTGTGTGTGAGAGAGAGAGAGAAAGACAGATAGAGAGAGAGAGAGAGAGAGAGAGAGAGAGAGCGCAAGAGTGCATGCTTCTGGGTGGAGAAGCTGCCACATTTGGGCGTGGAGCTGTCACAGGGACCGACATCCATGTTGCTATCCCACATGCCACCCCTCCTGCTCCCTCCTGGAGCTCCTCCACATGCCTGGTTGCCAGGGAGACCAGTGGAGTCTCTACACACTCCTGCCTGCTCCTCCCTGGGCTCCCAGGCACAGCCGGGGGGTGGGGCAAAGGGAAGGAAGGGGCAGGTCCTCCGGGTTGTGTACGGTGGGGGTGCCGGCAAACACCCAGCGCGGCTCCTCCTGGCACCTGCCTGGGTTGACATCTCATCGGTGCCTTCCCCCACCCCCCTCACCTCCAGAGGGCACCCCGAAAGGCTTTCCACCAAGTCACTCAGAGCGGGCCCTCTGATTGAGGCTTTGCATTTAGTTGCAGTCAAGTCTGGCCACGCAGCGCACCCAGTTGGGAGCTGGTTTCTGGGTGGCCCCTGCGGTCATTTGGAGATAGTGGGCAGGACAGAGGTCCAGAGAGCAGGGCCACAACTGAGGCGACCAGGGCCAAAAGCTGTAGGACATGAACACCTGCAGCACCCAGGCAGCAGGGGGCTGGCCCGTCTTGGTTAGGAAGCCTGGTGGAGGGGGGGGGGCACTAGAAAGAGCCTGAAACTTTAATTTTCTCAACTCAGGAGTGTCTATTCCACTCGTAGCCCAGAGCTGTCCCAAGGCCGGCTGGGAGAGAGAGGCCAGCTGCCCTCGTTCCCTTGCATGACGCCCACCTCGTCCGTCCAGCTTTGCCCAGCCTGGGGCTCAGGCCCCCTGGTTCATCCTTTCCTCTTATGCCCCAGCTGCTTCCTGAGGGGTCTGTGGGGATTGGGTCCATGTCACTGAGGTGTTCTGAGGTCAGAGCTCAAGCCTGAGCTAGCTGGTGTGAGAGCTCTGTCTTGGTGACCATGTAGGAAATGTGTCAGCCAGCTGCCTCCAGGGACAGATGGAGCCAGGCCTGGAGCCTCTCAGGCGCTGGGAGATTTGAGCCTCCAAAATAAACAGGCCTGCAGAAGGGCCGTGGGGAGGCCTGAGATGGGGGGCCTGTGGCTAAGGGCGGTGTGAGCTGCCGTGGCAGGCTGGTGACCCACGGGCCAGTGCCGCGGGGATGGTCTTTATCTCCCTTATCTCCGGGAGTGTTGGCCTGCATTCAGCATGGGCACAGAGGTGGAAGTGGGAAGACCAACTCTCCTTGGGGCGCAGGGAACTGTGGTTTTGTTGAGCCGCTCACCTCTCTGGCAGCCTGAGGAGCAGGAGTGCTTCATCACACTCAACAGAGGATTCAGCATCGTGAGAAAAGGCACAGACTGTCTGTCCGCTCAGCCTGGGAGTCTCCGGGCCAGCAACTCTTCTCTTTCTGGACCCCTTCGATCATGGTCTTGCGTCTGTGGAAATGAGTTCTCATACTGCTCTTCTAGATAAATAAAATGAGATGCACCTAGCTCTTCAAACGTCTGGAGTGAGAGTTTTGCCATTCAGTTAGGAACTCAGATCTAAGAGAGGCTTCTTTTGTTTTTAAATTTTATTTATTTTTTAATTGAATCACCGTGAGATACAGTTACAAAGCTCTCATGATTGGGTTTCAGTGATGCAATGTTCCAACACCCATCCCTCCACCAGTGTACGTTTCCCACCAACAAGTATCCCCCGTATCCCTCCTGCCACTCCCCACCCAGCCTGCTTCTATGGTAGGTACTTTTCTTCTCTCTTTCTCTCTCTCTCTCTCTCTCTCTCTCTCTCTCTCTCTCTTCTCTCTCTCCATTTTCTTTTCTTTTTGGGTCACACCTGGCGATGCACAGGGGTTACTCCTGTCATTGCACTCTGGAATTACTCCTGGTGATGCTCAGGAGACCATATGAGATGCTGGTAATCGAACCCAGGTCAGCCACGTGCAAGGCAAACGCCCTACCTGCTGTACTATCGCTCCAGTCCCTCTCTCTCTCTCCTTTTGGCATTATGGTTTGCAATCTAGATACTGCGAGGCCATCATGTTTGGTCCTTTAGCTACTTTCAGCATGTGTCTCCCATCCTGAGCGACCCCTTCCCCATCGTTGTCGGTCCTTTGAGAGATTTCTTTTCTAGCTGGATTCTCACCTCAGGGTCCTGGAGGTGGGGGATCCGGGAAGCGCTGGCGTGTGGTCTACACTAGGAGTGCCTCAGCCTTTCCTGACTGGAGCTGTGAATAATTCAGCGCCTTCCCCGGCTCCTTTTTCCTTTCCTGAGGTTGAGCTGATTAAAATTGCATGGCCCGAGATGCTGAGCGGGGAGACAGCCTCACTGGCCTGGAGCAGTTGGCAGAGGGTTCTGATGGTCAGCCCCTGGCTCCAGGGACTGGGAGTGACCACCAGCTGGGATGAACAGTGGGCGACTGCAGATGGCCAGGCAGGAAAGCCACCTGCCTCCTGGACACGGCTTGTCTCCATCCCCATAGTGCCTGGAAATGGGACCACCGTCTCCATGCATCCTATTGATCAACAGAGCGGCCATCACCGGGCCTCATCATTAAGTATTGATAGCGTGTGGGGCAAAGGTAAGTGCTGAACAAACAGGGAACCCTTTTAGGAGCTTCCCAAGACGGCCTAATTCATCTCCTTCAGGGAGAGCAGTTCTCCCGGGGAAGGATCCCGCCCCAGAGGAAATGGATTACAATCCCGCTCTGTGGCTTGGGGGGAGACTGGATGACACCATTAAGGGGTTTTGCAAACAAAAGGGGAAAAAAAAGAAGGAAGAAAAATGTTATGGTTCTTTTGAAACGTTATTTTCCGTGACTCAGCATGTAGAGTGGGAAGCAGATGGACCTATTTTAGGGGCGGGGCTCAGAGGCGCGTCCTGGCTCCTGGGCTCTGCAGTGACCCCTGGTGGTGCCTGGCGGGAGGGAATCCTCCCAAGTGTCTAGGGTTTGAAGTAGGGTGGGTGGGATGTGAGGCAAGTGCCTTAACCACCTCTGGTCTCCCAGATGAAATGTACAAAAAAAATTAGAGAGAGAGACACACACACAGAGACACACATACACAGAGACAGAGAGAGGGAGAGAAAGATACAGGGAGAGATAGACTGAGACAGAGAGAGAGAGAGAGAGAGAGAGAGAGAGAGAGAGAGTAGGGCTGAAAATACTTCCCTTGCACAGGACTGACTCTTGTTTGATCCCTGTCACCACATACAGTTCCTTGAAACCACACCCCCCCAAAAAAAACATCAAATCCCATAGATTTAGGTTGACATTTGACATAATTGAAGCCCCATCATTTCCCTCAGGATGAGGGAAATCTAATGTTAAGTCTGGCGACTTGGAAAGAGGAAGGAAATTGGGGACAGATGTTGTCACAAGGGAGAGGGTGCCTGTGGCCCCCTGCTCTGCCTTGGAGACCCCTACAAGTCTCTGGTTGGAATCCTTGCCCTGACCCCACTCAGCCCCTCCAGGGAACAGGAGGGAACCTGCACCTTCCTGTTAAATTAATGCCTCCTTTTCTTATGATTTAGGTTTTTGAGCCTTACTAAAGTTTACTAACATTGAAAATTATTTTTCCCGCCCAGATACATGATAACTTCATTATTAACTCATTTAATTTTTCCTGACCATCAGAGGAAACTGTGACTCTGTCAGAAATTTGACATGAAAGTGTAAATGCATGGAAAAATCATTTATAATCCATCCCCAAGAGACAGATGATTATTATGATAGGGATCCTTGTATGTCCTTTCCTGTTATATAAACCACATTTTATACATATGCATATATATTTATGTATATCTCTCTGTGTGTATATAATTATATATGTACATAATCATATATATATATATATATATTCTTGGTTTCCTGAGTTCAGGGGGCCTCCCAAGTGTGTTCAGGAAATCCAGGCACCAATACTGGTGACATTCGGCCAGACAAGTGGAATGGGGGGTCTAGAAAAGTGGCTCTTCTCAGGCCCAGTGGTGCTAGGGCCACCAAGACCACCCTGATGGTGCCCAGGGTACTGTGTGGTACTGGGGACTAACCCCAGGCCTTCACGTGCAGGGCACGTGCTCCAGCCCTCTGAGCCATCTCCCCAGCACAGAAATCCTGAGTTTTGCTTAGAATCATATCATAAGCACTTTTCCTTGTCATCCAAACCCCTCATAAACATAATTTTAATGGCATCATAATGTCCTACCATATGGTTGCACATAATTGGCTTAACCTTTCCTCTAAAGTTAAGTGTTCAGGTTGCTTGAGTTTGGGGCTATTATGATAACGTAGTGATAATCCTGGAGTCCCAATCTTTGGCCATGTTTTTGATCATTTGTTTAGGATAAATTCCCAGAATAGGGATTACAGACTCAAAAGATTCATCAAAAATTTTTTTTTAAAAAATAGTTAAAGCCAAATTGCTTTCCAGGAAAGTAGAACCCATGTTAGTCTTACTGAAGTTTACCAACATTGACAATTATTTTTCCCGCCCAAATATATGCTAACTTAATTTGTGTAAAAAATAAAAAGGGGCTCCTCTTTGAAATTTGATTGGTAAAGGATGAATGGATGAAATGGGTTTTAGCTATTTACATTTCTCCTTTTCCCAGTTCACCCTTCATTTGCTTTGCCTTCTTTTCCTGTTACCTTTTTTTTTCTGTCTCAAATAAATCGATCTATTTTCAGTGGGTGCCATGTGGCCAAGGGCCTCTTCCTTTTTGTGGGGGGACCTCTTCACTGTTGCTCAGCGGGGAAGGGACCCTCCTGGTGATTCTTGGCTAACGGGGCCAGCAGGCCCTGGTGGGGACATGGTGCTGCCCAGGCCTGTGATCTCAGGGCAGCCCCTGGTGATGCTTGAGGGACCATCTGGTTCTGGGGAACAACCTAGGGGTAGCCACAGGCAAGACATCAACCTCAGCCCCTCTATAATCTCTTAAGCACCTCATGTTCTTCAGATATTTGGGGAGGGGGCAAAAGATTAGGGATCCTTGGGAATTTCCTTCCTGGCAATCTCTGGCCAGTCAGTCAATACTAGGGTCAGTTTATGTGGTGCTGCCCATACCCAGAAGTTCTGGGAGCCATCGGTCCACACTTGGTGCTGCTTGGGGGTGAGGGGTGGGGTCACACAGGCTGGAATCCAACCTGACGTCCAGTGTAGGCGGGGCCTGTCCCCTGAGCCCTGAGCTAGCACTCCAGCTGAGGACACTCTTGGTTCCCCTTCACGCCCTATGTAGTTCTCTGGTTCCTTTTGGCTCCAGGACAGAATAGATGACCACTCCACTCCTAGGCTACAAGCCCAGCCCTGCGTGGTTCCCTCGAAGTGAGGCCACCTGCCACTTAAATGAACACATCTGGGTTTGGACTGACCCGGCAGTGCTCAGGGCTGACTCCTGGCTCTGTGCTCAGGACTCATCCCTGATAGGGTTCGGGGGACCATATAAGGTTCTGAGAATCCAACCCGGGTCAGCTCCCGGCAAGACAAACACTCTGCCCACTGTCCTGTGGTTCCGGCCCGGCAGGAGTTGCCATTTTATGGCACGTGGTGTTGGTTGATCCCTGGAGGAGTCAGACCCTGTGTTACTGTGGGTGTCTCTGCAGCACCTCGAACAGAGCTGGTGACCGTTCAGCTGTGTGTTTGTTGGATGGTTGGCTGAAGTCTTTGCAAGTTTCTGGCTTCTTTGTGTTGATTGGGCTCTCCTGACCCAGGGCTCCCTCATGGAGCTCAAGAGTAGAGCAGAGCTATGGTCAGAGATAGTGTAGTGGCTCGGGCCTGGCCCAGCCAGAGAGAGAGAGTGTAGGGACGATGGTCCCAGTCTTGCATATGGCTGACCAGGGCACCTATATGTTGCCCCCAGTCTACCCCTGAATAGAGAGCCAGGAGTAAGTGCTGAGAACTGCTGGGTCCAGCCCCTTATCCCAAAACAAAACAAAACAAATCAAAACAAAAAAAGAGAAAGAAAAAAGAAAAAGAAAGAAAAGGAAAGATTGACCAGGAAATTTGAAAAGAATCTCCACCTTGGAAATTCATATGAAAATATAATTAGATTCCTTCTTTCCCAAGTAACCCATTAATAGATTTGTGTCACCTCTACAATTAGCTGAGGCCTCATCTAAATAAGCACCTCCTGAGGAACCCCTTCCTGTTCCTTGTTTCCTTCCTTCTGAGACATGCCCTTCCCTCTGCCATCTCTCCGGGTAGGGGTGGAGCTGGACCTGCGTCCTGGAATCTGGAATGACCCTCTTCTTGTGCCTGTGAGGTGGACCGTTGCTGCTGGTGGTGGCGTGGCCGTCACCAGCAGCTCTCCTGTGACCAGCCAAACTGGTGTCCCAGAGAACTGAGCACACGGCCTCTTCCGCATCGCCTTTTCCTGCAGCTAGACTTGTAGTTAACATAAGTGTGGAAGCCTGGGGCGGGGAGAGGGCCTGGGGCGCAGGGGTATGTACCTTGTAAGTGCAGGGCAGGGCCTGGGTTCGACCCCCTAGCATGACCGACTGCAGCACCACCCTGTCACAGTGAGCTGGCATTGCAGTTGTCATTGCAATGACAATGCCTTGTCAATGCAATTGTCATTGCACCCAACTCCCTGGCCTAGCTGCCTAAGTATTGTAACTTAGCGCAACTTGGGAGATCCTTCTCCCCCCTCCCAACACCCCCAACAACAAAAAAATAGTCCCTCCAACATAAATAATGAATTAGGCACCAGTGAAGTCCTGCGCTTGTCTGGGGCTTCACTTCCTTCCTTTTGTCCCTGCATCTTCTCCCTCCCTCTCCTGGAGAAAGCTTTCCCTTGTTGCCTGGTGTCCAGGGATCACCATCCCTCTGCTCTGAAGTCTTTGCATATGTGCCCGGCTGGGCCCCAAGAGGCAGGTGATGGAGATATGGTCTCCTGGTTGGGGATGAAAATGGTCAGCACACACCTGGGAGCTGCCTTCTTCATGGTGTCACTGGAGGGGGACCTGGCAGCTTCCTTAGTTGGGAAGTTCTTCTGTGACACGGAGGATTGACCCATGGGGGTTAACCCAGGAGGAGCCTCTCAGTTCTCAGTTTAGGTCTCCAGAGCAGGCTGTGTTTGATATTGTAGGAGCCCATTTTCTTTCTTTTTTTTTCCTTTGGTCTTTTATTATTTTTTTTTAAGAAAAATTTTATTAGTGAGACATCATGAGGTACAGTTCTAGACTTACAAATTTTTGTGCTTGGGTTTCAGTTATACCATGATCAAATACCCATCCCTCCACCAGTGCCCATTTCCCACCACCATGGATCCCAGTATCCCTCCCCCCCCCCCCCC
>JAOXYA010000001.1:66311169-66330143 GCA_028565675.1 Sorex palustris
AGGGATACTGGGACCCGTGGTGGTGGAAAATGGGCACTGGTGGAGGGATGGGTACTTGATCATTGTATAACTGAAACACAAGCACAAAAATTTGTAAGTCTATAACTGTACCTCATGGTGTTTCACTAATATAAATAAATAAATAAATAAATAAATAAAATTTTTAAAAAATTTAAAAAATTGAGTTGGGGCCAAAGTAGGGTGCTGCTTTGCATGCGGCCAACCCAGGTTGGACCTTAGCATCCCATATGGTCCCCTGAGCCCACCAGGAGTAATTCTTGAGCCCAGAGCCAGGAGCAACCCCTGAGCATCGTGCATCATCGAGTATGCCCCCTTTGCCCCCTGCAAAGTACCCCCAAACCCCCAAATTTTTTGTCCCCCTAGGCTTTGGCAAGATCTAAATTTATTTTCTCACCTGTGCCCCAGGCTGGCTGAGGCTGGGTAGGTTGTAGGCACTGTTTAGCCTCCTTTAATAAATGGAGATGGTGGCCCCGGCCTCGCTGGGTAACTGCGAGGATTAGGAGATGTCAGGCGTGTAAAGCGCTTAGCACAGGCTGGCACAGAGTGAGGCCTGTAAGCGGAAGTGGTTGGTTATCAGTCACCAGCGTGAGCCTCTGCCAGGCAGACTAGCCTTTCTAGTGCCTAGGTGGCCGCAAGCCACCCCCAAACCACCCACCTAGAAGCAGGTGGGGGAGTTCTGGAGGCCTTAAGTATCCTAGACCTTTAATTTGCAGAGAAGACTGGGAGAGGCAGAAGGCAGCGGGGCGGGGGAAGGAAAGAGAGCCGAGGAGGGTGGAGGACATCCCAAACCAAGGGGATGAGGAGACTGGCTCCCAGTTTTGGGGAGAAAGGTCAGAGTGAGCTTCTCTTCTTTCCAGAGCCTTCCTCCGACTCGCTATGGCCAGGCATGGAGGGCGGCCGCCTGCATAGTGTCAGGGCTCTCTCTGTCAATGGGGACATTGAAACCTTGGGTCATCTCGGGGCCCTGGCTCCCCAGGCTGCTGCCACTGCCCAGGGTGGCTTCCTCTAGCTGGAGCAGGCAGAGGTGGCCACGGCCAGCCGAGAACAAAACAAGCTGCCCATTCAGCCTCCCCATGCCCCATGGCCGTCCCACCTGGGATCCTGCCCTGCTCCTGCCGGGCCCTGCTCCCACTAGGTCCCCACGACTGGGCCTGTGCAGAGCGCCGGCCTGACCTCCACTGACCCTCGCTCCAGCTTCCAGAGCTAATGCAGCCAGGGAAGGAGCTTGGTTCATAGCGGAAACAGGAGATACAGAAGGGGCGTTCCAGCTGCCACCCCCTGCCTGTGCGACCTTTGGGTTTCTCTGGGACACAGATCATCCATCTTCCTGCTCTGTTAATGAGGGACTTGGAGGGCAAAGACCCCCTGACATCACCACAGCTTGGTAGGAGGCCTCCACACACAACCGGCAAAGAGGACTTGCCCAGAGGAGAAAGGGGTGCAGACTGGGTTGGGCTCTGCTGGAACAGGAGTTCATAATTAAACTCTTTTTTTTTGGCTCTTTGAGTCACACTTAGCAATGTTCAGGGGTTTACTCCTGACTCTGCACTCAGGAATCACCCCTGGTGGTGCTGGGGGACCATATAGGATGCCAAGGATCAAACCCGGGTCGGCTGCATGCAAGGCAAATTCCCTCCCTGCTATTCTACCGCTCTCTGGCCCCTCACAGTTAAACTCTTAAAGCCACGCATAAAGCGCTTTCTCATTGCTCCCCCCGGATTTGTAATCGGGGTGGTAGGCAGGGGATGACTTGGCACACTGGGCAAATGAAGACTGTGAAGCCAGATGAAGCGGTTTGTCCCAGCTACGAAGGGCAGAGAGGAGGGAGCCCAAGAGGAAGAGGTGACTGGGCACCTACGGGAGGGCAGCTGCCTCCACCATGCCCTCAGGGCTGTCCTCAAGGTTCACCATCACAGTGGGGGGGGGGGTGCTGAGAAGAACTTAACTCCTCTGCCCTCCGGCTTACAAGGGGCTTGGCTGACAAGCCTGGATCCGGATGTGGCTGGAGGAACCCCTGTGCTCTTTCCATCTCCCCGCAAACCCCCCTCCCCATCCCCGCCAGCAGTTCATTTCTACCCGGAACCTCAGAATGGACCCTTCCCGGATTCACTGCAGAATAATGTGTGAGAATAAAGTGAGGCCATAGCAGACTGGGCTGGGTCCCAAGTCCAATATGACTGATGTCCTTCTAAGAAAAGGAGACACAGAGACACACCGGGAGGAAGAGGCGAAAGCCATGTGATGGCTGACAGAGGCAGATGCAGCTGCAAGCCAAGGATTGCTGGCCACCAGCCGAGCTCCGCGGCACAGAACAGACTCCCTCTCAGAACCTTCAAGCGACAACCAGCCTTGCCAATCCCTCCATTTCTGACTCTCAGCTCCAGAATTGTAAGGGAATAAATTTCTGCTTCCAGTCACCTAGATTGTGGTACCTGGTAATGCAGTCCTAAGAAATTAATACACTGCATCCATTGAGGAGCGGGCCCGGGACTATGTAATCCCCATTTTTCAGATTTACACTAAGGAGACAGACTTAGAAGTTAAAGGGAATTTGGGGGGCCAAAGCAATAGTACAGTGGGCACAGACTTTGCCTTGCATGTGACCAACCAGGGTTCAAGTCCTAGCATTCTACATGGTCTCCTGAGCTCTGCAAGGAGTGATCCCTGAATGCAGAGCTAGGAGTAAGCCCTAAGTACCACCAGATATGGCCTCCAAACCAAATATTGAATCAATAGAGACAGAGGCCAGTTTTGTTCTATTCTCTCCATCATCTCCTGGTCCTGAGCTGGCCTGAAAATGTTTCTTCTGTGCTTGAGACCTCTGTCCACTCCACAGGCCCTGGCATCATGCAAAGGAGCATCCACTGAGGCCAACAGTTTCCTTTCACCTGGCCATGCCCTACCACCCCCAGAAGAGCTGGTTTTGAAATGCAAATCTGACCCTCCCTACTCCCCAACACCTGCCCACTCATTCAAGCTCTTCTTCAGCAGGTACAAGATCTGGCCCCAGACTTTTCTGACCTTACCTCAGCTATGAGCTACCCCTCTCCCTGTTTTCCAGCCCTCATCCTAACCACGTGGAACTTTTTTTTTAAAGGTGGAAACCCATCAAACAACCTATGGGCCTTTGCACACACTCCTCCAAATACTCTGGTAAAGAGCCACACCCGGTGCCTGGGACACTGTCACTCTTTACCCATCTACCCCACACCCAGTCTGTGAACACTGTTGTATTCATTTCTTTTTCTGTAGGCCTGTGACCTGGCACAAAGGCATTCGGGAATGTTGAATCAGGGCTGGGGATGTGGCTCTGTGGTGGTACACATGCGTCACATGTATGAGGCCTTGGGTTCCATCCCCAGCACCTCAAAAAAGAAGTATATTGAATTAAATTGGGGAGTAGGCATGACAGAAGTAAATGCTAAGATTTGCCAAATGCTCACAACGTGCCCAGCACAGTGTGATATATTCCATGCGGGTTACCTTGTTGCATTCTCTAGACAACCTAGAAAGTCAAATGCTGGTCCTGGTGTTGTTTTACAGGTGAAGAAGTGAAGGGGTGAAGTCGCCTAACCAAGGCCCCCCACTAGGAAGCAAAGCCCAAATGACTTGAGGGCCACTGCCAGCAGCTTCACGGGGCACATCACCAATCCCATTACCCTCCCATTGCAGAGGAAGAAAGTGACTTTTCTCCCAAAAAAGATAAGCCATGGACCCAGATATTTGCTTGGTTTTGCTTTGGGGCCACATCCAGTGATTCCCGGGGCTAACTCCTGCCTCTACACTCAGGGGTCACTCCTGGTGGGGATCGGGGGACTATGTGAGGTGAATCACAGTTGTCTGTGCAAGGCCAGCGCCTTCCCCACTGTACTACTGTTCTGACCCCAGATCTTTATGGACTTCTATTCCATGCTTTCCACTATGTGTTTCTGTAAGATTCTGACCCCAAAAGACCCCCAAATCACAAGCCTGGCTGTGATTCCTAAAGAGCTTTCACCTGACTCCCAAGAGTAGAACCAAGCAAATGTGGGTCCAGGCAGGGTGGGGGCTCACTTCAGCAGCTGGGAGAGGGGCTGTCTGAGAGCTGGTGGGGCCCTGGTGACCAAGCACTGCCACAAAGCCGATCAACCTCGGTGAGTCCTGCAATCTGTGAGAGACCCCCAACAAAGTACACAGCCAGGCATGTACCCAACCTCTGGGCCAACTTAGCTCTTACAGTGTTAGGGCTTGTGAGAAAACTTTGGAATCATTTAGGGTTCTTACCCCCATTTATTCACTCAACAGTTTGATTGAAAACCAAGCACAAGCCAGGCACGATAGGGAGGGAATCACTAGGAAGACTGATAGTGCAGTAAGGGGTAACACAAACAACTGACAAGTGTGTGGGTAAGTATAAGAGTCTACAGTGTTAGGACATTTGCCTTGCTTGTGGCCGACCCGGGTTCAATTCTCAGCATCCTATAATGGTCCCCTGAGCACCGCCAGGGGTGATTCCTGAGTGCAAAGCCAGGAGTAACACCTGAGCATCACCAGGTGAAAAGAGTCTACAGTGCTATATAGTGCAGGGAGCTCAAAAAAGAGTAATAGAAAAAACAAACGGGGTTAGGAGAAAGTATAACAATTAGACACATGTCTATCAAGCAGATGACCCAGGCTCAATTCCTGCCACCAGGTAACAGGTACCCTAAGCATCTCTGGATCCAACCCTGGAGGTCCCCAAACATTGCTGGGGTAGCCTAGGTATCCCCAGCACTGCAGAGCCCAAGCCGCAAAGTATCCTTAAACTCCTGCATTCTAACACCAGTCAGTTTGGCTGAGAATGGCTGATTTCCGCCCCCTCCCCAAAGAATTGTCTGAGAACCACTTGGGAAACACAGCCCCCCACCCCACCCAAAAAGAACAAAGCTTGGGAGTTAGCCAAGGCCCTTCTGAAAAACACCTTCTTGAGCTGCAATCTGAAGAAAGGGAGCTAGCCAAAAGGAGAAGCAGAGGGGGACAGAGCCAAGAACACATTCAGAATCCCTGAGGCAAAGCGCCCCTGGAACTGCAGAGAGGCGGGCAGTTCACATAGGTCAAGATGAAAAAGAACTGCAGAAACTAGCAAAGACGAGACACCTCTTGCTCAGCCGCTGTCGCCTTCTCGTCCAGAGAAGGAGAGATGCACCAGAGATCACAGAGAAGGCCCCGGAGAGGAAAGTACAAACCTCCCCGCCAGGCTAGTGCTCCCGGCTCTGAGGCAAGCGTGTGTGCGTGGGGAGTGGAGCCCTAAACCTACATGCTCCCACTTGCACTTCTGAGCTTCAGAAAGCCCCAGAATCACCTGTGTTTGTGAAAAGACACTGTGGAGTGTCAACTCCCCAGTTACTGATTCAGCAGGCCCCAGGATCTGCGTTTCTCACAAACCCCCCAGGTGACCCTGCTGTTGCTGGTAGAGTGACCACACTTCTGAGAGCCTACCGTACGGGTCAGGGAGGATGAGCAGGGCCAGGATCAGGACCCGTGGGGACTAGAAGGGGAAACCCGAGTAACAATGAGACAAACTCTAGAGTTCTGAGCACAGAGGGATTTCAAAGACCCAGATACTTGTCCGTTAAAAGCTTGTCCACTCCCTGACGGCTGGCGATGTGGAGCATTTTTTCATGTGCCTTTTAGCCATTTGTATTTCTTTTTTGAGAAAACTTCTGTTCATAACTTGTCCCCATTTTTTGATGGGGTTGGAGGCATTTTCCTTGTATAATTCTACTAGTGTCTTGTATATCCTGGATGTTAACCCCTTATCAGATTGGGTGGGTATTCTTTCCCATTCTGTGGGCTCTTTCTGTGTTTTGGTCACTGTTTCTTTTGAAGTGCTTGGTTTGATATAGTCCCATTTGTTTGTGTTTGCTTCCACTTGCATGGTCAGTGCTGTTTTATCCTTGAAGATACTTTTAGCTTCAATATCATGGAGAGTTCTTCATACATAGAAGGACAGCACTCATTTGTGGAGTATAAAACAACATAACATGAGGCTGACACCTAAGCTAGTTTTCTGTGTAAGTGTAGAGCTAAAGCTCTGGAGGAGGGTGCCTTCCTTCAAGAACCCTCTGCCCTTGTGCTGTGGTGCTTACCGAGCCCCCAGATTTCTGCAGTCAGTCCTCAGCCGAGTCACATCTGGGTTCGGGACGAGTTGGTGATTCACTGAAATACGCAGCATGCAACTCACGGCCTTATGCATGGCAACAATCTGGATGTCACCAGCTTGGCATCAAAACCTCACGAAGCCCCAGGAGTCTGGAATATTAGGCCACAAAAGTCAGAGATGTTGTTATTCTGTCTCCTGTGGGTTCCCCGAGAGAAAAATCAATGATTTTCTCTGTTGCGAACGGGAAGAATTTTGGTGGTGACACACTTTACTCTTTTTTTTGTTTGTTTTGTTTTGCTTTTTGGGTCACACTTGTTAATGCACAGGGGTTACTCCTGACTTTGAATGCAGAAATTATTCCTGGTGGTACTCGGGGGACCATATGGGATGCTGGGAATCGAACCCGGGGTCAGCTGTGTGCAAGGCAAATGCTCTACCCGCTGTGCTATCGCTCCAGCCCCCCACACTTTGCTCTTAAGAGTGTTTATGGGCAGTAGCACCCTTGAGGTGACTGGGCTCCATTTCACCCCCACAAGCTCACTTTCCTATAGGTGATGGTGGGGAGGGGGCTCCTCCCAGTCCTTGACTGACTCCAAGGCCCTTGGACCTTCAGCTACAGGAATATAGCCCAGGGACAAGTTTGGTTTTTGTCCTTTGCTTTTGTTTATAGAAAGCTCATTGCTTTCTCCCATTCACTGCTCTGAATTTGTTTGTGTTTCTTTGTTTCTCTGTTCTTCCTCCCAGTGACTTGGTACCTGCCAGCTTCTGGTAAATTCTCTGACAGGTCAGCTTCCATGAGTCTTAGGGCTTTCTGCTATGGGGCTGCCCCTTGTAGGAAGCCCAAGAAAAGGCTTTTACCAGACTTCAGAACCTGGTCATGTCCCCTGGGATCCTTTGGGATCTAGAGATGGTTCTGGTCTTCCCCCCGCCCCCTGCCCCCTCCAGTTCATCTGCTACCTGGAAATTAACATGACAAATGATGTCACACCCCCTGACAAGAGTGTCCACTCAACTCAGCATGCTGGACGTGCCAAGGGGCTATGTCATGTCACATCATATGTCATATGTAAAGTGTCATGTCACATGTAACATGTCACATTAGAGCTGTAGAGAGTAGTTCCTTCCATTCGTGACTTTTGAATTTTGAGTACCGAAACCACAGAGACAGTGTAGATTTTTCAGTCACCCTCAAGTAAAACTAAAACCAAAATAGCCAAACCCAAGTGGCCCATGATTGATTTCCTTTTCTTGAGGGTCATTGACTAATGAAGGGAAAACTGTCCCCATAGCTATATTCATCAGAGGTCAGCCCGGCCATCCGCAGAGTTTTGCTGCGAGGACTGCTGGGATCTCACTTGTCCTTTAGTCTGAACCCGGCAATTACCTTAAGGGTTTAGGAGACACGAGTCTCCGGCCCCGTGGACCCTGCAGGGTGGAGGCCGGCCAGTGCTCTGTGAGTGAATACAGGTGAATTGGCAAAGGTGAGAGAGTGTGAAGTGGCCCTGGGAGAGGGTCCCTAGGGGTTCACGTGGGCCAGAGGTAACCCTGACCTTGGATGCCAGTCTCTGGCCCTCTGACCCCCAATTTCCTTCCTCATTATCATCCATCCTCCAGGTTCCTCATGTCCCCCCTACTTCGTTGCCCTCAACTCTGAGCCCCCTTTGAAGTACCCTCTGGTCTCACCAGACATTCACAGAACTGAGGAGAGGCTAAATGAAGCGTTTACACAGTTGCAAGGAATGGAAGAAAACAGGAGCTCATGGACTTCCCAGCCCTGGTTTCTTTCCCCACTTGATGCGAGTCTGCCAAGACTCACAGCACGTGAATGCTCACCTGCGTTTTCCATCCTCTGGGAATGTGGCCTGGCCCCGGCCTGGCTGGTACGCCCCACTCTCCCTTATGCCAGAGACATAAGGGCAAGGAGGGCAAGCCGGGGTAGGAAGGCACCAGCAGCCTTTCACCCGGTTCACTCTGAGTCAGTTTCTCAAGTGTTTCAGGCAGCACATGTTCTTGTTTCGAAGCCTGGCTTCTTAATTCACGTTTTCCGCCAGACCCCGGAACAAATGCTTTATAAAGATCAACTTGTTCACTTCAGCGTTCATCCACTTATGTTCTTAAAAAAACCCACAAACACAGTTCCCATCATCCAGAGCTTTCTAGAATGTGCTCAGATGTCCCGTAATCGTTAAGAACCCAAAGCCTGGTTTTATCCAGATGTTGGTGCTATTGATAGAACATTAAGAACAGGGAATCAGGACTAAGATGGAACCATGCAGAGAGTTCTAATTGGGGGGTAGGTGGGGGAGAGGATGGAGGTTGTTTGGGGTGTGTGTGTATGTGTGAGTGAGTGTGTATGGTGGGGGATGGAGGAAGCTCCCCAGCAGTACTGCAGCCCTTCAGGGGTTGATAGTGTTCTAGAGGCCATACAGCTCTGGGGATCAAACTCACAGGAAATGTTCCAGTCCTCTGAGCTCTCTCAACCCTGGGAGGTTGTTTCTGTGCTGTTTTCTTTTTGGGTCACACCCAGCGATGCAAAGGGGTTACTCCTGGCTCTGCACTCAGAAATTACTCCTGGCCCTGGTGATGCTTGGGGGATCATATGGGATGCCAGGGATTGAACCCGGGTCGGCCATGTGCAAGGCAAATGCCCTACCCACTGTACTATTGCTCCAGCCCACGAAGTAATGTGATTTAAAGTTGGGGTTAAGGTAGATGGTGAGAATACAGGAGATAAGACGCTAAGGCTGCAATGGGGTGGGGGGTGGGGCGGGTATGAGGAGGAACTGAGAGACATCCCTGTGGGATATTGACGCTCGGCACTAACGCTGAAAGCTGAAAACACTCATGTTAATACTTGTGCGAATCATGCTGCCTCACATGTGACAAAGAAGGACAGCTGACACAGAAAAGAAGAAACACAAGTGCACTTGTTGAAAGAACGAAGGGAACGTGTGTTGGAATTGGGAGCCAGGCTGTCTGAAGGAAGAGAGACTGTTCATCTTGGTGTGTGTGTGGCGGTGGAGACGCAGTGGCCGTGACTGGGCTGAGCTCTGGACCTGGAACCAGAGGGCAGATGAAAACTGGAGTGCGCAAGTCCTAATGCAAAATCCACTTGGGCGAGAATTCGCTTCTGAGATGAGGGCCGAGAGGGATCGTCTGAGTCTGGGACATGCCCCCACACAGCTTGTATTTGCGATGAGGAGGGCAGAAGCCAGACCAAAGAAGGGAGCAAGAGAGAGAGAGAGGAAGGGGAGCAAAATTAGTCTCCCATCGAGAGCTCCAGGGGTGAGGAACAGCAAAACCTTAGAAGAGAACAGTGTAGAAACCATATCCTGGAACCCAGTCCTCTGGGCCACAACGCTCTTGGCTAGAACGTGGTTCATTCGACACTGTGTATAGGTTTGCTTCGAGCCTGGCTGGAAAAAGTTTGTGATAAATGCTGCATCTTCTTTCAAGCACATTTTGCAGAATAGGAACCTGCAAACCCACCCCCAAAGCTGCTGAGAGCCTATTGAGTTGACAGCTTGAGCAGATTCCGAGGGCTCTGAACTGCTCCTTCCCTCTGAGAAGTCTCTTCTGCCATGAACGTTCCCGACACTCTCCTGTGTCACCAAGCACTAACACACACTCCCCTGACAGAGCCGCACATTTGGGGGCAAAAGCCTCTAGATTTCTCAAGTGAGAGGCAGGCAAGAGACTCGGCAGACTGAGATGCTCTGCCTCCACACCTTTCCTTGTGTGTATGTTGTAGAAGCGGAAGTGAATTTGGCTGTGACCCAGGATAGGAAAGTTGCCACGTTGAAACAGAGGCGAGGGGCCAGAGCAATAGTACAGTGGGTAGGGTGTTTGCCTTACATGTGGCTGACCTGGGTTCAGTCCCCAGCATCCCAGATGGTCTTCCAAGCACCACCAGGAGTGGTTCCTGAGTGCAAAGCCAGGAGTAATTCCTGAGCAATGCTAGATGTGACCCAAAAAGCAAAAAGCAAAAACAAAAACAAAAAAAGAAACAGAGGTGAACCTCTTTCCTTTCACAAACCAGCACCAATTGCGGTCACATTCCCACAACACCCCCCCCCCTCCAGACTGCAAAAGGGCGTTGGGGGAGGGAAATAATCAAATTTAGGAAATGACTCCCCCTCCTTTTGAATTCTGGTTAAATCTGTGACTATTGTAGATTTCGACACGCACCCAGAGCCTGTCTGGATAAGGCTTAGCACAACTCAGGTTTTGTTCAGGTTTGGTTTTCAGTAGGATGAATCGTCTCGGAAATCTCGGAGAGATGGTGGCAATCTTTGTTCATTTTTGTTACTGGATATCCCAACGGTGCTGTGCTCGTTTTTTAGTCATAGTAAATTCCATCGTCACATACTTATTATTCCTTGAGTAAGATGGATTCGAAAAAATATTTCCAGAGGAATGGCCCTGTTGCTGCAACTGACATTTTTTTTTTACTGACATTTTTTTACTGACACATTTTTAAGTTCATGATTCCTGTATGTATTTAACTGGCCTGTGAGAGGCAAGTGCATTTGAGACTGGAGAAGGAAAGAAGGATTTTCATTTCTTGATTGGGAGCCTCCCAAGTGATGGTCAGACTTGTGGGCTCTCTTACTCCATGATTATTCACTAACCCAGACTGGTGTGATTAGTTGGGTCATCCCAGCAAAGCTTAGGAAATGACTTTTCACCTTCTGAATTCTGATTGAATTAAATTAATTAAATTCAGAAGGAGGCCTTGAGGCTGTTCTGGTGGTTCTCAGGGGTCCAAGTGGTACAGGGTTTGAACTAGGGTCAGCCGCATGCCAGACACGTCCCTTTACATCTGTTCTGTCTCTCCAACCACAAGAAGGAGTCTTCAGAGTGGCATTTACACTGGCATTTAATCTCCCAGAAGCTTATAGTATAGGAGGAGAGACAAAAATAACTCAAAAGGATTTCAGAAACATTTTGGCTAAATATATAAGGCACTATATGGGACAGTCAGTATGTGTAAGAATTCAAAGGAAGTGAAAGAGTATCAAGAGATGAGATCATAAGAGCCAGGGAGTTAGTACAGCAGGGAGGGTGCTTGCCTTGCATGTGGCCGTCCTATGTTTGATCCCCAGCATCTCATATATGGTCCCCCGAGACCCCACCAGGAGTGATTCCTGAGTGCAGAGACAGGAGTAGGCCCTGAACATTGCTGGTGTAACCTGAGACAAAATGAAAAAGAGAGATGAAACAATCAGAGCTTCCTGGGGAGTCGGGGAACGGATCAGGATCTGGACATATCATATTCGGCCATGGAACTAAAACTGGAAGGACCAGTTGAGGAAAACAGTTGGAAACAGTTGGAGCTTTGAACAAAGGGCTGACGCAGGGGGAGAAGGTGGGCCGGAGAAACCAAAGACTCAGAACATAAAGCACAGCGAGCAGAGGTGTCCCCGGGGGCACAGACCCCACCACAGGGCTTATGGGGGGGTACAGAGCCTTTATCCGACTCCCTTCAGAGAACTTTACCTGCCTTCTGCTCTGTTGGTCATCTCCTACACTGGCCAGTGAGGCCCAGGGCCTTGTCTGAGGCACCGTGTCACCCCTCCTGGCATCCACCAGCACCTGGCAAAGCCTTCTCTCCCCCACAGCCCTTCTCTGTGTCTGCCTCTGTTTCTCTATCTGCATCGGTCTCTCCCTCCCTGTCTGGAGAAATGCACACTAATAAGGTTTGGGGCAGCCCCTTGCTCTCCCCAACACGTGCTCACACCACACACACACACACACACACACACACACACACACACACACACACACCCCAAACACCTCCCTAGACCCTTCAGAGAGACTCTGCCAATAGGCCACACATTTTACTCAAGGCTGTCCCCTTGTGTTCTGTCCTATCATGGGGAGAGATTTTTTCCTCTGGTCTCTCATGCTATGGGTAGTGTGGTGAGGAGAAGGGAATGGATGGCAAGCTGCATGGAGGAGGAGGAGGAGAGACAAGAAGGCTTCCGTGGAACAGTGTCTCAGGCAGTACCATGAGAGCACTTCCAGTGGCTTCTCCGTGACTTGGGAGCTTCCAGAGAGGGTCACGGGTGCCAGGTAAAATATGGGATGCCAAGTTCAACTCGCCTTTGAAGTGCGTTTATGCTTTGTGTGTTCACCATGCTCCCTTTCCCATTGGTTTCCAAGACCAATAAGTTTCAGGAGCATCACTTCCTGCCTCACTCTGTCTCTGCTTCCCCACACCCACTGCCCAGGGCCAAGATCAAGTTGAACTTCAGATAACTCATGGTTTAGAATAATGGCATCTCAGAACATTAATAGGGAAGTGCTTAAAAAAATAGTTGCCATTTATCTGAAATTTAAATATACTGGGAATTTTTTTCCCCTCCTAAGCCAGGAGCCCAATGGAGGTTCTACAGACTTGTGCGATGTCTTCCAGCCCTTTCCTTCTGTTTGCAGCTCTGGGGCCAGACAGGGAGTCTGCTCGCTCCCAAGTATTTCTCTCTCTCTCTCTCTTTCTCTCTCTCTCTCTCTCTCTCTCTCTCTCTCTCAGAGTCACCCCTGTTCCTTTCTTGTTTGCTTTAGTTTAGTTTGGGGGCCATACTGACTCTGTGCTCAGGGATCTCTCCTGGTGGTGCTCGGGGACCAGGTGTCGTGCCAGAAATAGAACCTCGCTGGATGCGTGCTAGTCTGTGTCCTAATTGCTGTGCTGTGTGACCACCCTCTGTCACCCATCTCACCCCCTGGATGCTCAGGCAACTTTGCATTTCAGATAAGCTTAAAAAATATTTTACGTTTCAGTCTATCCAGGATAGTGTTTGAGAATCCAGAAAAACGTGTGTGTTCCCCTGAAACTCAGACTTGCCCTGGGCTTCTCCTTTCGCTCTGCACCCCTCTGCCCTGCCTGGATTTCTGGCCTGGTTGCTTTTGCTCTTCCTCCAAGGCAGACAGTGTCCGGGCCTCTATCTAGCCTGCTGAGTGTGTCTCTCAAGTCTACACGGAGCTCCAGGGAGTCGCATTCGGTTTGATGGGTGAGAAATGGAAGCATGGAGGCTTAAGAAAGAAATGCCCTGTCACCCCGCTCTCTTGGGAGGGGCTGAATCAGGATTTGGAAGGAACTGTCTGGGCTCTGGAATCGAAGTTCAGACCCATTTTGAGTAGTTGGGGCAGAGTCAGAAGAAAAGAGATGGCCCAGGACAGGTGACGGGACACACCTCATCCCGGGCTCCAGGAAGTAGTGTCCTGCAGTCAGCGTGGCCCCCCTGGGCTCGGGGCAGGAGCTCTGGGCTTGCCTTCCTTCCACCCTCCTTAGGTGTCTTACACTTGCCACCGTCACCCTCCGTGCAGGGAGCACTCTGTCACCTCCAGGGAGCACTATACCTCTACCTTGTTTCTCGGCAGAGGGAAATTTCCCAGCATCTCAGGGGATATGATTCCCCTTTTCCTCCTCCCTTCTTTCTTCCTCCTTCTCAACCACCTTCTTTTTCTTCTTTCTTCCCTCCTCCTACTCCTTTCATCTTTTGTATGCTAGCATCTTCCTCTCCATCCTCCTTCTATGGTTACAAGAGTATTAACATTTATGCTTTGGTGTGTAAAATTACTGCACATCACCATCACCCCAGTGCCAGAGACCCTCCTTATGCCACTTTTGGTCTGCCCGTACCCAGATCCCTAGCCCTTGGAAATCTCAGTTCTTTTGTCTGAGACCCAGGGTTTATTTTTGTTGGCCATTGCATATTACCTTCTGTATTGTTCTCTATACTATAGATGAATGAGACCATCCAGCATTTCCCCCTATCCTTGACTTATTTAGTTTTTTCTTTTTTTTTTTGGTGGGAGGGGAGTATGGGGGAGCCATCCCCAGTGGGGCTCAAGAGTTACTCCTGGATTTACACTCATGAATTACTCCTGGTGGCGCTTGGGGAACCATATGGGATGCCAAGGGCCTGGGGTCGGCTGTGTGCAAAGCAAATGCCCTAGCCTCTGTACTATCACTCCAGCCTCTGTCTTATTTTGTTTAACATGGCTCCACTATAGCTCATTTTTTTTTATTGTAGCAAAAGGCAAAATCTCACCTTTTCTTACAGCTGAGTAGTATTCCATTGTGTATTATATAGACCACATCTGCTTTATTCACTTATCTGCTGTTAGGCATTTCCAGATTTTGGCAGTTGAAAATTGCACCACAATGAACACGGTGTTAAATGTCTTATCAAATAAGTGCTGCTGTATTTCTTGGGGTAGATGGTATGGAGTGGAATCACTGGGTCATTGGGAGTTGAAGTTCCTTTTCTTTTCAATTTTCAAGATGTCTCCATACCAACACAATTTTTTCACATCCAACAGGACCTCATTGGGTTGATCTCTTTTCTTCCGAAAGCACTACTCCATTTGTTGTCTTTGTCCTTTCTAAGGTGGGAACATTTCTCAGATCCCCAGGCTTGTGTCAAAGGCAGACTCCATTATAAGACAGCCAGTTGATCTTGGTCAACACAGGTTAGAATTGCAGACCCCCATGCAGTCAGAAACCCACAAACAACCGGGAATCACCAAACGAGCCTCTACTGGTATCAAAAATGATGGATTTTGTATTTTAGATGAATGAGCTGCTTTGTCCTTCCAGTAAAATGAGCTAGGTTACTAAGACAACCATGAAGGACAAAAACCTAGTGCCCTGTATTTGTGGCTACTCTAAATTTATTTCATCTCTTCATAAGAAAATTTGCACATAAGCGAACCAGCACAGATCAAACGTGTGTGGTTCAAGGATCAGCTATACTTGGTGTTCAACTTTGTTTCCCTGAAGGGCCAGCCAGGGCCTCTTGACCCATCATAGCTTCAACAGTCTTCCTGGCTGTCTTCTGCCCACAGTTGGCCATGCATGGCCCTGAGGCTAGAGAGATTGGGTGTGCTCTCCTAGTGAGGCCCACAGTCTAACTTACAGGGCAACCTCCCAATTCCCAACAAGGAAGCAATCTCTTTGCCAAAAACTTCCATGCCAGAGGCTAAAACAAACAAATAAACAAAAACACTCCACAGGAATCATAGAATTGCATTAAAACATGACAGATAGTGGAACCTGGCCCGTGCATGCAGACAAATATCCAGGGGGTTGTGGAATATGTGAATTTGGTAAGGTGCCAGCTACATAAGATGCTGTGAGTCAGGATGAGGGCCATTCACGAGGGTGCAGGAGTGCCAGGCTCTCCCTTCCTTCCACAATTCCGTAGCTGGAATCGTTGCGATGCACATATATTGTCAGAACCTTCGAGGTGCGTAATCTCGAATTCCCAGGTAACTACTTAGCCTGTAAGATTGTTGCATAAGTAAAAATTATTAACACATTAAGCCATAATTATTAAGTAAAATAATGACAGTAATAACTGCAGAGCAAATTTATAAAACAGAATTAGAGCATTTATTACCCCAGCTATCATTTAATTTATGTGCCCTCCATTGGACTTAACTGTTGGTTAAGCCTTGTTCCAGCCTTTGGTTCAGGGTTAACAGACTTGCATTTAACTGATGAGTTGACTTTCTCTTAAACGGATGTTTCCACAGGCTGCTCTACTGCCCTACACCCCTGTCTTTCATCTGAGGATTTGAGCAACAGGCACCTTGAAAACCAACATGCAGGGGGCCTCTTACCGATACTGGGGTGCAAAGAAAGTCACTCCCCTCTGAAATTTCTGGCAACTCCATGTGTCACTCATAACTCTTCTTTCTCCAAGGAGAAAAGGCATTTCTGCCAGTTTTATTTGCTGAAGACTTTTATTTTTGTAAAAGTGAAATACAGCTATTTTTAGTAGCTCTATCCAACCTACTCTGAGCTGCAAGGGAAAGCTTGTGTCAAGCTCCGAAGTGAAAGGTGCAGAGGTCAATCAAGGGATGTGGGTGAGTGGGCGGGTTTATGGAGTACCAGCTGCTCCTCTTTCAGAATCATCCAGATAGGCTGTCTCCAAGGAAACAGGCAGCTCCCCACCTCCCCATCTCCCCACCCCCTGGACATGGTATCTCTGGGGCTGAGGTGGAGAAGATAGGGCAGGGATACTGCAGTGCTGATTTCTGTTCTCAGCCTGTCCCCCAGGATCGGAGTCAGTGGGCATGCTTCTCTGAAGTGGAGTGTGAGCCCTGGAGAGAGCCTGGGAGCTCCCAGGCACTGCATCCCCTCCTGGATGTAGGAGCAGGCTCTGAGGTTAGTCCCAGACACTGCATCTCCTCCTGGATGTGGGAGCAGGCTCTGGGGTTAGTCCCAGGCACTGCATCTCCTACTGGATGTGGGAGCAGGCTCTGGGGTTAGTCCCAGGCACTGCATCTCTTGTAAACTGTGGGAACAGGTTCTGGGATTAGAGTCCCAGGATGTCAACCCCGAAAAAAGATCAGAGACACTGGTTTTAGTATTTCCAAGATGTGGATGCATAGAACTCCACAGGATTCCTGGCTCCCATCATCCAGGCAGAAGCTGGGCTGTGTTTTCCAGGAAAACATTCCTTGGAATATTTTAAAAGCTGAATGACTGAAGAGGGTTCTCAAGTTCCGATCACAGACTTCTTTTGAGTTATTCCCATTCTCCCTGTGAAGTTCACCGCCACCTCTGTTTTGGAACCTCAGCGCCTGATATTAGTGCTGTGTCGGGTGAAGCTGGGACGCAGGTGGGGAGAACTGAGCAAAGGGCTGTACGTTGTGCAGTGCCCAGGGAGTGAGAAAGTTACAGGAAGATTTGGCATGGAGGACTTCTTGTCCTGTTGTACATTTACAGTCCAGAGCTTGCTGGTGGTGTCTATATTGTCTATATTCTAGTTATAACCTCCTGGATCCTTTGTGGGTATAGTGTGTTTTTCATAGCAGCCTGTAGTCATGCTTTTATTTTTTTTTTGCTTTTCCCTCTGAAATCCAGTTTGATAATAGTCGCCTTTTGACAGAAAGTTTTTACCCCTTCACCTTTCAGGTAATGTATGAATAAGGCTAAAAATGCACCTGCAGCTTTGCTGTTTTTTTTTTTTTTACTTTGCTGATTTTTTAAAATATATATATATATATATATATAGCCTATCCTTTTAATTTTTCTCTTCCCTTTCTTCTTTTACGTGTTAAATAGGTATTTTCTAGTGTAGTGTTTTAATCCACTTGCTTTAAAAAAAACCTTTAATATATTTTATTGTGGTGTTTTCTGGTGATTTCTCCAGAGATTGCATTATCTTGATTATCTTGTCTATTACAGTTTTCTGGGGATTAACGCTAATTGCAGTAAAATGTAGAAACTTTTCTCAAATAGAGTCCCATTTTTCCATTCTTTTGTGCTATTATCATTGCATATAATTTATCTTCATATGTTAAAAGCCCCCAAACACAGTTATTACATTGTTTAATGCAATCTTGTTATGCCCTTTAAAGTCACAAAAGGGAGAGAAAAAAGAATAATAGTATGGTCCTTTATGTTTGCTTATATATTCACTCTTCTGTGCTCTTTATTTCTTCATGTGATAGTCTGGTAGTACTCCTTCAGCTTAGAAGACTCTATTCATTCTGTAATGCAGGTCTCCTGAAGTGAAAACTGATTATCTTGGAATGCCTCTTTTGTCTTTGTGCCTAGAATTTTGACAGATAGCATTGCTGGCTATAGAATTATTGGTCAATCTGTTTTCTTTTTTCATCACTTTGAACATGCCTATCGCTCCACTGACTTCTGGCCTCCATTATTTCTGGTAATAAGTTGATTGTTACTGATATTATTATTTCCCTATGTGTGATGACTCATTTTCCCCTTGCTACTGTCGATTTTTTCTTTTTATCTTTTTGGTTTTCAACATTTGGGCTATAGTGAGTCAGAGTGCACATACTGTGCTTAATTTACTTAGATTTCCTAGAGTTTTACAAAAATATTGATTAATTCATTTAAATTCCCTTTAGTGCTTTATATTTCAACTACTGTTTTCCCTGTTCCTTTTCTTTTTCTCCTTTTATTCCTCCTGTAACTTTTATTATACCCAAGAAAAAATCAGATGAAATATTCAAATTTCCTTTCACTTATACTGTCAGTCCTTCTTCAACTTTGCTTATCCTTTCTTCTGCTATCTCTTTAGTCTTCTTAAGTGTACTTTTAACTTTCTGTGGTGATATTTTATTTGTCATTGTAAGCTTCAACCACAGATGGTATCGCTTAAAAATTTTTAGTGATACTGTCAATTTGGGGGGTAGGCAAGCTCAGTCGTGCTTAGAGACCTCCAGGTTCAGTGTTTGGGGGAACATATGGTGCCAGGAAATTAAACCTGGGTTTCCTTTGTGCAAAACATGCATTCCAGCTTGTTGAGCCCTACCTCAACCCAAACTATTCTTTACTTTTTATAAGTCATTATAATGGTTTAAAAAATTTAGTAAAGCATGATTTTCAAAGTTACTCATAGTTGAGTTTATTTTTTATTTTAACATTTTTTAAAAATTGTGGGGTGGGAGCGATAGTACAGTGGGTAGGGCATTTGCCTTGCACACGGCCGACCCAGGTTGATTCCCAGCATCTCATATGGTCCCCTGAGCACTACCAGGAGTAATTCCTGAGTGCAAAGCCAGGAGTAACCCCTGAGCATCGCCGGGTGTGATCCCCCCCAAAAAAATTTAAATTGTATTTTTATAAAGTTGTTAACAATAATTTCAGTCACAGTCCTCCCGTTGTTCATCGATTTGCTCCAGTGGGCCCAGTAACGTCTCCATCATGAGACTTATTGTTACTGTGTTTGGCATATGGAATATGTCACGGGTAGCTTGCCAAGCTCTGCCGGGCGGGCGAGATACTCTCGGTAGCTTGCCAGGCTCTCCGAGAGGGGCGGAGGAATCGAACTCGGGTCGGCCATGTTGG
>JAOXYA010000001.1:66332698-66349770 GCA_028565675.1 Sorex palustris
AAGTCTCCTATGGAGACGTTACTGGGCCCGCTCGAGCAAATCGACGATCAACGGGAGGGCCTTTACCTTTTACCTTTACCTATTCTTTGGCTACGTAACTGGGAGTGAAATTGCTGGATCATAGAATAACTGTCCATCAATATTTTTAGAACCCCATATTGTTCTCTACAGAGCCTGGATCACCTATTTTTATACTGTATACCTGACAAACAATAGCCAAGGTATATAAACCAATGACAGAATTCAGAACAACAATAAAACAGACATCTCCATCCAAAAATGGAGAGAGGAGCTCAACAGATACTTCTCTTAAGAAAACATATAAAAACTACTCACCATTATTGATCATCAGGAAAATGTAAATCAAAATCACAGTAAGATGTCACTTCCCTTGTGAGAATGGTTTATAAAAAACAAAACAAAACAAAAACATACCAAAAAAACATTAAATACTCAAGGGATATAGAGAAAAAGAAATTCTCATTCATTCTTGGAATGGAAATGGGGGCCCAGGGTCTTAAAAAATTCAGTTTGAATGCATGTGCATGCCAAGTAGGGTGGGGGAACCTTTCTGGGTTAAGTCATGCACTGACTTCTTCCTCTTCAGTGGCACCTTAGCTGACCTTAAGTTTCTGGATTGTCTTTCCACAGGAATTTATGAGTTTGTTCTTTCTCCACTGATCTATATTAGACCGAGGTGAAGCTGAGGCAGAAGATCAAATCTTTGTCTACAAGACAAGGGACAGAGGAGCACTGGTGCACCTTTTGAGGGGGTGGAAGGGGAAGAGAAGAGGCCAAGGAGTTGTGGGTGTAGAAGAGATGACCACGTGGCATCAAAGATGATCACACCGTTACCAGAACCGCAGGCCAGGTCAAATGCCAAGCAAGTGAGTGAAGAGCCATGAAAATCTTTATGATCCCAGTTCTCAGATGTGGTGCTCCTGTTCTGCTCCCACTCTCTGTCATGCCCTTCTGACCTCGCCGCAATGGGGCTCAGAGGCTCATGGGGAAGTAGGAGCCAGTACTGGAGTCCCCAAAGCAAAAAGATGGGGTGGGGGCAGTAGGGAGTGGTCCTAGACCCCCTTTTTTGGGGGGGCCACACCTGGCAATGCACAGGGGTTACTTCTGGCTCATGCACTCAGGAATTACTCCTGGTGGTGCTTGGGGGACCATATGGGATGCTGTGAATCGAACCCGGATCATCCGCGTGCAAGACAAACACCCTACCCACTGTGCTATAGCTCCAGCCCCGATTCTAGACCCTTTAAATGAGGTTGATTCACTTGCAAAAAGCTGTGTGCAACTCGAGGAGTTCGAAAGTAAATATGCCCCCAGGATCCATGGCCACTATCTTTGCCTGATGCTTCATTACCTCTAACAGTTTCCCCCGCTCCTAGCCTTTGCCATCATTATCATTGTTACTTATTATTTTGTGATATAGCACAAGATAGCAAGTTTTCAGGTACAGAGAGCCGTGTAATGATGCTCTGCTTGCTGACGCAGGGCATAGCCGGTGTCGTCTCTGTGTGAATCCTTAGTGTGTGGGAAACTGTATCTTCTAGATTTGTATGATCACACTTGATGGTGCCTGTACAGCAGCAGACTCATCTAACACAGTGTATGTTGCCCAGAATACCACCCCCCTCTTGTTTTTGACTTTTTTGGGTCACACCCAGTGATGCCCAGGGGTTACTCCTGGCTCTGCACTCAGGAATTATTCCTGGCAGTGCTCAGGGGACCATTTGGGATGCTGGAAATTGAACCTGGGTCTGCCGTGTGCAAGGCAAATGCCCTACCCGCTGTGCTATCACTCTCCATTGTGTTCAGTGGCAAACAGCCATACTGTTGACTCTGGGGTCTGTGGTGAATAACAGCCATCCGGGGCCACCTTACTATGTCACTCAAACTCTCGGTAGGACTATTTGTCTACTACTTTCATGTCTGCCCCGCCCGCCTTCCCTCTGTGTTGCAGCTATCTCTCTCACGCTTGCATGCTGCAGTCTCTTTGGCTCAGGAGAACCTTGCCAGGCTATGGGAACTGGTCTCCGAGTCTAAAGAAACAGGAACCCCACAGTCCAGCAGGTCACAAAGGCCAGAAAAGAACCTTAGAATGTTACAGCTGAAAAGGACTTCAGAGGTCATTTGACTCCCTTTCCTACTTTATAGCTGCTTGCAGGAGAGTGGGCTGAGGGGTGTGGGCTGGGGGTGAGGAGGTGTCACTCAGAGAGAAGAAAGCAGGGACAAAAATCGAGTGAGTTTGTAGGTCAAGGCCATTGATTCCTCACTCGGTGACCATCTCGACAGAGTGGCTGTGTGGGTGGAGTCATGTGGTTTCTGTGTTTTTTTTTCTTTCTTGCAAATGTCAGCAAATGTCCACTGGTTCAGGCTCTGATTTTGAAAAGAATCGATAGGGAATCCGGGTTGACGCTCTCTTTCTTCCTCTGCTGGTTCTCCAGGCTGAGCACCTAAAACTGACACTGATATTTAGGCATTGAAATAACTTCAGATAAAATGGAGACATGTATGGTGCTGCTTTAGAAACAAGAGAGGAAGCTTCAGCTTCTTCTTCTTTTTTTTTTCCCCAAGATTTTTTTTTTATTGAATCACTGTGAGATAAATCCTTACAAAGCTGATCGTGATTAGGTTTCAGTCATACAGTGTTCCAACACCCATCCTTCCACCAGTGTACATTTCCCACCACCAGTGTTCCCAGGTTCCCTCCCATCACCCCCACCCCAGCCTGCCTCTATGGCAAGCACTTCTCTCTCTCTCTCTCTCTCTCTCTCTCTCTTTCCCCTTCTGGGCATCAGCTTCTTCTTAAAGAGGCAAAACCGGTGCACTGGAAGCTTCACACACAGATACACACACACACACACACACACACACACACACACACACACACGCTTGCACACATTGCTCCCTCCCCATACTGGTTTTTCTTGGCTACACACAATGGCAAAGCAAAAATGGGAACTTGAAAAAAAGTTGACAGCATTTTCTATGATTCAGCTGGCAATTTGCTACGGTATCCAGGGAGACAGCTCCTCATATACATTAGCATAATGTGAAATGGCAGCTCGAACCAGAATCTACTGTCTAAGCAAGTCAGCCTGAACAGCCGTTGACGACAATGCAATTTAAAGGATATCCAAATATTAGCCTTAAGTGACTGATACAGCCCTGAAATCTCTTCATTTTGAACATATAGAGTACAGTTGGATCCCTCATTGTCACGCCCCATTCTTGGGGGAGATGGCTGAAATTCAAGGTTAACAAAGAAAGATGTGTGGCTAGTTGAGATCTAATAGCAGTCAGCTCACCTCAGCTTACACCAGTCCCGTTTTTACCGGAATACATTTTTTTTTCTCCTTCTCGCTGTATATTTTTTTAGATTTTTTATTCCATTGGCCTCCAAAATGTTGACATTTCTTCTTCCTGATTTTCCCGCCTGAGACTTGATAGGAGAATGCATCTCCCTGCTCTCGGCTTATCTGGACACCAAAGCACGGCGGTACCAGCACGATCTTGAAAAGGTGCTTTGTTCCTAAGCAGAATGAGTGTCTTGGGAGCCTGGGTAAGACCTTCTAACAGGTATAGGACTTCTGAGGATTCCACAGGCTTTCATAGATGGCACACTCACTGGCTTCTGGATTCCCTGAATATTCTTCAGGCTTTTGTCCCTTCTTCTGCTATATAATTTCCTTTAAGTCGAGGGCCAGGCTCTCAGGAATGGCATCTGACATTGTTTAGGTAGAAGTAATACATTGAGACAGGCAGTCATTTTTCCTGGACTATTTTTTATAGTCCACTCTATCCCCTGCTATGATGCTTTTTGCTTAACATAGAAATCCCAAGTTCCATGGAAACCGGGCCTGGCCAAGTTGTGCATGGAGATCAGAGGACAGAGGAGGCCCTCTGTACCTATAAACTCAGGGATTAGGGGTCCTCAAGGACATGAAGCGGAGGCAGAGTACCAAAATTCTGTTGATTGTCATCTTCTGTCGGTAGGGAACAAAGGATACAGTTGTGCAGTTTCTTTCGAACTTTCCTTGTGGGCTCTGGGGCCTGGTTACTCATCTGCAGGGATTGCCTGGATATCTGTGCCGTATTAAAGGAACTTCTCACCACACTGAGCTCTCTTTTACACACATTTCAAGTTTGAGGGCCCCAGGGCTACTCTTAGCTTTAATAATTTCTTAGACTCAACAAATACACTGACAGCTGCTTTCCTCATAGTCACAGCTTATTGCAGTTAAGGGATACAGATTCACATCAGCCAAGGGAGGAAGCAAAAGAGCAAAATACAGGAAAGCTTCAAAGATTTTCCGAGTTGACTCTCCCCAAGGACCCATGGGCAGGGCAGGGCTGTCCTCTTGTTTCTGACATGGACGTAGGGTACGTAAACTAGGGAAGCCGACCTATGTCCAGAGATTTTATCGAGGCTCTATCAAGTGACATGACTGAGTGACTTCATAGTTAGTCTTGGTGGCTAGCCTACCCCCAGGAAGACTGGGTTAATACCCCGTGGTCTAAGTCACATTATTCTACTAGCTGGCATGAACCAAGGTCCCCAAGGCAAGCACACAATTCTGTCAACATTATATCCCAAGTGTTTGATAATCACCTCGCAGGAACCAAGGACAAATGCAGAGCTCTCTTTGGGCAGTTTGCCACATAGTTTATTATACTGCACAGACTCTGTTTATTTGCTCAGCAAGTACAAAAATGTGTTCAGTGAAGCTTGGGTATATTTGAGCTCTAGGAGGTTGTTGGCTTTCCAGCGAAGGTGTGCTGGGCCTGAAGTAGGGACTCTGTGAGGACTAAGAAAAGAGAAAGAAATAAGAGAGAAAAAGCATGGAGACAGGTGGCTCACAGTCTCATGGGCGGAGAGCCCCAACTGTCCTACCTCCATGTACAGTATCTATTGCTTAGGACCATTAATCACCATAAACGAGAACAACATTCTTGGGTCAAATGCTTATCTTTAAAACTTCTTTTATTTAAAATTTAAAATTTTATTTTTTGATTGAATCACAGTGAGATACACGCTTACAAGGTTTTTCTTTATTGGGTTTCAGTCATATAATTTTCCACACCCATCCCTTCACCAGTGTATATCAGTGTATATTTTCCACCACCAATGTCCCTAGTTTCTCTCGCACCCCCCTTCCCTAGCCAGTCTCTATGGCAGAAACTTCTCTCTCTCTCTCCCTCTCTCTCTCTCTCTTGTGCCTTAATTCACCATAAGCATCATCTCTGTAACTGGCTTTCACAAGAGAAAGGTTTTCCAAGGGAGGGGCAGAGAGAGAAGAGACTCAGGATTCCCACCCAGGCAGCATTCCAGTACTGAGGGCAGCATTCCAGTACTGAGGGCAGCATTCTGGACGGTAGGATCCCATCATCTCCCATCCTGTCTGTCTCCTTGATCTATCTGTCTCGTTCCCAACCAAGATGGAGATACAAGGACCACAAAGGAGGGAAAACTGTAGTTCAGGAAAGAGGAAAACCTTCTGTGAACATGTGTTCTCCAAAGCTGGAAATGTGGCTCTGTGGCTGAGTTTGCATCGCATATGTGAGATCTTGAGTTTAGTCCCGAGCACTGAAAAAAAAGTGTACTTCAAAAGGATGTATGAATAGATGGAAAGGCATGATACTCAAGGGACTGCTGGAATATTGTTTGGGGTTTTTATTTATTCTTTTATTTTTTCATTTTCATCAGGGTTGGTGTGAAACCAAGGATATTTTCACCTTCTGAGCTGAGAGCTGTGTTTTTGGCTTTTAGTCTTTGAAAAGGGAAGATGAATTGAGGGGCACAGTTAGAAGTGATTTTCTCTGCAGCCAGTGGAGGCTTCATTTTTCACTCTCCATCCATCCTGGCTGTAGCGAGATTCAGGGCAGAGGTTAAAATGGGCTGTCTGGTGAACATGCCAATAGTAATGACTTTTGTAATTATAAATAGTAATGACTCTCATTTATAGATGGCTTCTAAATGCTAAACACTTAAATTACTTACCAATAGAAGGACATTTAATTATTCCAATATCATTGTTGGGTTGATAATGTTATCTGAATTTTGGAAATGTGAGCAGTAAGCCTTAAAAGGATTCACATAAACATTCACAGGAGGCAAAGGTAGGATTGAAACCCAAGTCCTTCTGATTTTAGCGTCCATCCATGTGGAAGGACCTGTTGCAATTCCATGATGGACTTAATCAACATAATCCAGCGGATGAAGGTCAACTTCTGGGTTTACTGGTCTGATATTTAATGTGTTGACTTCAAAGGTGGTTTCAAAGAAAGACTTTTATTCTGTTTAAACTGAGACTGGGGCCAGTCAGAGACACAGGCGTTCATCCAAAGGGCTTCAGAAGTGCCATATTGACGGGTGCAGAAATAGTGAGTTTCATGACTTCCTGCCAGGGGCTTAAGTCTGACCTCAAACTGTCTGACCTCTGGCCTGTGCCTTTCCCCAAAGAGGAGAGGGTTTTTATTTGCCCCAATAAGACAAATAATCTTGCTGTGATGTACAGATTCAAGATATTAAATGGAGGCAGAAAGAAGGGGCATTCGAATTCTCCAAGCCTCTGATCCCTCAGGCAGGAAGTAAGGTTCGGGGAGCCATCTCACTTATGATTCTGTTCCAGCATCTTGCAAATGTTTGGCACTCTGGAGATGTTGAATGAACTGGGACACAAAGTGGCACCCACATCTCTACTCTCTTTAGGGGTGGGGTTGGATAATGAATGAAGAAGGGACTTCGGCTTTATGATCACTTTGTATGTTTTCTGAGGACTCTTAGAGACTCACTTCAGGATACCTGACATGGTTGTTCACTCTGGGTCCAAGGTACTTTCATGTATGTGATTGAAATAGGTCCTTACAACACCCTGGAGTTAACCTTTATGATGTTCTTTTTGTATCAGTGGATGGAGGACTGGAGGGCCATGGGGGCTAAGTGACTTGCTGAAGTCCACGTAACTTGTAAAGGCCCAGTCCAGTGATCCCAAATCCAATGCTTTTTCTAGGACTCCACAGGTGGTAGTGAGTTGAGTGCAGAGAATAATGAGTTTTCTCCAGCTCTTTGACATTTCAATGCTATCTATGGTGGTCAACATCTCTCCTTTGCTTCGGAAGGGACATTGCAGAGCTAAAGATCTCAGTTCCTCTCCAAAGAGGCTTTGCTAGTTGGACTAGAGCTTCCCTTCCTGTGCTGGTCTTGGATGTGGCCATACCGGGGGGAGTAGACACCTTGGGAGATTTTCTTGGTGCAGCCTGAGATTTCCTTTCCTTAAATTTCCACTGCTCCATCATCTAGCCCGTCTTGGAGCTCAGTCAGTGCACCTGATGGTGGTCAAGTTTGAGGGGTGTGGGGCTAGAGCCAAGGCACCCACAGTCCCCTGCTTCCTCCTTTGTGTGTCTGCCCAAGAAGGGTTTCATGGAAAGCATGAAGTATCAAAGCAACCGGTTTTAAAAAGATCAAGGAATCAAGCACCCAGCTGGGATAAAGCAAAGTGTTTATTTAAAGAGAAGAAAAAGGTAGCAGAGACATTCCCTAAAATACAAGGGACGGGGGTCGCTGTCTTTGTTTCCCCTCTTTCTAGTTTCAGGCTTTCTGCCTCTCCTATTCCTGCACTCATCCCTCCCACAGTGGGTGGGAATACCTGGGGTCTGAGGTCCTCACTGTATTCGTCGCCTTCATGGGTTCCCATGGTAACTATGAACTGCCATGGTGCCAGTGGGAGTGGCTATCATGATCTTAAAATGAGCCTGTGTTCTCTCACATTGGCATACACATGCTTCTCCTGGTTGTGACAAAGGAAGCGACCTTGTAGTGGGGGCATAAAGCTGTGTGGAATTTTCTATTTACCGTACTCTGGCCTTGGTGTGTCTCTGTTGGACATTTGGGCCATCAAACTCTAGGAACATCTGTTCTCTGCTCTTCCTCCTGTTTCATCTCCCACTCTCATCACCTCACCCACGTCCAACCTATCCAGCAATGGTGGCGACCTTAGCCAGGCAGGCTGCTGGGAAATTTTATGTGATGTCTCTCAAAGTTTCTCCTGTGTTTTCCTTTTCTTTCCTTTTCTTTCTTCTTTCTGATTTTGTTTTGGGGGCACACCTGGAGGTGCTCGAGGCTTATTCCTGGATGTCTGGTCAGGGATCACTCCTGGTGGGGCTCAGGGGACTGTATAGGTGCCAGGGATTGAATCTGGGTTGGCTGCAGGCAAGCACCTTACCTGCTGTATTATTTCTCCAGCCTCTCCTATGTTTCTTAAAATAATATATCAGATCATGCCAGTTTTGAGCTGCCAGTCACTCTTATGACGTGACTATTCTGTTTTCTCATGGGGACCAGGAGCCTCTCATTTGCTGCCTCTCAGGGCTGCCTACAGTGGTCACTCCCTCTCTGTTCCCTGGAAGAAGTGTGTTCAGGATTGACTTTCTCACCCAGTGGCCCAGGGGTGGACAGATGAGACTAGTGCCTGCGCCCATCAGTTCTCTCTGAATAGCTCAGAATTCTACTTGGCACTGCTTTCTCAGCGGATGCTGAACACCAGAGTGATTTGTTCCCGATAATCCCATCTTGCTGGAGTGTTCCCGGTAGATTGAGCTCTGCACCTTGGCCCCAACCCCCGTCCACTGAGAGGAGTAACTGGGCAGACCTTCCTGCTTTAAGGAAGGCTTGCATGGATCTCCTGCCTCTGGAGATTCCGCAGACATCTCAGTGTGCCCCTGCTCCATACCCCATCATGCTCTTCCACCATCCCTCGTGCCTTGCATCTCAGGGGACCCAGCCCCAGGAAGAACACACCTGTCGGGCTAAGACTTTCACAGCTGGGGATTCCTTGCAGAATGAAACATTGCATATTTGTTGATTGAAACCCCAAAGGTTCTGATGACAGAGGGAGCGGTGTCTTTGGATGGGACATGAGCAGAGACCCATGCCAGGTTAGGCATCATGTTCAGACTGTCACTGTCGCTGGGGTTTGAGGAAGACATGGCTAAAGGCTGCCTCTTCTTTCTCTGACTGCACTGAGATTCGGCTATGTCTCTGAGGCCTTGTCCTGGGCCTGCATGGCAGCACCAGGACCCCAGATGTGCCATCTGCTCATCTTGTTCCTTGAGAACGTTTGTCGGAAGGAACAGGAAGTGACACCAGCAAGTTGCCCAGGGAAGTTGCTTTAGTGCTCAAAGCATGATGGAGCCCGGGCAGCTTGGCCAAGAAGTGAATCAACCTTGGCCCTGATTCCTGGACGTGGCTTCTTTGACGTGTCCCTGCTTGAAAGGTTTGTCCTATCACTCCTTGAAAGGTTGATTCCTCCTCAGGTGTCTGGAGCAAAAGGCATAGTGAGTGGTTTTTACTTGGAGAAAAGCTGTTGCTTTCTCACTCAAAATAAGGTCCTGAGTAATGACCGTTGGCCTACAAATGTGGCCTCCCTGTTGGTTGCTGCTTCTCCACATTGGGTTCACTTTGGCTTCAAGTCGACACCCTATCAGGTTCAGGTCTCCCTGGGGACCCCGGTTATTGTTCTGACATGCAGCATTGGGCTGAAGACGAGGTCAGAACCCACAGAGATGGGAAGGAGCCCAGCACCAGGATTTCTGTGCCCGCTGTGGCCACAGCAGAGCCTCACTGGCTCTGGCTGTGTCTGGGCTCTTGTTCCTACACTGGGACCACCCTGGGCCCTGGGTCCATCTCTGGGACCACCCTGGGCTCTGGCTGTAATTGCACTCTTGCTCCAGCACCGGGGTCCCCTGACGGCCCATTTACCGTGTGCCTTCACCTGAATCAAACTTCTCTTTACAAGTCTCATAAGGTCTTCACTGGCCTGGTCTCCTGCTCCTCAGCCTGTGACCAGGGGTTATGGGGACAAGGCGAGGTAGCAGACAATTATTTCCCCCTTTTAAAGCCTCACTGGTGCCAGCTCTGAGTGGATATTCAATAGCTCACCTCACAGTTCACCCTGGAAGTCTATCCTGACCTGCTAAGTGAGCACAGAGCTGCTTTCATCCATCTCTTCACACTGGGACCCAGACCAAGAAGCTCCCAAGTTGCCAGGAAGTTGGTATTTCCTGGTCTGTGGCAAGAAATGCACTGGCGATCGATTTCCCGGACACTGAGGTACAGAGTCTCTGGTTCGAGGGCTGTAGTGCCTGGTGTTCTCGAAGAATCCTGTGGCTTTTGAATGCAGCAGCAGAAGGGAAGCACCTTGTTTAGATCTTAATGTTTGTATGGCCAGTTGGTCTGCAGATTCCAGGAGCACCCTGGAGCATGGACTCAAATGCACCGGTGGGTAGTTCCCAGCTCTGGGAGCACCTGGACAAGGGCAGACGCTCAGCTTCCAGCTCTGAACTCAGACACTAATGCTCAGCTCTGGCAAATTCCTGGTTCCATTTCAGAGACTCACTCCAGTGGGAAGTTTATAGCTTTGGAAGCAGCTAGTTAATGCTGAGGTGGACAGTTACCACTCCAGGGAGCACTGAGTTTAAGCTGAGAGGCTTACTGGGAAGTGGTCGGATCTGAGGGATCTCCTTCAAGTTAATCATGTGGAGTGAAACCAGACAGAGGAGGAGGAGCAGACGCAGAACGATCTCTCACATGTGGGATGGAAAGAATCCTTGTAGGGAATTAGCACATGCCCAGTGGCAATAGAGATGATGCACAGGAGAACGGTCTCACTAGGAAGCTTGGCACTGGGGCAGGGGCGAGGGGGGTAAGTTAGGGAAGGGGACACGAGGACAGTGGGGGAGAGGGAAAGGGCCCACCACAGAGGCAGGAGGGAAACTAGGGACATTGGTGGAGGGTAATGGGCACTGGTGAAGGGATGGGTGTTGAAACAATATATGCCTGAAACCCTATCATAAATCTTTGTAACGTTGTGATTCACAGTAATTCAATTTTTTTGGAAAAAAGTTTCAATGCCAAGATGTGCCAGCTGCAGCCTCAGAGAGCGTCCACTTCCAGCTCCCATGTTTGGGGGTGGGTAGCCCTGAGATAGAAGAGCCACAGGGCAACTATAGATTGACCTTTTGGGGGTCTCTGATTCCATTCTCTTTGGACCCTAAAATATCTCGCTGTTTCACAGCGTTCATACGCAGCTCCCCTTCCCAGCCCCTCCCTTCCTTCTATAGTCATTGTCACACACATTCCTGGCCAAGGTGCTTGCCGGGCTCTCAGATTGGGTGATGGGGCCCGCACACATGGCTAACATGCATGCTGGGGTCTCAGCCTTCAAGGTGGGATGTTTTGCAAGCACTCTGGATGGAGGGCTCGCCAGGGTTCTCTGTGGTGCTACCTACACACTTGATAGGGGTGACGGTACTCAAGCATCTTTCAGTTGCGGAGGTCACTGGGGGAAGAGGCGACTCACCGGAGAGCACCACTGGTTTCTTATACACACCTGTGGGTGTTGTGCCCTGGAAGTCCCTCAGAGTGCAGAGGTTCAAGGTGAAAGCTTGGAGCTCACAGCCTTGCCCCTGGCTTGCCTTCCCCAGCCACTGTCTCCCAGCCTCCTGCTGCCCCTTCAGCATCTTCCTGTGGATCAGATGTGCTCCCTAAAAATCATTTCACTACTTTCAATGTTTTAAAACTTTTTTTTTTTACTTTTTTGGATCACACCTGGCAATACTCAGGGGTTACTCCTGGCTTTGCACTTAGGAATTACTCCTGGCAGTACTCGGGGGGACCATATGGGATGCTGGGAATTGAACCCGGATCGTCCACATGCAAGGCAAATGCCCTGCCTGCTGTGCTATCGCTCCAGCCCTAAGAACATTTTTTTGGGGGATGTGATTCTTTTTACCATTATTTCTCAGAGTACCAATTCAAATTAAAATACGGTTGTTGTTATTTTCTTTTCCCCCTCAAGAAAAACACTACATAATTCCAGTTGAAATGGAATGGAAATGATGCGGAGAAAGAGAAATTGTCTTTATGAGCCTTCTGAAGCCAAACTCTTAGCTGTTTTGCTGGTCTTTGCTGCTAAACATTATTTATGTCCTTGGTCCCACGTCCTTTGCTGTCTGGCCTCAGAGGGGAAGCCCCACCACACTTTTTGTGGTAGAGCCACTTAGCTCAGTTCTGGGCCCAGGAATGCTTCAGGTTCTACTCTGTCAGTCTCTCCTGTGTTTTCCAGAACATTCTAGTTCTGTGTCTGTTCCTGCCCTGTCCTAATAAGGGTGCAGCTGACAGGCGGCCACTTTGACAGCTTTTGTTGATGTTGTTAGTGGTGGGGACCGCACCCAGAGTGCTCAAAAGCCACCTGGGCCACTTCCAGACATGTTGCAGTGTCAGGGACCAGACTTGGGGCTTGCACAGCCAGGGTCACATCTCCCACCAACCCTGGAGACTGCTGCCTTCTCCTGCACCTCCTCGTCTACTTCTTCCTCCTCCTCCTCCTCCTCCTCCTCCTCCTCCTTTTCTTCTTCCTCCCTCCTCCTCCTCCTCTTCCTCCCTCTTCCACTTCCACTTTTTCCTCATCCCTCCTCCTCCACCTCCTCCCACCTCTTCTTTATCTTCTTTATCTTTTTCTCTATATTCTCCATCTTCATTATATTCAGAGGTCTCCATCATTGTCATTATAATCTTTCTTGTGTTCCTTCTTCTTTGTTCTTAATCCTTCTCCTCGCACCTCCCACCGCCCAAGCTGGCTGTGCTCAGGGATCATTCCTGACACATTGGGTAACCATATCCAACGCTAGGGGTTGAACCTGAATCTGCCACATCTGCAAGGCAATTGCCTTAACCCCATTTCCGCTGGAGATTCTCTCTCTTTTTTCAAAAAAAATTTTTATTAGTGAAACACCATTAGGTACAGTTGTAGACTTAAAAATTTTTGTGCTTGGGTTTCAGTTATACAATGAATGAGTACCCATCCCTCCACCAGTGCCTATTCTCCACCACCACTAATCCCAGTATTCCTCCTATCCCCCATCCCCCCATTCCACCCTGCCTCTGTGGGCACTCCCTTTTGTTCTCTCTCGCTGGAGATTCTCTTAGTCTCAGTGGTTGAAACCATATATATCCAACCAGGCCTTGGAAAGTCTCAGGAAAGAGCTGCCTCTATGAGGTTGAGGCTGTCCTTTGTTAACTGTTGTCCCAGTGATGGGGCAAGTCCCACCAGCCCAGTGGACTCTACGTCTTGATGGACCATTGGTGTGTTGCTGGGACTTCAGAGCACTGGAGCTGGGGAGGAGATGAACCACACAGCTGCCCAGTGCAGTCCAGTCCTGCATGCTCTCACACGTCTCTCCCTTTGGCTTTCCTGTGCTTGTCTGATCAGGAGAATGGCCAAGGCTCCACCCTCCAATACCTCCCTGGCTTGGTTCCTCCCAAACGTGCCTTCCTGAGATATTTATTTATTATTTATGTATTATTAATTTATTAGGGGGTGCCTAATCAATAAATTATAAATAAATTATGATGGTGCTTAGGAGTTACTTCTGCCTCTGACTCAGGGGGTCACTCCTGGTGGACCCCAATTTCCATGAGTTTTTTTTTTTAAGTGCAAGATGGGGGCCGGAGCAATAGTACAGTAGGGAGGGTGTTTGCCTTATACATGGCCAACCCAGCTTTGATTCCCAGCATCTATGTCAACCCCTCCTCAAGCACAGCCAGGAGTTATTCCAGAAGTAAGTATTGAGCACCACTGGGTGTGGCCCAAAACACAACACAACAACAACAACAACAACCCCCAAAGTACAAGACGGTTGAGGAGTTGGACTGGACCACACTGACACCACCGATGGAGCCATCGCTAGGATTCGTGCCTTGCACACATTGAACTGTGACCACTCTGAACTCACTTCACCATCCAGTTCCTTCTGTCCATTTTTACTAATTAAGTGCGGCAATCCCGGCTTGCTGGGACCTCTCTTTGCTGCTGCAAAACTTTCCCTTCCATCCTTCATCATGGCATCAGTGCAGAATTCAACCCCTGGGGGTGTCTGTCCCAAGGGGCTGTCCAGAAGGGTTCCTCGCTGTCTAGGTGGGGTCTGCTAAGGGATTTAATTACGCTCTCACTTTCCCCCCTATTCCTTACCATCCCGGGATTGTGGGATTCCTCTGATTTTCCCCTTCACCAGAGAAGCAGTGAGAGCTCAGAGAAGTGAAGCCCTTGTCCAGAGGTCACCCAGCTCCCGAGGGACAGGGTTAAGTTTGCTTCTTCATCACACAGCCCGGTCCTCTTCTGCCCACCAACTTGGGGTTCTTTCTCGGATGCAGTGATGTTCTGCTCAGATCCCACAGCAGACAGGCATGAGCTCTTCTGTGTCATCCCATCACGTACCCCATGTCCCTGGCTTTCATTTACATTCTAGCTTTGGTTTTTATCTGCCTGGCCTCTCGGCAGCTGCCTGGCATGTCCGCAGAAGGCAGTGCCTGGCTCTCGCCCCCCTCCTGTGGCAATGAGCGTGCAGCCCCACGTAGTACATGATCAACAAGTCTCTCTTATTGATGATGTCCCTTGAAATTGCAGCTGCTTCCTCTGACATCAGGGCTGCATTTCACTGAGTTGTTGTACAAAAGCAATTTGAGGGTATCACTCCCATAATCCACTGTTTCATCCCTCCTCCTGCTAAATGGGAATGTCCCCTGGAATGTGGATGGATTAGATGCAGGAAAAAATAGTTCAAGCTTGCTAAAGCCAGATCTGTAAGTAACCTCCAACATTGTCTGTGTTCCTCCCGGGACAAAATAAAGCCCCCCATTGTGAAGCTCATTTGGGGTCATCCCATCAGATGTCCCAAATGCCCTCATGTGTAGAGGATTAAGCCCCTGTTTTACTCTGTCCTCTTATCAGGAGTTCTAAGAGCTTCTTTCTACTCACCTGCCCACAGAGATGTACCTGCACCCCCCTTTCCAGCCCTGAAACTCAGAGACGCAAGAGCAGCGTCTTATTTTATTTTGAAAATAAAAATGCAGGGAAGCAAGCGATAGTACAGTAGGGAAGGCACTTGCTTTACAAGCAACAGGCCCAGATTCAATCCCCGGCACTGCACAGGGTCCCTCAAGCCCCACCAGGAATGATCCCTGAGCACAAAACCAGGAGGAAGTCCTGAGAAAAAGCCTCAAAGTGAAAAATCCCAAACCCAGTGACAACAGCAGCAACAAAATAGAAAGTTAAACCCAGAAACAACCTTTCCAACTCTTAGGGGCCTGGGATATAATGAGAGAGAAATTGAGACATTTTGAGAGTATCCTTAAGGAACAAATAAGTCAGACTTAATTATCAATGATTATATTAATTGTTAGAAATAGTATGAGGAGACTGACCTCACCCTAATTAAAAATCCCAGACAAAACAGCTTTCTACAAATTCTAGAGCATTGATTTGGCAGCATTTTCAGCAAATTGACTACTTCATTGCAACCGAAATGGTACATGTTGTCTTCCCTTCCTTATTTGCTTATTTTCTTGCTTGCATGCAAGCAGATCTCTGGAAGTTTCCTGAGCCCAGAACTGTCCTGGGAGCCATGAGGGTCCCCTGAAGTCCCTGCCCAATTATAATGTCTGTTCTTAGAGAAGATACATTTGAAACTGTCTTCTTTCCATAAAAACATTTAGAAGGAGATTTTCAGTCGAGATGCTCCTGGCTGATGTTCCTGTGAATGGATGCAAAGCAACCGCCCAATGACTTGCATTGGACCAGAACATGGGATGCTTGAATGGTGCCATGGGGCCCTCCACTACCCCCACAGCTTCAGATGAGAGGGAATTTCTGTTCCTGTTTCTCCTCTAGACTGGTTGGAGACAGTCTTCTCTTTAGATGCTGTAGGGGAGAGAGCCCCTCACCTCCAGCTTCCAGAAGTAGAGCTCATGGTGGGTTTCACTGCATTCTTTTTAGTACCTGAAAGCAGGAGAAGGATACTGTGGACTCTGTCAGCTGAACCTCCTTAGCCCACGATGTGAGTAGCTCACTTGCATCTCCTGCCAGGCAGAAACAAGACTCTAGACTTTCTCTAATTCTGCTAACAGCTTCTGCTAGACTGTGAGAGTGCAGAGAAAGCACTTCTGAACATGCTTATTTTGGGACTGAGTTCCTGTTACCCAGTCAGTGATGGAGCAGGTCTCAAGGCTTTGGTGGACACCTGTGGAAATGGCATTGCTCAGAGAATAATTCTCTGTGATGGGCCGAAAATGTCTCCCTCTAAATGTGTTCATGGAAACTTGCCTGTTCCCCACAGCTGTGTCCTTCAAGTCGTGTTTAATTTTATGCATTGAGGTAATGGTGGTTTGTTTACAAGAATGTAAATGTTTATGTGGCTTGAGGCTACAGTGCAAACACACCATGTTCATAGCCAAAGTTCCCAAACCCTCCACCGTAGTCCACCGTACCCTTCCCTTCTACTTCCTGGCTCCTTTAAACAACCCCATCCATCATCAATCTCAGCATTTGTTTTTATTGCACCGTGTCTAATCCCTTGTTTTGTGTCTTTATACACCAAGTGTGAATGAGATCATCTGATATTTGTCTTTATCCTTTAACATGTTGGGGTTGGGGAGGGTGGGTCACACCCAGCTATGCTCAGGGTTTACACATGGATCTGTGCTGAGGAATCACTCTTGGAAGTGATTATATGTGGTGCCAGAGATCAAAATGGGCTTGACCAGATCCAAGGCACAATGTATAGTGCAAATACTTTCTGCTATGCCGTAGTATATGTTTTCATTTTAGCAACAATTTCTTTCAGTGTACAAATACTTTTTAGCTGGATGTAATCCCAGTTATTTTTGCTTTTGTTTCCCTTTACAGTGGAGTTGAATCCCTGAAGTTACCTCTGAAGTCAGTATCATGGACTATTTTTCTTTTTTGTATTTTACTGTATTTTTGTTTTCTTTGATGTATTTTATGGGGTTAGGTCTGATACATAAGTCCATTTTAAGTTAACCTTTGTGCCTAATATAAGATAGTGAGTTTCATTCTTTTGTGTGCGGTCTAACAGTTTTCACAGTGTCAGTTGTTTCCTCTCCCGTGTTATGGTATTGCTCCTTTGTCATAAATGAACTGTCTAAATATATGACGGGTTATCTCTAGGTTATTTCTATTGCATTGGTTTCATATCTAAGATCG
>JAOXYA010000001.1:66349870-66362508 GCA_028565675.1 Sorex palustris
GTATTGTGGGGTCATGTGGAAGCTCAATTTCTAGTGTTTGAAGGAGTACCCGAATTGTTTTCCAAAAAGGCTGGACCAGTCAACATTCACACCAACAATGAAAGAGAGTCACTTTCTCCCCACATTCATGCTAACACCAGTTGCTTTTGTTCTTTTGGATTTGTGCCAGTCTCTGTCATGTGAGGTGATATCTCATTGTTGTTTTGATTTGCATCTCCCTGATGATTAGCATTGTAGAGCATTTTTTCATGTGTCTTTTGGCCATTTGTATTTCCTTTTTTGAAGAAGAAGAAGAGCTTCTGTTCATTTTTCTCACTATTTTTACAGGGTTTGAGGGCTTTTTCTTGTACAATTATGCTAGTGTCTTGTATGTCCTGGATATTAACTCCTTATCAGATGGGTATTGGATTAATATTCTGAAAGTCTGTTCTTATTCCAGTACCAAACTATTTGGATTACTACAGCTTTATTGTAGTTTAAAGTTGGGGCCTGTGATGACTCCCATCCTCTTTGTACTTAGAATTCTTTTTATATTTAAGGTTTTTGTAGTTCTATACAAATTTAAGTAGTATTTATTATATGTACTAGAAAAACACCAATAAAATTTGATAGGAATTGTACTGAATCTGTGTAATGCTTTGGTCACTTTAAGTGTTCATTCTTCAAATCTATGAGCACGGAATATATATATATTTTTTACTTCCTATATTGGATGCACTGAGTTTTAAGAGACAGGCATGGGAGGAGGGCATTTATAAAGAGCAGAGTGTATCTGGATGCAAACAAGCTGCTTCAGATATATCGAGCAGGTCAAATGGAGGCAAATGAGTTAGAGCTGCCAAGGTATGGATAAGAAGGTTGCAGCTGGGAAATGTCTTCAGATGCTAACCTTTGGGACCTAAGTGTGACTCATCAGAAGTTGACATTCCTGAGTAACATGAAGGATAAAATGAAGCTTAATAAATGCACACACACCTATCAAATCTCTGCATTGTCACAATGCTGAACATTCATACTTCCTACTGCAGTATATGAGAGCATCTCAATAGCATTTAGTTCAGAGGCTTCCAAATTATTTAGCTGCCTCCTCCTTTCCGGTAAAAGAATCACTCATTTTCTCCTGGAAATCTACCTTCTATATGGAAACAAACAGAAAGTGTCTCCCCAAATATACAGAGGCTACTACCACCTCCCCCTACTGTTTCAGACTTCATGCCAACTCTTGCCATACCCCAACCCAAGTATCGCAATATCTTGTTTTTTGTTATTTATTTTTATAAAGTTGTTCATAATGATTGATTACATTCAATATTCCAACACTATGTATTGCAATATTTTGAAGGATAAGATAAGAATAGAAGATACTGACTTTGCAGATGATCAGCAAGAACTAGGAGAAGGCAGAATGTAAAAACAACCTGTTTGTGGATCTGAGAAATCCAGGGACTAGCTAAAAAAATTTGATTTGACTTGCATCTCACAGGAATCAGCAGTGGGAAATCTCTGCCAGGAAGCAAATACAACCTCAGACTTCTGGAGAAGAGGGTTTGCACCTAGAGCTGAAGGGCCAAAGAACCTTGGCCCTCTGCCTGGCTAAATCCATCTGCTGCATGGCATGTGGCTTTAGGATTGGCATTCTGAAAGGCACATGGAAAGATTGCAGTGCATGGCAAGTGAAAGTTCTAGAAATCACATTGAATGAAGACCAGTTCATCCATGTGTTCCTCAGTAAATGTTTATTGATTTTTCTATCAGGTAACTGGCCTTATGGAGGCTGTTGGGGATTAGGGTGAAAACTTGCCATTTTAGAAAAAGTCAAAGGAGGTCAATTTTGCATGAAGAGGAAAGGACCAAGACTGAAATTGTATAGGAGGAAATTCTAAAAGGCGACATCAAGACCGAAGGGTGGATATTAGAGGAATTAGAACTGGGTGCCCAAGAGGGAATCCCTTCCTAGCATGTGACCAGCTCGAGCTTTTGCTTGATACATGATACAGGGTCCTACAGAAGCCTTATGATGAGAGTCATGTGAAATGAAACCAGAACAGAACATGGTGCGAACTCTGGAAGCCAGAAGCATCTTAGCAGGGAAGAGGCTTAGGGACAGGGATTGAAACTGGGATGATGCCTCATGTAGAGTGGATCTTGCCTTGAGTTGACCAAAGAACCTCCCTTCAAGGTGAGTGACTCAGAAACGCATTTCTGCAGTTAGGAGATACTCTGTGAGACCCTGATTAAAAGCAAAATGGGAAACATTAAGTAGCAGTGGGAGGGTGAGGATGGGCAAGTTGGTGGCCTCAGTGAACTTCATTTCTGTATTTCAAAGTTATTCCTTTGAGGGGGTTGCTATTTGACTTTGGTGCAAGCCTGCTTTTTCTTTCATGATAGGATGGTATTACTAAACTATACCATACTTATAAAACATTACAATAACAAAAGAATACAGGCTGGCACTGTTTTTATGGGATGATTTTACAGATCTGTGAAATGTACAGATGTGGAAAACACTGTCCAGTTCTCTCTGAATCAAAGGCTGTCTTTGATGTCTTGGATTGTCCATATTAAGTGCCTGATTCACAGGCCACACATAAAGTTCTTAGAAGGAAGAGAGAGCCTCTTGCATCCTGAGCAGGAAGGGACATTTTCTGACTAGGTCTCCTGCACTGGATTATTGAAGCCTGCTGGGAAGGATGTTCGGGCAGATGGGAGCTCCAGGTCGTTCACTGGGAAGAAGGGGTCCAGGTAGTGCTAAGCCACAGCCCCCCATGAATCCCGAGTCTGACCACAGGGACATCCAGCTGACTGTGGGTCACAGGTGAGCTGCTGTGAGTCCGTGGTAGGGGCCCATCTCCGGACCTTTCCCTGTGGCCATACAACTGTTCCTGCCAACCTTCATAGACTGAGTGGCTCTCCCCTGACTCACCTCGGCCTCCTAGAAGTCGAACCCAAACCAATTCCATTTCCCCTTGAAAGACCTTGTACCTTACACAGGACTCCGGGGAAAGCCCCAGCAGGGTTTGCTCTATTCTACGGAGTAGCAAAACCCAATGTGGGTGATCTTTATTAGACTTCACTGCCCATGGCAGGGAGGTGATGATGCTATTAGATGTGGGTGGAGTGGCTGGCAATGATTTCTCGGGAAGTAACTGAAAACCAAGATGGAATTTAAAGAAGTTACTCTGTCCCTCGCCCTAAAGTAGTTAGCATGAAGGCTGTACCCACTTTGTGACATAGGAACTGAGACCAGAAAGACTAATTGGCACCAGCACTGGCCCAGAGAAGACCCAACCTCCTCCAGAGGGGAGAAGCTCCAGCAGAAACAAAAGGCTGTGAGAAGAACACGCAGGTGAACCACCACAAGTTCAGAGTTCTTATATCTTAGAAATAGACTCACCGACATAGGAAGCCCCATGAGGGGAAGTTTGGGAGAAAATATATATTTTTTTGCTTTTTGGGTCACACCTGGCAATTCACAGGGGTTACTCTTGGCTCTGCACTAAGGAGTTACCCCTGGCGGTGCTCAGGGGACCATATGGGATGCTGGGAATCGAACACGGGTCGGCCGCGTGCAAGGCAAACGCCCTACCTGCTGTGCTATCTCTCCAGCCCCGAGAAAATATTTTTTAAAAAACTTTGCAAGGGCAACTACTATGTTTTCTCATTCAGGGAGTTGCCCACATCTCAACTCAGACTTAGAACTCCTTTCTTTTACTTCATAGGGTACCTTTGGTACTTCGTGTTCTCTCTAAAACACATTGCTCTTTCTTTTGCCTTTGAACTCATGGCTCTCTCTTTCCTGAATAGAGAAAATAATATTGTCTTACTCTAAATAAAATATCTCTAAAGAAAATGTGTGTCCTACCTCACAGATAATCTCCTCCTGAAATTCTTTTCAGTGAGGGAAAGTAATAGACCTGTAAAGAATCTATCAGGAGTTAGGACTGATTTTTCTGCAAAAAAATCAGTTCTTTATTTTATCCTGAGCTCCATGACTCTCTGAAAATTTGGGTGGCAGGAATTAATTCCCACGCTGTGTAGATCAAGTGGGACTCAGGTACAGTCTAAAGAGTGCCGAGTGGGCCTGATGGGATATAAGTGGCCAAGCCACGTCAGTTCTTGCAGTAGACTTTCTCAGACCTGACCCTCCCAGGAGTCTACCCAGGTGACCAAGGTGGGTCAAGAGGGAAAGTGGCAGACTTCCACTAGAGTCTGTCACCTCTCTTCTCCCCACTTCACATGTGTCACTCGCTACAGAGGAGGTCCAGACTCTGCCTCTACAAGGGGGTGGAAATGACCTGCTCAGCGCTCATCCCTCCTCCTTTACTCTGATCTTTGGATGGGGATTGTTCTTTCATATTGGTGCTGTGGCTTGGGGTGGGAGAGGAGGAGAAAGGAACGCCCCCAACAGAGACTTAAAGCTATTTCAAGAGCAAGGTAAAGGGGACTGGGTGGACCATATTGTGGGCTCCCTACAGTCTGGGCCAATCAAACTTTTGTTTTCTAATTAGTGAGTTGTGAAACAGCCTGTTTCTGGTGATGCCAGTAGTTTGGAGTTGGGTAATGTCTGGGTACCACTCACAAAACTCCATTTCTAGGGGCAGTTTTTTTTTTTTGGAGCACGTCATGACTTTCCAGAAAACCTGCATTTTATTCTCCTGTTTTTGTCACCAAGCACACTGATTCCACTGTGTGGGTGGGCCTGGAATTAGCCTTTGTGCTCAGATCCTCAAGTCTCAGGGGACCAACACAGATGGGTGGCTGACCACGTTGAGAAGAAGCTTCTAGAAGGTGGAGTGGAGCCTTTCTGTTTGCCTGCCTGGTGTTCTTTGCTTCAGGCTGGTAATATTTTGCACAGCAGTAATTACATGCATAGAGCCAACGCTTTCAGGGGAGGGAGGTACAAATGCCTTGGCATCGAGAAGCGAAGTTCTTTGATGAGGGGCCCCCGTTTCCTCCTTCTCCATCCTCTCCTGGGGAAGGATATTGTGGTTTGTCAAGATTCTGTGAAAGGCCTTTTCTTTTCTTTCTCTCTCTCTCTCTTTCAGCAGGGATTCAAGGCGCCCCGTTACTGCGGGAGCCTGTGATAACTCCAGCTATTAGTATTACTTTATTTTAAGTCTCAGTTTTAAAATAGCTGCAGGGCTGCACCTGGAATAAAAATGAATTAAAAAGAAAATCACTGAGTGGAATTTAAATTGCGCCTCAGGGTAGGCTGCTGCTTCTAGTGCCATCACTTAGACCCACCAGACTTTCCCCCCATCTTCCTGAGAGCTTCCCAGCATGCCAGGCACCACGATGTACACAATGTAGGGATTTTGCCATCTTTTCTTCTTTGGGGTTTAAAAGTCTTGCTTTGGAGGATTGCTTCTCTGTTGCTGTGGTCGTTGCTCAAAGTAGAACAGCATGCAGCCATTAAGTTCTTTTACCTGTGAGGTAGAAAGAAGCACCAGAACATCCCCTGCCCTCAAGAGCTTTCAGCCTAATTCCAACGTCAAGTGTAGACACACCCCAAACGAGAGGGTTCTTGTGTGCTTAAAGGTCCCATAAACCACTTCTTCCATTAGGGGGTAGGGTGTAGCTATTGGGGACCTGGGAGAGTGACCTTCCAGCCGAAGGAACAGCATGTGGGCCAAGGGAAAGGCCAACATAGTGCAGAGGCAAAGAAAATGTGGGAGGACAGCAGGAGGTCTGGGGGACCTGGACCTAGAGGGATCTTCGTGTACTGCGGATACTGCGCTTGCCTTGTACTTGGCCAACTCAGGCTCAATCCTTGGCACCCCATATGGTCTCCTGAGCCCACCAGGAATGATCCCTCCATGCAGATCCAGAAGTAAGCCTTGAATACTGCCAAGTATGGCCCCCTCCAAAAAAAAAGTGGGGTCTTTATGTAATTCTCTGGATAGGATTTTGAAGGTGAAAACAAGAATGAAGGAGGGGCATGAGTGGACTTTCTTCTTGAATGACCATTTTGCCGATGGAGTAGATATGGTCTTTGAAGCGGTGTGGAATTGACCTTGGAGATCAATCAGTTTGTTGGGGAGCTATGGATGGCTGTGGTCTGGGGGGGGGATACTACAGGTTCCAGTCAGGCTGGAGGGTCAGAATGAAGCCCTGAGAGGAAGAAGGCACAATGGAGCAATAGGCCCTTTCTCTAAAAACTGGAGTGACCAGAGAAACAGAAGATCCCAAGGGAGAAGGAGAGGAATGAAATATGGGGATGTTTGGAAACCCAGAACATTCTTAGATGTGGCAATTCTTTTATCTGGGGAGGGGATCTTGCAAGCAGTGCTCACTTGTACTTTCCAGGGCCCTTCCTGGCCACCCTCAAGCAACCTGGCTGGACCCAGCAGTCGTGGGGACCATCAGGCAGTGCTGGGGCTTGGGTGGTCATATGTGCCAGGAACCAAATCTGTGTCCTCAAGCATGCCAGCCCGTTGAATCATCTTCCTAGCATCAGTTTAGGTAATTTTGCGGTCTCTGTAAGACTGGTCACAAGGAGAAGAGTCTTTTAAAAATTTTTATTAGTGAAACACCATGAGGTACTGTTGTAGACTTACAAATTTTTGTTCTTGGATTTCAGTTATACAATGATCGAGTACCCATCCCTCCACAGTGCTCATTTTCCACCACCACGGATCCCAGTATCCTTCCCACCCCCATCCCTCTATGCCACCCTGCCCTGTGGCAGGGCATTCCCTTTTGTTCTCTCAAGGAGAAGAGTCTTAAAGCATCAAATTGGGAAGAGAGTATGGATGGAGGAAGAGAAGCAGATCATAATGGTTGGAGAAATGGTAGGGAAGAAGCTAAAGTAGCAGTAAACTGTGAAGGAGAATTCAAGAATTAATCCTATCATCAGTGGGCCTCTCTCTCTCTCTCTCTCTCTCTCTCTCTCTCTCTCTCTCTCTCTCTCTTTCTCTCCCCCTACCCCATGTTCATTATTTACTCTTCTTTTGTTTTGTGGGTGGGGGAGGGTTGGGCCACACCTGGTGATGCTCAGGGGTCATTTCTGGTTCTGTACTCAAGAATTACTCCTGGCAATGCTCAAGAGACCATATGGGATGCTGGGAATCGAACCCAGGTTGGCCATGTGCAAGGGAAGTGTCCTACCCGCTGCACTATCTCTCCAGGCCCTCTTGGGGGATCGAGGACAGAGTTCCTGATAGATATAGAATATGGGAGAATAATTAGGGCTTTCTCTAATTATTACTCTATTTACAATTTGGTTACATAGTCCAAATGGTAGTTGACGGCACCAATTTAAGCCTTATGAGATACGAAGGACTGACGTAGCATGACTCCCTGGAGAGAACTGCTAGTGAAACTCAAACATACTCGTGGATGTAAATTCAAGCCCTTTTAGGACTGTAATCAAGGCACAGCCAATTAAAGCAGCTGAAAATGCAGGCATGGTAGACAGCAGATAATCTGAAAGCATTCTCATTGTTTGTTCTTTCTCCTGGGGAGAAAGGAGAAAGGAAATAATCACGAAGAACTCTAATAATAGGTCTAATTTATGGAATGCTTAGACAGTACCAGACATGGTGCTAAGTTTAGTTCATGAACTATCTCATTTAAACCAGTTTATGCTGGTTTCCAATAATTGATGAGGGGGTGTTTTATATTATCCCCTCATGGGCACAGAGGGACTGGGAGGCTCCATGGTTACCGCTATCTGCATGGACATCATAATCCCTGTGTGTGGACCAACCCAGCTGACCACTAGACACTCAAATTCTCTCCTTTTCCTGATGTGCAGGCCTGCATCAAGTGAAGATGGGCTCAGAATACCTCTAAATACTCTTGGAATCCCACCTCCAGCCAGCTTCTGCCTGAGGTTGGCCCCCATCTCAACCCCACTTCAGCCGAGGTGTCCAAGGTCATCCTCACCTGTCAGAGGAGCAGAGTTGAGTTTCAGGTGAATTTTAGAGCAGAAGTTTCCATTTATAGGATGCTTCCTGCCTGGCCCTGTGCCAAGCATCCTCAGAGGGGTCCGGGAGTCCCTGCCCCAGGCTCCCTCTCCCGTCTCCTTTCACCGTATCCCCTGGGCGGACTCTTATCTGCTATTGATTCTCCAGCCTTCTAGGACTCTTCTTTTTCTTACCATTTACTGTTTAAAATTTGGGGGCTACATCTGGCTTTATTCAGGGGTTATCCTGGCTCTGTACCCAGGGATTATTCCTTGTGAACTCGGGAACCCTGTGTGGTACTGGGGGGTGAACCCAAGTTGTTCAAATTCAAGGCAAGTGCCCTGTTCACTGTGCTCTCATTCCCGTCCTTTGTACTTTTTAATTAAAAGTAAAAAAAATTTTTTAAAAATATGTCACTGTTGGTATATATTTCTTTTTTTCCCCTGGTGCTGAGGATGGAACCCAGAACACACACATGCAAGGCTTGTTCTGTAGTGCTGAGTAACACCTCAAGCCCTAGTCAGTGTGTCTCATAACAGACACAGGAGCATCATGCATGTCTGAAGCATTGGTTGAACTTTCTCACTTTCTCCCTGAGCTGCACACACGTGCACTCTTTGCCATTCTTCTCCTTTGTACACAAATTTTCCCAGATGTCACTGGGGTGAAAGATTGCTTGGTGCTTGGCTCATTTGTGTTTTTAATATAAGAAAACATCCCCCCCCCCGAGATGAGAACAATTTACTTTTAGAAAAATGTCTAGTTCTTGATCCTACAAGCATGCAAGGAATTCTTTTATTTATTTATTTATTTATTTATTTATTTATTTTCTTTTTGGGTCACGCCCGGCAATGCACAGGGGTTCCTCCTGGCTCTGCACTCAGGAATTACCCCTGGCAGTGCTAAGGGGACCATATGGGATGCTAGGAGTTGAACCCGGGTCGGCCGCATGCAAGGCAAACACCCTACCCGCTGTGCTATTGCTCCAGCCCCAAGGAATTCTTTTAAATGCCCAAGAACTATCCTAAGTGTTGGTGAACTAAGAGTGAGCTGATGGCAGGGTATGATTATGGAAAGAGGGTTGTGGTTGAAATGGAACAGAGAATGCTGATTCAGCAGAAGAAAGTTTTTTTTGATTTGGGTCCAACTTCATTCAGCTGAAATTGTGCAAGAATGACTTGCCCTGTGGCTGTCGCTGTGATACCTAAACATGGTGTGTCAGGCACACTGCCGAGTTCCTGGAGATGGATGCTCCCACTGAACCTTCACTGCAAATTCATACCGAAGGTGAAGATTCTTCTGACTGATAGAGTTCTCGGTCATCACCAAGACTTGGGATTTGAAAGTTGAACTTGTCTCCAGTGGTTAGAATTGTTCGATTTCCTAATATGCTTATGTATACTTTTTTTCACAACTCAATCTAAGCCTCCCTAAATGTCACCAATTTCACTGTTACTATTAGTCATTTTTCACATGGCCCAAATTTGTCTCTTTAAAGATTCATAAGCAAATACCTCAGCCTGGCTTTATGGAATCTGGTTTAGGGGATACATTTTTATCCTCTCCAAGACTCTCTGAAAAACATTGACATTATTTCAGGCTAACCTTTTTTACTTATCTTGCAAACTTGTAGTTTCTGTAACTCCTTATGAAGGAATCACCACTATCTGTTGATGACCTCACTTCCCTTTTCCTAGCCCTTTTGTGGTCTTTATATATTTGTACCAAGAACTGAATGTGAGAATGGCATTTGTCACGGAATTCCCTGGTTTTTCTAATGTACCATAGGATAGAATGATGAGATTGGTTAACAAAGGAATGACCACCCCATTCCATTGTCTGTTCAAATCCAGTATGAAGCTGAAGTCAGATGGACCATTCTTCATCTAGAGAACCTAGACTTTCAGCATTATCTCAAGGATGTCAAGGATAATTAGAAACTGGAATCAAGGGTCCTAGCTATTTGACTCAACCTGGGATCTAAGAGGGAGCCCATTGGTTAGATGTAGTTTACAGAGCAGAACCTGAGATCAGTCAAGGAGAATGGATCACAATAGAGGAAAGAATTACAGGTCCTGTATATTGGGGGAGTTGGCAGTGAGATTAATGGTCAAGTTTTTCTAACTCCTAAGCACACGTGAATTCTCTTTCCATAGATCACCTAGAAGAACCATGTGAAAATGATCAGTGATATAATTGGGATGACCTTAGTACAGTGTATTATCTGAAGGCCTGGATCAGCACTGGCTTCCCAAGCCCCTTCCAAACCCACTGGTTGTGCTTGTGGGTCTGCCTGATCTTGGGGGAAATCTTAGTTGTCATGATCCCCTTAAAAAAGTGGATTCTGAGTCTTCCCAAAGTAGTACTTTGGACAAATCAGCACCAAGGGGGCATGGCCCTGAGCTGCCATTCAGAAGCTTGTGGAAAATTCTCCAGAATTTGTCTTCTATGTATATAGCTTGTCCTAGAATTAATGTGCGATAATCGTTGCTTAAAGTAACCCAAACCAACATTTGATGACTGAAAATGCCTGACAGCATGGTGACTTTTGCTTTAACAAAATTTACTCTAATTTGAGTTATACATAATCATGGACCATAAGAGGGGGGTTTTTGGGGGGTGGGGGGGAGGTTTTGTGTCTAATCTAGCTGCAAGAAAGTTCTTGAAATCTTTTTGTGTACAATTACACACTGTAATTTTAGGACTCTCGGGAGAAGTTTCTTTTGGGTTTAGCCTGGGATATAATTATACTTATTTCTTCATTTCATTGAATTGTCATAATAATTCTTGGTGGTAGATAAAATTTAATTACTTTTATAACTGAAAAGACAAAAACTCCAGCTAATAGATTTCTCCAAACAACAACAACAAAAACAAAAACTAAATAGTAGAAGCATGGTAAACTCTTGAATTCTTCAAATTCAGAATTATTCTTTTGTGCAGTTTTGGGTGTGTGTGTTTTAATTTTATTTAGTTTTGGGACACACCCTGTGGTATTTGGAGGGGACTTGTGTTGAGAGGGCATTTCCGGTCAGTGCTTGAGGGTTGTTCCAGCAATGTTAATGGACCTTGCAGTGCCAAGGACTGTTCTCCAGTCTCCTGCCTGCTGTTCAGGCTTTTTGAGCCACCTCTATAACCTAACACAAATTGCTAACATGAAATGAAAATGAAGAAATGCAGCCCCCCAAAAGTGTGATCTCTACAACCTGTTGTCAATGGCCCTTTAGCTCTTCTGTCCCCTCCATGGTGACCCTCTCTAGACTGAATTCTCCTGGTCTAAGTCATCAAGGTCTCCAACACTGTACAATTTTCCCTATATCCCCCATATACCCCCACCTACAATTCTCGCCTCTCTTCTACACAACCCATCCCCTCCCATTCCATCTCTCAAGAATGGGGAAAAAATGCTCAAGTACCATTTCTCATCCATCTTTATGTCTTTCCATCTTCCTATCTTTCCTCCCTCTCCCACCCATCCCCCGCCTTTTTTCTTGCCTTCTTCTTCCCATTTCTTTTTAAAATGTCCTAGGTGGTGTGAAGAGAATAATTGGTTAGGTTTCTCTTTTGTTGCTGCCTGCTGGAACGCTTCGAGCCAAATTAGTGTCTGTCTTTCGCGAGTGAATAGAATTCATTTTCAGGAGGAGATAGAACTCAGCTGCACATTTTCCTATTAGCCTTATTTCTGGCGCCCTGTTTACGTTGTCTCTCCCCTCCTTTGTTTTTTCCTGTTTTATTCCTCATGTATTTGTAACTTGTGCTGTCTCAGTAGATTTTTTTTTTCTGGTGTCCTTTTAATCAACTTTCACTCCTTTTTTGGTGCGATGAATCGCGGCCTGGTTGCTTCTTTCTCTCTTGAAATATAGAAAGGAGGTTACCCAGCCTGATTTATGACCTCACCTCCCCATGACTTTTGGGAATCAGCACAGGCCTCCTAAGTACTTACAAATCACCCTTTTTATTCATTCTCTTAGCCGGTTGAGGGAGTAGCTGGAGTTGGATGGGCGTGGCTTCTACCTTTTCCTCACTTGATTGGACCATTTATTTTGCTCTCCAGCCAACCAGAATCTCGGAGAAACTTAGCCAGCTGCAGTCATGCACCTCACCTGATCTTCTGGCCCCTGGCTCAGTTCCAGCCATCTCTTCTCATTTTCCTTCTAGCTCCTGGAGTCTTTCTTCCTTTGTTCTGATACTTCTCTCCCTCCCAAGATCATCTTCCTAAGGAAAGACAACAAAATAAGAGGTTAACCTTCTTTTCGCCTTTTGTGAACTTTAAATCTACCCAAGTTTTGGTCACATTTTCCCCCTCTTTGTTCCCCCCTCATCCCCCACCCCCAGATTCTAACTCAAAAGCTTTCTAGAAAGTCTGTAGTAAGCATGTCTTGAATCCCCATTCTTACCGTTTCCCCCAGACCCCTGCTGGGGAGTCTCCAAGGTTGGACCTCTCGTGCTTGGCTCTCCACTGCAGCAATCTGGGTGAATGGCGGCTCATTAGTGGGATCCCAGCTTTTTAAACTTCTTGGGAATGGTTTGTTCTATGGAAACAGCGGTAGGGCGTTTGCCTTGCGTGCAGCCAGCCCGGCCGAGACGGGTTCGATTCCTCCGCCCCTCTCGGAAAGCCTGGCAAGCTACCGAGAGTATCTCGCCCGCACGGCAAAGCCTGGCAAGCTACCCGTGAGGTATTCAATATGCCAAACACAGTAACAACAAGTCTCACGATGGAGACGTTACTGG
>JAOXYA010000001.1:66391526-66403577 GCA_028565675.1 Sorex palustris
TCCATTGGAGACTTTGTTGTTACTGTGTCTGGCATATCGAATACTCTCGGTAGCTTGCCAGGCTCTCCAAGAGGGGCAGAGGAATCGAACTCGGGTCGGCCATATTGGCTGCATGTAAGGCAAACGCCCTACCGCTGTGCTATCACTCCAGCCCTATGCTTATAAAAAAAAAAAGTGACTATTCTAGGCCTGTAGCTTCCTCTAGCTACTGTTGCCATCAAGTGGTTCATAAGACACTGATAAACACACATTCTGTTGGTGCATTGCTACTCAGAACCCATTACTACAACTCCCTTATCCCATGGGAACTGTTCTCTTCTTCCCTGTGTTTTAAACCTTCTTCTTCTCTGCTCCAAATTCCCTTTATTTTATACCCTCTGGGGAGGCATTATTAATTTAAACAGAATCTTCCCTGAATATTTTTTCCATATAGAAAGCAACTGTGTATGGGTGGTTGAGTTTTCCAGGAAATACAAATACCAGAGAAGTAGATTGAGAGATCCATTTGTATCTTGCCTGCAATTTGGACCTCCCCACAGAAAGGTTTATGCATCTCCCTTGGACTCTGAGGAATGGGTCAACTTCCATTTGGGTTTCCCCACCTTGTGATCAGGATTTGAATTCAATTCTGTCCTAATCACGTCCATACTTCATCACGGAGGGACAGATAAATTTTGATACTTGGCCATGCTGCTGGGTAAGCACCAAAGAACGAGTGGCTAAGATTGTTATCCTTACACACTTGGTGTTGCCCATCTTCTTTGACAGGGGTCCACATCTAGCAGTCATCTTGGCTATTCTTGGCTCTGTGCTCAGTAATGATCTTTGGCGGTGCTTGGAGAACCATTTGTGATACTTGGGATTTGAACCTGAGTCAGCTACCTACAAGGCAAGCACTCTAATCCCTGTACCATCTCTCCAGCCCCTGGAGTTTACCATTTTAATGGAAGTTCCAAGTCTTTTTCCCACCATATTATCTCTTTCCTGCTTCTCCATTGCTCTTAGATGAGGTCACTTCTCCTGGGCATTTCAGTGAAATCCTTGGCTTCCAAACGCTATGGTTGGTGAAGGTACCCTGGTTAAGTATATGCTCAGTGGCATATTTTCTGGTGAACCTTTTGCCAATCCAGGATTCTGACAGTTCACTCCATATTGAGGGGTCCATTCCCCATTTTATCTGTTTGCCCAGCATCAGCTCTTGGTCACAGCCAGGAATTGTTCCTTTGTCTTGATCCTTCCCTTTTTGGTCTCAACCACATTTTTGACTTTTCTGCCGATGAAACCAAATGCGCCCACACAATCATTAGCAAGTGCAAGAATTGTTGTTAGGAGATGAATATTTATTGTACACCCACAATATTTTAGGTGCTGTGCAGAATACGACTGCCTGGGGATTACTTTTGTCTCAGCTGCCAAAGGAAGCTAATGAGTGTGTGAGAGCAATGCCCACGTTTCAGATGGCACTTCTCACCATGCTGAACTGGGATGTCTGGAGGCTGGGCCAGCCCCATGCTGTGCTGGGTGGAGGGAACATCAGCCCAGGGCCTCCAAAAGAGGGGTGTATAAAGAAATGGGAGAACTCGGGATGAGGCAGCTGTAAGAATTGAAGAAGCCAATCTCCAAAAGTGTGTTACCTTTGTTTATCTTAATTCCACGAGGCCCTGAAACTGGAACTAAGACTGATTTCAGGAGATTTTTAAGATGAATATGTGGGAATTACTCATCATTGAGTTTGACATGCAGTATAAGGTTTCATTCTGATAAATATGTGTTTGGGAACCCGCCTCACAACTTACCGGTCATTGACCTTGGGGTCATTCCAAACATCACTGAGCCTGTTTTCTCATCTGAACAATGGGCATAAGAACCCTTTCCCCAGGCTCATTTTGCACCTTAGATATGAAGGACATGAGGAGACTGGTATGACATCTGCTCCTACATGCTAGTTACTACCATTTTGGGCACAGACCAGGATCAATTATAGCAAGTTCCCTTTCAGTTGTGTGTTTGGGGATTTGAGATGAGCTCCTGGGAGGCAAATGACCCAGGCAGAGCCCTATAGAAGGTGTGTGACCCAATGCATTGACCTAGGGGAAAGATGTATGTCTCCCAGGAAGGGCAAACTATGACAGGAAGTCAGAAGAAAGGAAGAGAGTTGTATGGCATTGTGAAATGGCTACGGGTCATCAACATTAACAGGTGTCAACACCCACTTAGCATCTGTGGCTACCCAGCCCTCCAGCTATCCCACCTGGGGACCACCGGCTCGTGGACCCACCTTTTTACAAATCCATTTTGGAAAGCCCTGGAAATGCATGTTAGTTGGCATTCTGAGCCACATGTATGCCATGTCCTATAGAAGAAGAGCACTTGATCCAGGTAATTAAAAGTGTCAGCTCCTTATCCAGGAGAGGGTTCTATTAAATTATGTACAGTAAATATTTTTGCAAGTTGCAACTCTGAAGGAGACTTATTGATCTGTGGCAAGCTGCCAGGCAGCTGGTAAAGATTTGGAAAATGGTTCTCAATCCAGGGCAGCTCCGGGGAGGGGGGGGGCATCTTTTGTTTCTCCTTTATCTTGGCCTCCCGAGGTGCCTGGAATTTCTCCCCAGGCTGCTGAATCAATAGCAGACAATGACATGAACTGCTTGGTTAGTTCAGCTTGAGGATGCCCATCTGAGCTGGATCAGCATCGCTGCTCAGGGGGGCAGCCTGGATACAGGAAGGGAAATCAATGTCAAGGAACCAAGAGTCCCAACCCAGTTGGCAGGGAGAAGTGGCATGTTGAAAGTTGGCATCAGTGATTGCTAGCTCATTCCTGCCCTCTCAGATGCTCAGTCACCTAAATTAATCCATTTCCCTCTCCCCCCCCCCAGGGCATTTCTGCCCCTCCTCTCCCCGGTCCTGCCCCTGATTCTGTCTCAAGGAAACTGGAATGATCTTGACTGACATTTGTACATTGTTAAGTCTATTATGTTTTTTGTTTTGGGACCATATAAGTGCCAGGGATTTAATACTGGTTAGCCATGTGCAAGGCAAGCTCCTTACTCACTGTACTATTGCTATGGTCCACCACTGGGTCTTGAGAATGAACATGGGGGCACAGGATCCGGCGTGACCAGGACAGCTTTCTTCATAACTTCAGTTCTATACCCCTGGGGTAGGATACCCACAGCAACAGCTGAGAGGGCTACCCCATGCTCAGTACCCCAAGAACTGCGACAACTAAAGTCTCTTGATGACATTTCTCTGCCTCTTTCTTGTTCAAGGCAGTATTCTCACTCCTTTGAGCACTTTCCTGATTCACAGTAACCTAGAAGGATTCTGGAAGGATTTGTTGAGTGCATGGAGAGAGGAGTCCTTCCTTCTAGCTCATGGTTTACTTAGCTTGTGAAGACTTGCCTTGGCGGGGCAGAAGGGAGAGTGGGGAAGGGGTTTTTCTAGCATGTGGAACTTTCTGAAACTCTTGCCGTCCCCTTGGACTGGTGAGTGCAGGAGAGATTGCTCCAGATTGACTCCAGATGTGTTCTCCCATTGGCAGTTGGGTAGAAGACACAGCTAGAAAGGAAGGGGAAGAAAAGATGAAAGATGACAACTGGGAGGCAGAGCGGTGGGGTGCTTGAAACCTACCATGGGTCCTTCCCTGCTGTCTAGGCTCCAGCCTGGCCCTTTTATCATTCCCCTTTTTCTCCTTCCTGCCGTCTCTCCATCCTTCTCCCCAGTGGGATTGGCAGGCCTACGGCCGGTTCTCAGGCTCCCCTCTCTGTCTTCCTAGCTGCCTGGCATTTGGCAGATTTGTGACTCATTTGCACCTTCAGTGCTTCTGGAAGGTGGAGAGAAAGCAACCCATGACTGGCCCATTTCGCTGCTTATTAGAACCTCCTGCGGCTGAGACAAGCCCTCAAAATCCAGGGGAGCTCAGGGGCTGCTAAGCTCACCCCATTTGAGTTATCCTCGGCCTCCCCTTTTCCTCATGAGCTCAGCATTCTGGGAAGTTTGGAGTCAAATCTGAGACGGGTGTGTGTGTGTGTGTGTGTGTGTGTGTGTGTGTGTGTGTGTGATGTGCGCGCACATGTACTTGAGGATTCTGAGAACAAGTTTTATTGTTTTCAGTTTGGAGAAATTTGCTACTCCTACCCTCCCCCCCCACCGCCCCCACCCAGCATCTGTAGAAGAGAGCAGGCTTGGTGCTTGCAGTTTAGACCTCAGCGGGGAGCCATTAGGGCTGTTTAAAGAAGGCTCTGTGCTTCGGAGCTTCAGATCATTTCACATGATGAAACGCCATTTCACCGCTGACAATTGCAATTTAAAATGTTTGACAGCCTTTTCAGCTGCAAAAGACTCATCATCACTTGCCACAGGCAGACTTGGGGAGTCACTGTGGGCAACCCCACTGGAGAAATCTGCTACTCATGGGGCCTGCTTGCCCTCACTAATGGTCTTGCTCCTCAATGTTTCTGCACCCCCCACCCCAGCTGCCCGCTGTTCTTCATGAGCATCCCCGCCCACCCACAGGCCTCTTTCTTGCATCTAAGTCCTGGGTCTCTGGGGCTCTGGGCTGTCTGTCTCCACTTCCTCGTCCTTGAAGCCTTGGTATCTTCATGCTGGCCTGCTTGGGAGGATGGTACGGTGGAGGGATGCTCTGCACTGGGGCACAATGGCGGAGGAGAGTGTCCACCAGAGTGAGAGGCTCCTGGGTCCACCGCAGCCTCCATGTGGATCTGGACACTTCTCTGCTGTTCCTCTCTGTTTTCTCATCTGCAAAAGGAGGCTTGTAATACCTCTGACTAATGCTACAAACACCCATTTGTGCTGTCGTGAGCTTCAGAGTCAGTGTTGTGAAGTGCTAAATACAAGAATTGGCCTAATTAATGAGGATGACTTCTGTGGGACAGGGAGTTTCAAAAATAAGGTAAATTGCATAAATATCTGGTGTTATTACTCATATTCCTTCATCCAATTAACTACTTGTTCTAAGACTTCCTCCTATTGTTGCTAGCAATACCATCATTACCACTGCTCTACTATTACCATTGTCATCTCTACCATCACCACCTTCATTCCATCACCACCAATAACTCCATAGCCACCATTTAATCACCTTCCTCACACTCTCACCAAATTAACACTCACCACTGGCAGGAAGCACATTATCACCATGATGCACCTCACCACTTTCATCACATTGTCATCTCCATCAACACTCACCACCTCCATCACACTCTCACCCACCACTACCCATCTCATGACCATCACACTGTCACCAGCACCAGTCACTACCAACTTCATTACCATCACTACCACTCCTACACTACTATCACTACCATGAGCCATTACCATCATACCATCACTGCCACTACCTTAGAACCAGCCATCACCTCCACCACAGATCTCTTCCAACATCACCACAAATCATCACCATTCCACACTTTTGCCACCATCATGTCCACACATTATCACCACGATTTCTTCATTATCATACTATCAACACCACCATAAACACCAGTCATCGTGACCCCATCACTCTGCCATTACCAGGATCAGACCATGACAGGTCACCACCATCACCACACCACCTCAGTCATGAATTAATCATCACTTCCACTGTCACCATGACACTATCATTCTCGGTCTGACCAAATCACCATTAAAGAGTGATAAGACATTATTAGGCTTAGTTGTCAAGATACTTAACTTGTATCTACTTCTGAAACAATCTTGCTGATGTGTTCAAATATTATTTTCCTCGTGTTCAGCTTCATTCTAGATGACAAATCTTAGACTCAGAGATATTGAGCAGTTTGTTCAAGGTCATTGAATTAGTCTGTGGGGATAAAGCCTTTGTCCTGTCAGTTCTCTGGGTTATTTATGCATGTGCTTTTGCATCTGTGTGTTTGTATATCGATGCAAGGAGGTGGGAGCTGTTGTTTCAATAGGGACGTGGCATGGTGGCCGTATTAGGCCTTTAGACCTTTGCAAACAACAGAGCTAGAAAGTACACAAGAGATATGTGATAAATACCTCAAGATGGTTGGTGTTAGCTATTTCTTTTATTTTATATTTTTAGCTTTGAGGGCCATACTCAGCAGTGCTCAGAGCTTCTTCTTGGCTCTGTGCTCAGGGTACACTACTATATGTGCTTAGGGGACCATACAGGATGCTGGAGATCGAACCCAATTGACCACATGCAAGGTACAGGGCAAGTACCCTACCTACTATACTATCACTGCAGCCCAGTTTTTTTTAAAGCAAGGCTTGTTTTGAAATTCTATGAGAGGAAATTAATTTAGAGCAATGAAGGTGTAAGAAAGGACAAGGATAGTAGAATTTGGTCATCAGGTAGTTATAGCCTTCACTAATAACCTTATTTTGTTTAAAAGTGATTATAATCAGTGGAGAAATGTTGTAAATGAGACAATTACATAATTGAGCTTTCCTTCAACCTCTCCTTTATTCACTCCCAATGTTGTTTCCTTCCCTGGAAATCAAAGAAGCGTATGAAAGTCATCTCTGAGACTCACGTTGGAGGGCACTCTGATCCTGAGTCTCATTAAGGGAGTTCAGAATGCAAACACCTGCATCCACAGCACTGCCCTCTGTTTGACATTGGCCAGTGACTGAAGGGAGGCAGGAAGGACGTGTGTTTTGTTACCCCGTAGAACAAGTGGAACATTTATTTTTCAGTGATTGGCGATGTCAGGAACCCATTGCTTGTGAGGTTTGGGCTTCTCGACTCTACAGAGAGTGCATCACGTTTGGTTTGGTTTCACCCTCAGGAGAACACTGTGGGTGCTCACCTAGGTCTGCATGCCACATGGCTATGAACTGTGGTTTGACATCTTCAGCATGTGTGTATGGTGTGTATGGGGTTTGTTTACTGGTCATGCAACTTTGGTCTATAGTGTGAATTCTAGCTACTCAGCTGTGGTTTGTGGAGTGTGCTAGCCATGTGGCTTGTGGTTTGCTACTGTGCTCTGTGGCATGAAGTACTAGCCATGTGACCCTGGTCTGTGTTACTAGCCACATGACTGTGCTCTGTGGTGTGACTAGCCACACACCTGTGTTCTGTGCTGTGTGTTACTGGTCATGTAACTGTTCTGAGTACTGTCCCTGTGGTCTGTGATGTATCTTACTAGCTATGTGACTATGGTATGAGTACTATTCATGTGACCATGGTCTGTGATGCATGTTACAAGTCACGTGACTTAGGCCTATAGTGTGAGGTGCTCACCACATGGCTGTGATGTGTGTCTGTGATATATGTTATTATACATGACTGTAGACTATGGTGTGAGGTACTAGCCATGTGATTGTGGTCTGTTTTGCGTGTTATGAGCCACATGACTATGGAGTACTATCCCCATGGCTGTGGTCAGTGGTTCGTGTTATTAGCCGTGTGACTGGGGTTTGTAGTGTGAGTACTCTTCACATGGCTGTGGGCTGTGGTGTGTGTTACTAGCCACATGATTGTAGTCTATTGTGTGAGCAGAGGGTAACAATAAGAGTTTCCCTGTACATCCCACTCTCACAGTCATTAAATCCAACCCTGACTGATTTAAAAAAAATATTTTTGGAACAAATCCTTGGATTTTTAAAAATTTCATAAAGCACTTTCTTGGAAGCAACTCTGTTTGGTTCTGGATACACTTGATACCCAGCACAAATACTTGTAGCTGCCTCCAACCAGGAGACTGGAGCTCTCTAGTGAACTGTGAACAGTTATTTTGGAAATGAGAGGGAGTCTATGGCAAGAGACATTGTGTGTATGTGTGATGATAGGGGTTGTTACTGTGGCTTTGCATGTAGATGTACTGTCAGTCCTTAAGTGGGCTGGTTCATACCCAAGTCTAGGAAAGCGGAAGCAGCCCCTTGGGGTTCTCTTTCTTCTCTGTCTCTCTCTTCTCAGTGGGAATCAGGGCAGCCTCCTTGTAAAGCAAAGGAATGATTTCTGCAGTGGCCAGCATCACACAGTCAGGAGGGAAAAGGGGGCAGGCTTAGGGCAGACTCAGAATCCAGTGCATAGAGGAGACATGGACCCCCAGCAGCCAGGGTATAGCCAGGGATGGAGTCAGTAATGGCTCAGGTCCTAGCTGCTGGAAGAAGTCCAGACCTCAGACATCAGGCTGAATTGGAGATGAGAAAACAAGATGATAGTTCAGCCAAAGATCCAGTGAAAGGGATTAAAACAAGCCAAGGCATTTGCACAGAATAAGACCTTCCAAAAGTTGGGTCAAAATATAAGCTCCAATGGCAAAATAAGAACATTCTTATGCAGCAGGAAAGAAAAATGGAACATTCGAGCAAAAGCTCTTCCTGCCTTACCACATGTCCCCCACTATTCCCGTGGGGAGGTACAGAGATGAGTCCTGAAGCTCTTAAATGTGTTGGGGTCTACTGCTGAAGGGCACCTGAATGAATGGGAGGTTAGTAGGGGCTGAATAAGGAAGCCAGACTGCCCTTGAGTGGATGGGTGCTTGCCAGTGAAAATGCAAAATGTTTGCCATCGTTCTGGCTTGAAGTCAAAGAACTGGGCATTTGACTGTACTGGGCATTTGATTCAGGGCAAGCGGGGAAAGGTCAGGTTGTCAGAGTCTTGGAGGGAGGCCAAGATCAAATAAAAACATGATGATTGGGTGGAAGTTCTCCTGTGGAGACAGCATCGTGGCTCCCAGATCTTTGTTTTCATCTTCAGAGCTTGCAACTGTTTCCTTCCACAACAAGAGGGACTTGGCACATGAAATTGAGTTCCTGATGAGGAGAGGAGCGACTCTGCTAGATCTCCCCAGGGGACCCAGCATGCGTAGAAGGGTTCTGTGTAAGGCAGGCAGGAGTGGGACAAGAGATGTGAGGAGGCTGCCCTGTTAGCCTGCACGTTGAAGGAAGGGTTCATTGAAGCCCAGAAAGCTGGCTGGGTCTAGAAGTCGGAAGTTACAATTTTCCTGGGAGCTTCCAGAGGGAGCCCAGCCTAGCTGACACCTTCACTTCCACCCACCACATCCCACACCCCCTCCAGGCCCACGAATCCCATAACAACTTCTGATCAGACCACACAACTAGGAGATGATAAATTGTTGTTTTAAGCCACTCACAGTTTGTGATAATTTCTTCTCACAGTTGCTGGAAACCAGTACAGTACCAAGTCTTCTATAATACTTCTTTTAAAAGTCTTCTCATCCCAGCATCACACATGGTCCCCTGAACCCCACCAGGAGGATCCCTGAAAACAGTCAAGAGTAAGCCCTGAGCATAGCTGGGTATTGCCCAAAAACAACCAAACAAAAAAGCCTACTCTACACACATTGTACTTCCTGTTACTAATTGGTCTGTGTAGCTATAATAATAATGTTATATTTAAATAAGGGGCTATATTTTAAGGATATGTTTTGGAAGGGAGTTTAGGCTTGGGGGCCACACTGGCATTGCCCTGAAGTGACCCCTGACTGTGCTCAGAGAACCTTATACGATGCTGGGGACAAAACCAGGGTCAGCTGCATGTCAGGCAGATGCCTTAACTCCTATCCCATTGCTCTTGCCCAAGGATGTATGTTTTTAAAAGAAGTCAGTCATTTTTATTTCAATCCTAATAAAGACCTTCTGGAGTTCACAGTGGGTCCACTGGTAGCTAGACCTGCCACCTATTAGGGCCAATCTTTCTCTCTGGAAAAATATCCACGAGAAGCACAACCTGGCCTGAAGCATTGCAACAGTCTCATGCTTCAGTACAAAGTGCAAAAGCAAATATCCTGCCTTGACACACAACTGCACTGAAGAGATTGGCGGGCACTGATGAGTTTTATAAATACTGCCCGAATTTCATGTTCTTGGCAGAAATCCCTTCTTTCTTCTGTGCCTGCAGAATCCTGTGTGCTATTTATTCTGCCGGCGTGTTTGATATTCCTTCTTTTTCAATTATTACACGGACTCCGTATCTGTGAGTTTTCCGATTGGTGACTAAAGCTGGAGCTCACTTCTCCCTTCCCCCAAATGGGAGCAAGATGAGCTCTGAGGACACCCCAGGTCGTCCGGCAACATGAGGGGAGCTCAACACGCAGGAACAGGCTCCCACACAAGAAACCCGCATGCAAACAAAGAGAGGGAAGGGACCAGTCTGCTACTTTTTTTCCTCAACCCACCGCTGCTTCTGACCCTGTTTGGAGTCAGCTGTGCACAAGCTGGAGATGGAGCCGCGGACTGCTCGCTGGTAGCTGTTACTATGGAAACTGGCAAAGACAAAAGGCCACCAAAAATGAAGGAAGACATGACATCGAAGGATTTCAAAAACAAAACAAAACAAAATGGGGCTGTCTTCCTGCCCCTCTCATTTTGTGACATTAGCTTGTTGAGTGCCCTGGCGAGGAAGGCCAAGGGTGTGGAGAGAGAAAGAGGAAAAAGGGAGAGAGAACGAGGCTTTGTCTCCTGTCTTGTCGCTTGTTTTAATTGCGTGATGCAATTAAGGTTTTCTCTTTAATTGCTCATCACCTTTCTTAGGAAAGACAGACTGGGGTGTTGTGTCTGGAGGTGGTACACTGTCTCTTGTGTCCCTCCCAGGAAGGAAAGGTAACCGTGTTGCTCGTGTGGGGAAGTGCTTTTAACCAGCAGCCTGATTGCCTTCTGACTGGGGTGTCTCTGTCTCTCAGAATCAAGATGTGGCTGCATGCAGGGGGCGCAGAGGGACCACCAGAAGGGTCCCTGTGCACGCTCATGTCTGGCGGCCAGTGACTCATCATTTCTGTTCTTTGACTCCGGGGATGCAAGATTGAAACCAGTTCTATCTCCTTTCTATCAAGACTGAAAATAGGATGGTTAAGACTCGTCTCTTGAGACACCCCACAGATATTTGCTATCCTCATTTCTCCTCAAGCTGGGACATTTCCTACCCTTTGGTATTCCTAGTGATTTTTTTTTTCACTTCAGAAATTCATCTTTTGTTTTTGGCCACACCCAGCAGTGCTCAGGGCTCACTCTGGGTGCTGTGCTCAGGGATCACTTTTGGGAGGGGCTTAGGGGAACTTATGTGGTGTTGGGGATTGAACTGGGGCTGGCTATGTGCAAGGCAGGCAACTTGCCCCCTGCTCTATCTATCTGGCCTTAAAATTCATCCTCTTTGGGCAGGATGAAGGCATTATTACCTTTTTGATTCATCAATGGAGTAATTAGTATATATCCTGTACAGTTGCTACATGTGTTTTTAAGCAGTATAAATTGATACAGATTACTAAGAATGACATGTATATATATTATACAGTTTTGCTTTGGAGCACAAAAGTTTATGGAAGTGGTCACTTTAAGTCCTCTGGCTATTCACAAAGATTAACAGGTGTCTTAAAGGGCATTCCACATGACCATATATAGATTTGCCCCATCTGATGATGGTAGATGATTTCATTATATAGATACACCAAAATTTATTCAAACAGCCTTCAATAGATGAATATTTAGAGGCTTTCCAATTTTTTTTGTCATTAACAGTGCTTCAGTGGACATTCTTAAATTTTGAAAAATTACTTTTATTATCACTATTGTTTAAGGGACTAATGTTTAATGGGCTGGAGCAAAAGCACAGCAGTAGGGCGTTTGCCTTGCATGTGGCTGACCTAGCTGAGCCAGGTTCAATTCCTCTGCCCCTCTCGGAGAACCCAGCAAGCTACCAAGAGTATCTCGCCCGCACGGCAAAGCCTGGCAAGCTACCCATGAAGTATTCAATATGCCAAACACAGTAACAACAAGTCTCAAAATGGAGAAGTTACTGGGCCCGGTCGAGCAAATTGATGAACAATGGGAGGACAGTTTTACTATTGTTATAGTTTCCCCCTTGTGGTGGTGTGGTTGTGGTGGTGACTGAGGGAAGAAATTAGTCTTAATTTTTCCAATGTCTTCTAGTAATATACAAGTGACATCAAAACCGGACTTAAGATGGACAAGCAGGGCTGGAGCAATAGCACAGTGGGTAGGACGTTTTCCTTGCACGTGGCCAACCCGGGTTCGATTCCCAGCATCCCATATGGTCCCCTGAGCACCACCAGGGGTATTTCCTGAGTGCAGAGCCAGGAG
>JAOXYA010000001.1:66408050-66430423 GCA_028565675.1 Sorex palustris
TCTCTCTGTCTCTGTCTCATAACCACACACACACACCCACACACACAAAGAGAGAGAGAGAGAGAGAGAGAGAGAGAGAGAGAATTACAATTTTTTTTCTATTAGAAACCACATTTCTAGAATGGAGCAAATGACTCATAAAGAAAAGAGAGCTATTTCCTGTCCCATAAGGAATCTTCTAGATCAGGTTCTACCTATCTTTGCCATGATATTTATATAGAGTGTAGAGGTGCCAGGCAGTAGCACAGATGTTAAAACACTTGCTAGTCATATCTGGGTTTGATCCTTAACAACTGTGTTCCCCTCCCCTGCCCTCCCCAAGAATCCTCAAATATAGCCCTGGAGACACCCAGCACTGCTGGGTGTGGCTCTGAGTGACCCAGGTATCCCCAGCACTGTGGGCCCTGACCTCAGCACTAGTGTTAACCTCTGGCTCGGTTGGCAGAGAATTGGTAGTGATGTCCCAACGGTCTCTTGAACACAGGTTAGAGAGCCCACAAATAAACCTAACACTGGGCTCCTGTACCCTCAGGTGTGGAGGAGAGCTGCTTCCGATCAGCCTGTAGGAGTTCAGCACACGCACAGAGCACCCCCAGAGCCAAAGGGTGACACTGTTGCTTTGTGTCCAGGTGCCGTGATGGGTCAGAAATACTTGTCATTAAGGACCACTTCCTGGCCCTCACAGCAGGAAGCTGGTATTCCAGAGAACTTAGGGGTGCTTGCAGGCTCACCCTCATCCAGCTCACCCATCTCTGCTCTTTACCTGGAGTCTCGGCACATTCCCCAGGGCACCTCTTCTGTGTCTTCCTTATTCTCCGCCTTGCTCTTCTCTTACCTCTCCCTCTCTCCCCTTCCTGCCCTACTCTCCTCACCCCTACTACCTGCCTTCCCTTCCCCTGCAGCAGCCCTACCTCCAGTGGGGAGTTATAGAGAGGGACTCCAGTCCCCACAATCTTGTTTTGTCACAGTGGTCATCCGGAAACATTGCTATCACAAAAGCCTCTTTCCGATTTAATTAGTCATTCATTCATTTACTCATTCATTCATTCATTCATTCATTTGGGATGGTTTTGTGCTACTAGTGTTTAGGGGCTGCTCCTGGCTCTGTATTGAGGAGAGAACCCTTGTGGTACCGAGGGGGAACCACATAGGTTACCCAGGTCTGCCACATGCAGGGCAAGTACCTTACCACCACTTCCCCTGACCCCAGTACTATCTCACAGCCCTGTCTTTCAAATTTTAATTCCCAAAGGTGTGTCTTGTGACACAGGATGTTTGAAGACAATATCCTCGCTGCTCATTGGAGAAGACAGGATTTAAACAACTGCAACCAGATTTGGCAACCACCTACATATTCCGTGGCTCCCTTATGAAGGCGCTTTACACATACATAGGCAGGTCTTTACATTTCATTTGGTTGTCTCAGCTGACATCTTCTTGGCTTTTGCAGTCATGGGTTTCTTTAGGGTTTTGACTTTGTTTTAATATTTTTTTTTAATTTGGGGGGGTTGCCTTTTTAAATTTTGCACTTGTTTCATCATAAAAATAAAATCACAAAGATGAATGAATCAAAGATGCTTCTGTAATAAAGTCGAGACCATTTGAAGGGGTTGGAGTGTCACGTGGGGAGATGTTAGAGATGACAGCATAGAAGGGAAATGTCTCCTGGTTTTGTGTGGGATGTGAAAGGGTGTGGGGCTTTTCCAGGAGCAGGGAGGGGCCGGGAGGAATGGCATTCTCTCTGGACCCATCAAGTATTACAAGCAAGACAGGTTTCTGGGAGAAGGGGACCTTCTCTGGGCATCTTGGCAAATTATAATTTAGAGGGAAAACAGACTGAAATTAGTTCATCTCATTTAGACTGTGAGAAAAATGCAGGCATATCAGGGCGAGTGTGGATAATTTCAGGCTGAAAGCAAATTTTAACTGACAAGAATATCTCCAGCCTAGTTAAGCTAATGAAACCTTAACTAGGTTACAGAATAACAAGGAGAAGATGAAAGTTGGGAATGGGCTGCAGAGAAGAAGAGCCACTTCAGATGGTATCTATCACCCTGGGTGGAATGCTGATTTTGTCTGAAAACAAAGAGCTCCAGCCTAGTTAAGCTAATGAAACCTTAACTAGGTTACAAAGCCAGATGAGCACGAATGAGGAAATCTGACTACAATGAGCCTGCCAGAATCCCATTAGGACAGTGACACGTGGGTGCCTGATAGGACCAGGGTCAGCGAACTGGTGACCAACACACCAGAGGCCCTTCCCACAGACCTGGCACGTGGGCAGATGACAAAAGGCCATGGCTAATAGTGTGTGTGTGTGTGTTGTGTAACTTTCCATCAGACACTTCTTATCCACTTCTTTTAGACTTAATTGTTGTTGCTCACAGATACGAAACAAATTAGACTTTATTTATAAATCAGAATTCTACTGGATTCTATTTCTGAATTATACCTTCATGGATGGCTAAAAGAGGAAGTATATTTTTTATTGTAAATTGCTCATGGGGCCAGTTGTAATCTCTCCTGGTGAGCCTGTCATCTTTGGGTAAGACAGATGACCTGTGAGTCACCTTAGAATCAGACATCAGGCAGGAGATGCTAAACAGGAAAGAGGCCAGACACTTTAGACTGAGCTCTGAAGAAACGGAGGCAGGCAGGTTCACATTCCACACACACATAGTTTTAGCTCTGAGTGTGACCCTGGGCCTAAAGAAAAGAGATGGATTATGACAGTGAGCAAAACAAAGATCCCTCCCCTCATGGACCATTTTGGTAATGGGAGGCAAGCAGTAAATAAAATAAGCAAGTTAGTTTTCTGCTATGTTCTATCAGGAGATCATTATTGTGGAGGGAGGGAAATGTGTACCAATGGAAGGAAGGGAGAATAGGTTTAGGGGATCAGTATAAGGTAATAAGACTTCTAGTCACCTCAGTCAGCATTTACTAAGTTTCCATCATTCTCAGCTCCCTGAGGCAGAATTTATCTGCCAACCCATAACCCATCCATTCATCCATCCATCAACTTATCCATTCATCCATCTCTCCATTCATCCTTCTGTCTATCTGTTTGTCCATCCATTCATTCATCCAACCATCCATCCATCTATGTACCCATGAATATACTCATCCATCTATCCATAAACTCATCCATCCATCATCCATCCATCTCACCCCCCATCCCTCTGTCCTTCATACATCCATCCACGATCCATTTTCTCCCTTCCTCTCATGTGATCTGTTGAATTCCAGACAGAGTGTTGTGTTTGAAAACACAGATAAATAATACATGGTCACTAATTTTAATATGTCACCATGTCAGTCTTCCAGTGTCCCTTTATTCAGTCTCTTCTCAAACATTCCTGGTTTTCTCTGACTCAGCCATATGAAAATATCCTTTTAATACCTTTTCATTCCCTGAACATGCTTTATTATGCTTTACATCACAAGTCACTCCTGGAATTGTTATGCTTTTATTTGTCCTTTTTATACAAAAATTTTAGCTCTGAAAGGAGGGACATTATTTTGTTCATTGCTTTTATGCTTTCAGTGCCCACAACAGTACTTGATACTGAGAAGATATTTAATAAGATTTGCTGAACAAGTGAATAAATAAAAGAAATTCTATAAAAGAGGGATATGTTAGATGTGGAATTGATGACCTTTTGTGTCCTTAACATAGTAATGAGCAGAACAGGCAATATTAGCATAGGGTCTCCTGGGAACAGTGTAAGGAAGAGGATTCAAATAGTGTTACTACAGGGGCCCAGGGGAGGGCTCAAGAGCTGAGGTGAATGCTTTGCATGTGGAGACTCTGTGCTTGACTCCCAGGCTGAGGATCTCTGGGAATAGTCCCAAAACCCCTGAATGCTTAGGAGACCTTCCCCAAGTTTTTTTAAAAGGTCTTATACTAAAAAATAATATATCTCTACAGGGTTAAATTTTTAATTTGAATCATTAAATATTTTATAAAAGGTAGAATAGCTTATAAGATATTCACATATGATAGTAATGGGGAGGTTGTTTAATATTTTTTTAACACACACAAACTTCCCTGGATATTTCAGAGTGCTTGAGTCCCAAAGCTCAACACTGCAATGCTTAGTAACAAGAATTCCCATGTCACTGGGAAATCAGAGATCTCGTCCATCACTCCAAGCCTTTTCTCATTGGGAAAATTATGCCTTAGCTTCCCAACAGTTGATGACTCGCTCACTGTCTGGCATCTTTTGAGAAAATTAGGCCTCTGTGTGAGTGATAGATGGATTGTTTACAGTAGATTGGGGTTAGCAATGCACCAGCCAGGACTCGGTGTCTTTGGGGACACATGCCCCACCTCCTTTTCTATCCCCCTGGATTTGTTGCTATTTTGCACTCTTAAGACCTACCAATAAAGATGTCTACACTGAAAAAATACGATAGTTTATCATTAAGATTTTGCTACAATTCATCCCCAAGCTCTTTTTGACTCCAGCAATAATTATTGATTTCATTGACAAGTTTCCGAGTTGGCACTGTGGGCTGGACTCAGCTTGACTTCTGGGCTTCCGGAGCCCCACCATGCATCTGTAGTCAGCTGCAGTTGGCTTTGGGCCAGCTGGATCAGAACAGCTTCCCCTGGAATGACTTATGTTTCTAGAAGGGCTTTCCCTGGAATGACTGCTCCAGAATGGCTTTCCTTGAAATATCTGCTCCAGGATGACCTCCAGGGGAAAGGCTATTCTGGAATGACCTCCCCTGAAGGCTGGTCCAGAATGGCTTCCTGGAATGGCTCTGATCCATGGAATCTCACCTCCAGCAGCCAGTCTGCGCCCGCTCCCCTAGTGACTGGGCAGGGCTCTGAAATAAAGGATGAGGGGACAGGGCACAGACAGCCAAGGACAAAGTCACTTTTGCTGCATTCTGTTGCTCAAGGTCAATCACAAGTTCAGCCCTTGCTGAAAGAGAGGGGGAAAGGACTCCCCCCAGTGACAGGAGGACCTTCAAAGTCACTTTTAATGGAATATGGGTACAGGGAATACAATGATTGTGACCCGTTTTACAAAGAATCTCCCCATCATCTGTACTCGCAGACATTTTATTTCAATCTAAGTGTCTCTTTTTACTTTTCTTTCTCAGCATTTTCCCTCCACCCCAAAGTTCCTAATTTCCTTGCTTTTTTGAGCAACTCCTCCCATTAGACCCCTAAACTAGTAGGTTTAGAGAGAAAGAAAAACAACAGTAATGGGTGAGGGTGACACAGCCCACCCCTTCCAGGTGCTCCTGCAGAGGCAAGCAAGGAAGTTGACAATGCCATGATTTCTTGGAGGTCCACAGGGTGCCCCATCTATTCAGGCTCTGGAGGAGGAGAGAGAATGCTGAAGATGACTCTGGCACAGCCTCTGTTCTTCATTATTTAGCATTGTTTCAGGTAGCTTGCTCTCCCTCCCCGCAACATCCTAACATAAGCCCGGCAGATTGGCTTGTAAATGCCTTCTTACATCCTTCATCCTCCGCCTCAGTTTAATGTGCTTCATCTGTTGCCATGACTACGATTCAGCCCTGTTGCTGGTCTTGGTGCCTCACTCCTTCCTTCTCTGCTGACTGTTGGCTAAATCCACATTGCATATTTGGTCATATCATCGCTCTGAAGATTCTTCCATAAATCCCCCAGCCTAAAGGCTCACTTTTTGTGCTGCCACCCCCCTTACCACCTCACCATCTTCCCTCATCTCACCTTTCTTATTTGTTTGGTTGGTTTTGGGCCACACTCTGATGTGTTCAGTGCTAACTTCTGGCTCTGTGTTCCAGGATCGCTCCTGGTTGTACTTGGGGCCCATATGCTGGGCTGGGGATTGAACCTAGGTTGACTATGTGCATGGCTAACACCTTGTTTACTGTACTAGATCTCTGGCTTCTCATCTCACATTTTACTCAAGTATAACTGGACCTTTGATAGTTCTTCTTCTTTTTTGGACCATGCCCATCAATGTTAAGGGGTTACTCCTGCCTCTGAGCTCAGGAATCACTCCTGGCATCTCAAGGGACCATATGGGATACTGGGGGGTCAAACCTGGGCTGGCTGCGTGCAAGGTAGTGCCTTACCAGCTATACTCCAGCCCTCTGCCTTAATAGTTTCTGAAACACACTTGTCTTCCTCATATCTTTTGCTTACATGTTTTTTGCAACCTCTTTTTTACTTGTCTGTCTAAAGACTTCAACCTTTCTTTGAGAATAGATGATACTTTGTAAGATAGTCGCATTATTTAGAAACGGGGTATGAAAGTCGAAGAAGGTGTTGCTTCTGTCTCTAAGTACCAGATTTCTATTCCTACCCCATGTGTAAGCACCATGGATACTGGCCTTTCAGAAGCACACTGCACCATCATTTCCTCCTCTCATTACTATTGCTTTGCTCATGTTCCAAAACCTCCTTTAAGATAGGCAAACAATTTTCCCACCTTCTCTAACAGTTAACATAATAAATTATAATTGGACCCATGAAATGAGACCTTAAAAATGGAAAATATTAAGTTCATTTTACTCTTACTGTTGGGCATGTAGCAAGGGTAAGATACTGATCACTGGACCAGATGCTTGAGAAACTCACAGGAACTCATTTCCTCATTATCACCTCAGTTTCTTCCTTGAGCTCAATAAGAATAAACTTACTCTTTGTTCCTCATAGTCTTAGGAGAGTCAAATGAGAGAATGAAATGGGGGACAACTTATAACTTGGAAGTAGAAATTGAGAACCACCTATTATACTTAGAGCAAATCTCAAAGATTCTAGGGTTGCCCCACCCCTCCCACAATGCCTTACCCATCAGTTTATGGTACAGACACTTCGGTATACAGGAGTAGAACACATTCTTGGAATATTATTACACAGATAAGACTTGAATAATACAGGTTTGAACTCTGTGACTTCACTTATATGCGTTTTTCCTTATATACAGAAGAAATGAACTCACTGGTTATTGTTTCTCTAACAATTTGGGGGGATGAACCGCACCAGCAGTGCTCAGGGATTACTCCTGGCTCTGTGTTCAGGGTTCACACCTGGCAGTGTTCGGGGGGATACATGGGATGCTGGGATCAGATTAAGGTCAGTCACATGCAAGGCAAGTGCCTTACCTGCTGTGCTATCACTCCAGCCCCTCTCTTACAATTTTCAAATGACGTTCTTTTGTATATCTTACTTTATTCTAAGAACACATATACTATGCATCTAACATGAATATGTGTTGATGGACTTTTATAAGGCTTCTAGATAGTAGAAGGCCATTACAGTTTAAATTTGGGGGAATTAGAGATTATATGAGAGTTTTCAACTGCACAGAGAACTGGTGTTTTTTAACCCTGCATTGTTCAAGGGTTAACTGCATGTTATGCCTTCAGTTAAATATAGATTTTGAACTCTGAGTTTCTAAAAGTGGGTTATATGGACAACCCCCTCCCCACCCACCCCAAAAGGGGAAGCTAGAATGATCCAGGAAGAGCTGTAATAGCCTTGGGTGCAACTGAGGGACACTTCATGTTTGCTAAAATTGTAGACTTCCAGAGGGCCAGGCAGCCAAATAAGTTTTGGAACATCTGCTCTAAGTTCTGTCCTTTACTCAGCTTATTCATGTTGCAAGGAGATATTCATAATACTTTAGAATTTATGGTACCCATAGGAGTGTTTTTGGTGTCATGATGGTTATGTTCTACTCATGAGGGTCCCTTTCACTCCTGGCCAAAACTCTCACACTTTGAATATGGTATGATGTACATATAATTCTGACAAAAGTATGAAGCAGCTAAGTCTTGTATGGCCCAGGAAAAATAATAAAATTTCTGTAGTGTTTGTATATGAACATGCTCACAGGCATATGAATAGGTGGGTGTGTGCATCCATGCATAACCGTTACACTTGGAGTCACTCCCAGCAATAATCTGATAACCAGGCTGGGCAGTTCAAGATTTGGGGTCTGGTGACGTAGTGGCATTTGGGCCAAGCAGTGCTGGGGCCTATGGGCTGTATATGGCAGGGTTGTGTATGGCAGTGCTTAGAGAACCATGTGGTATCAGGGATCATACAGGGATCTGCATGCTTAGAGAACCATGTGGTGTTAAGGACCACACAGGGATCTGTATGCACACCGCTATGGGCATGCAGAACATGCTTCCCTAACCCCTGAGCCATCTCTCTGGCCCCCAGTAGAATTATTTTAAACCTTATTTTCTGACTGGCCACCTATGACCTACTCTATCCACTCAGCTTCTTCTAGGTATGCTCCTGGGACTCCCACCTCCCAGTTCCACCTCTGTAGCCTTTTGTTATTCCCCAGTCATTTCCACGTGCACCTCACCTCCCAAGATATTTTTTTCTGGATATCTCTACCTTTCATTTCTCCAGGACTCCATCCTTTCTGTGAACCAATCATAAATATCCTTACAGGTGTAAGAGAGTCTAATCAAAAGAAAAAAGAGAAAAAGAAAAGAAATCTAGCCACCCTTTATTTAACATGACCTTTTTTTCACTCTTTGAGGTGACTTTAAGAAAAACGCTTAGAAATAACTGTTATTTGTAATAATAAAGAAATTTTTATTAGAGACAGCCAGGCAGAGGCCAGAGCATCCTTCACCAAACTCCGGGGCTATGTTGCTGTGGGTGACAAGGATGAAAAAGGATTCCCTGGGGAGACAGGGAGACAGGCACACTGATCATTTTTCAGGGATGTCTTCAGTTTTATTGAAGACTCAAATGTTCTTGCGAATATCACCAGGGGTACTGCTCAGTTGTGGTGACTGAACTCAGGAAATAAAGGGAGTCAAAGGGTTGGGAAATCTGAGCCAAAAACAGAACCAGAGTCAGATAGTCCTTCCTCCCTCTCCCACAGGGCCCAGGAACTATCACAACCATTTTAACTTGGGACTGCGGGGAAAGTGGGTCTGTGATGGCTAGGAAAGCAAAATGGAGCTGGGTGCACCAAGTCAATTCATGAAGATTCAAGTTCCTTGAAGATAGCAGGATCTAGGGGCTGGTGGAGCTGTCCAGGGTACTGATCTGCTCTACGTGCAGAGATTGGCTTTCCCAGCCACACATGGAGGTCTGGGGGCAGCTCCCAGCATTATTCCCCTGCTGCTGCAGGCCTAGGTTCAGTGTATGGGCCCAGTGATGTTATGGGGTACTACTCAGGCTTAGCCATGTTGGGGACTACCAGGGCTTCCAGGGTATTGAACTTGAAGCCAGATGCAGACATTCAGTGGCCCTCCAAGTCATGGCTATTCCTCTCAGAGATTCTGCCTCCCTTCTTGACTGCACTGACCCTTGCCACCCTGACCCCCCTCTTCACACCTTTCACCTCCTTGTCTGACTCTAAAATCAGTATCTTCCCACCTCACCGTGCATACGATATCTTGTGGTTTGTAAAATATGCCTTAAGTCAGCCAGTGCACAGATGGAGTCTGTGTTAACAAAACACACCGGCAGTGAGGGCGCAGGGTTTGGCCATTTGTTTTAATCATGAGCAGAGAAGGAATGCACTGATTCTGAGAAGGAGAGGATTTGTAGAGGAGAGAATGATTGCGAGATTGGCTCAGACCCACTGTCTCCAAATTCATCTTCTGTCGCAGATGATCTCTGCGAATAAATGTTCATTGTCATCCCTGATATCAGCTGCAGAGGTTAAGTACTTCCAGCTCTCTTCTCGTAGGAGCCCTTTGTGGCTAAAATTGGCAAGTTTTCCCAAAGCAACTTGAGTCTGTTTATACTTCCAGATAGTACCTTCCCTGAAAGCACAGTGGACACATCTTAATAAAGTTGCTTGTAATATTGCCATCATGGGATCTGATATCCACTTCACTCACATTTCTTATGCCTTTCACCCCATCTGTCTTCAAGTTTGAGTACACATTATATATATATATGTGTGTGTGTGTGTGTGTGTGTGTTTGATCTGCATTATTCATTATGTGATACATATTGGTCATATTCTTTCTTAGCCCTTTTAGGGTGTGATGGGGTGCTAAGCTTTGGGTTTCTATCATCCCAGGGGATGGGCAGGAGATGTCCAGATGATTCATGCACTTAAGTGGGAAGATTCCATCTTCCTTCTCATGAGCCTCTAATTGAAATGCAGTATATTCTCTGGCGAGTGCAGTGGGTACTTGAATAATTTTTCCTTCTATGTTTTTTATTTCCGTTCTGACAGTGATGAGACAAAAACAACCTCAGTCAACATTGGGTAAAAAGACATTATTCAAGAGTCTGCTCTCATTAGCCACTATTTTGCTTTAAGTTTTGGTTTCCTCAAACCTTTTCACAGTAATGTGCTACCCTATAGACATCACAGATATTGCCATAACATGAAATATTGTTGCAGGAATGCAGAAATATCCTTCGTGCTCCTCCCTGCTTTGGATGAATGATAGTTATTAGAACTGACAGCAGACCTTATTACTTACAATAACAGTAAAGGACCTTGTGTGTTACTCTATCACCAATTTGTTTTCAAAAATATATTGAAGGGTCTAGGAAATAACTTGAAGGGCTAAAACATTTGTATTGTATGCATATGGGCTTAAGTTCAATCCCCGGTACTGTAAGGTCCCTCAGCACTTCCAGACATAGCCCTGGTGGCTCCCAGTACTGCTGGGCCTGATCAACATTACATTACATACATTGAACCATTAGACCTGCAGGGCTCTCACCCTGTGCCCCCCAACCCCCAATATTTTTAAAAACTTGATAGCACCATTATTGAGTTTCTTTATTATGTAGAATGTGGCATCCAGAGGCTCACATGTTGCAGGGATATCTGTTGAACAAAAGGTACAGGACTCCTGACTTTATGTGCCCCTGTGAAAAATGACCAGCATTTGGAATTTCATCTTGATACAACAGCTCATGTAACTCGGAAACCAATTTAATGCCTCTGATTCAGGAGCTACTGTTTACCTGTACACTTAGCAAGACTGAAGTAAGTCTGGCATTCACGGAGCTGGGGTGTGATACTGATATAAGAGAAAGACAAACTTTTCCACCCCATTTCAAATGGACACTGAGAATGAACTAGTTCTTACTCACCTTGGTCCTTTGTTATCCCACAGCCACGCATTGTCCAGGCATCCTCAGGAAACCATCCTTTCTGAACTGACACTACTTCTTTCCCCAGGGGAAGCTTGGCTTATTTATATAGAAGTGCATCACCTTGTTAGTTCTCTTCATTAGAGGCACCCAGCAATACTCTGGGAACTGTGCAGTCTTGGGATGGAACTGGGTCAGCCATGTGCAAGCCATGCTCCTCAGCCCCTGTACTTTCTCTCACCCCATTACTATTATTAACAATAATTTCATTTGTTATATTTAGGGGTCTCTCCAGTGTTACTCAGGAGGCCTGGAGGCCCCTTCTGGTGATTCTTAGCCAGACTGGCCAGGGGTATAATGCAAAGGCTGGAACACGTGGTGCTTCTCCAGCCCTGTGGTGTCGGGGATTAACTCTACTACCATGATCATTTCCAGGTGCCTCCTGGGATGATCCCAGCGATGCTGGGGGCCATGTGACACTAGGGGTGGAACTGAGTTGGGTGCATGCAATACAAGCACCAGTAACCCTATACTATCTTTCAGTCACAATTATTATTTTGTTGTTGTTATTAATTATTATTGTTACCAATTGTGGGCTGGAGCAATAGCACAGTGGTAGGGCATTTGCCTTGCGGGGGGCCAGCCTGGCCAAGCCAGGTTTGATTCCTCCACCCCTCTGAGAGAGCCCAACAAGGTACCGAGAGTATCTCACCCACATGGAAAGCCTGGCAAGCTACCCGTGACATACTCGGTTTGCCAAACACAATAACAATTGTCACAGTGGAGACGTTACTGGGCCCGCTTGAGAAAATCAATGAACAACGGGAGGACAGTGACAGTGACCAATTGTATTGTTTAGTATAGCATTCTGTATCTTTATACTTTTGTTTTGTTGGGCTGCAGGTGCTCAGGGCAGTGCTCAGGGCTTACTCCTGGCTCTCTGAGCTTAGGGATCACTCCTGATAGTCTTGGGGACCAAATGGGATGTGGGGATTCAACTCAGGTCAGCCACCTGCAAAGCAAGCGCCCTACCCACTGTGCTATCTCTCTCTGGCCTCTCTGTATCTTTTTTTAATAGCTAATCTCTCAAAATTTGGCATTTTCTGTGAGACATCTCTGACTTTTTTTTCTCATTGTCATTTTGAAGATTCTAAACAATGCTGTCCTGGTGCTTGTCTTTGGGAAACCATGTTTCTCAACTCAGACCATTTAAACTATCCTTTGCTCCCTAAACACCTCTTTGTACATGGGCCCTCTGTGGGAACCAGCCCTGAGGGAACTGGCCTGAAGCAGGAAAGCCACAAGGATTAAGAAGAGAGACACAAATAAAGGAGGAAAACCCTGGGGTCAGCAGATTCCAAGACTGAGAGCCTCAACTGTCCTCCACATACAGAATTTGTCCCTTAAAACCAGTAACCATCATGGAGCTGGAGTGACAGCACAGAGGGTAGGACGTTTGTCTTGCACGTGGCCAACCCGGGGTTCTCGGGATCAATTTCCAGCATCCCATATGGTCCCCCAAGCACCGTCAGGAGTAATTCCTTAGTGCAGAGCCAGGGGTAACCCCTGTGCATTCCTGGTGTGATGCAAAAACCAACCAACCAACCAACCAACCAAACAAACAAACAAACAAACCAAAAAAAAAGTATCCATCAGAAGGAAATAAAAAGATCATTCTCTGTGCAAATGCCTGTCCTAATCTATCCTGGCTAGAATTTTACACACCCAAGGGCCTTATTAATCAGGACAAGCACCTTTTTAAGGCTTTGTTGAGGGGAGATTATTCTGGGAGGGGTAGCAGGGATAGAGCAGAAACAGGACCCTTCCATAAACTGCTCAACCTGTCCATCTTCTTTATTGATCTATCAGCCTTTTCTCCACCTTCCCAACATAATCCGTTTATTGCATTAAAAAACCTGGGTGGGGACATGTTTTTTAATGGCAAAGAACTTCTGTCCCCCCTTTTGTAGAATCCTACTTCCTTTCTCAAAGAATTCAATCAAGTATGTGGATGTGAGTTTTCTCTTGTTTGAACTTTCCCTTACATGGGATTATTTGAGACATGGTGCCATCTATTAAAATGAAGTGTGTTCAAGGGTGGCCACATCTGAAGGTGCTCAGGGGCTGTTTCTGACTTACTTGGTGCTTGGGGGCTGTTCCTGGTGGTGCTGGGGAACCATACAGAGCCAGGCACCTGTATGAGCCTCTCACGTGCAAAGCACACATTGCCACCTGTTACGCTCTCTCTGACTTGGGAACAGACTGTTTCATGAGAACATTAGGTTTCAGGCAGAGAGTCTTAGACAAAGCATTAGTGGATATTAAAGTATGCTTTTCAGGAGATTTCTCAGTCTCTTTGGCATTCCCCGATTATCACATACTCAGGTCCACTCACTGTCTCAACCGGACAGACAGTTCATAATCAACATACCTGACTCAGAGAACCCACTTGTTTTCCACAAAATAATAGGTGCCTCTGACTAAACAGTGAATGGAAAGATCCCATGGAATTCTGTCTGGGAAAACTTTTCATATAAAATTGAGAAATCTTGCCCTGTTACATAGATAGAAAGCATTTCACTTAGTATTTTATTAATGACTTATTTTCTTCCTGCTTCTCTTGGGTCCTTCTGATCTTAGCAAGATATACTTATCAGCCCTGCCCCAGAGCATAGCCCACCAACTGAGGGCTGTCCTTGTAATTGGGTCTTGCATAATTAAAATCTTGATGGTATTATTCAAGTCTGTATTGGATTTATCTATACCATTTCCTCATACACTTGCCATGCTCTGATCCCACCTCTCCAAATCTTTCTATTCCAGCCTACACACTAATCTCTCCTAATTGACCCATTATCATTCACTCAATATTTAGCTTACTCAAAACAGGTAATTGTAAAGCAGGGAGTTGACCACAGCTTTTGTAAGTGTTATCGAAAAAGTTTGGCTTAGACAAGCCTCGTATTTTTTGAATATAGGCTCCATCAACCATTTCTCCAGCTCCGCTTTGGAGTTTTCAGGAAGAGAGTTGACTTTTGCAGTAGGAAAGTCTTCAAAATGGGGGGAATTTATCTGAGGAGGTTGCAATTTTGTCCAGTTCCGTTCTCAAATTCATTCCGAGTTCTTGGGTGCATGCCATTTCATTAGCAATGAAGGAATATTTATTTTGCAGATTTAGCTTTGTGGCATATGTTGCCTATATAATTATCATGCAGCCACTCCTTCCCCACTCACAGAACTCAGATTTTGTTCAGCCAAAGAGCAGAAGGACCAGTCCTCTGAACCTCTCAGAAGATGAACCATGGTTGAAACGAGCTGGTCCTGGGAATACCGTTCTGCTCAGAGAGATGGCTCCTGTCAAGGCTGGAGAGATCATCCAGAGTTTAGAGGTCAAGGCATTTGCCTTACATGCAGTTGCAGTCACGACAGTGGTTCGAATTCTGGCACCACATAGGACCCCTCAAGTACCACTGGTTATATCCCCTGAGCACAGAGCCATGCGTGGTCCCCAAGCACTGCCAGATATGGCCTCCCCCAGCCAATCAAAGGATACCCGCTTTGTTCAGCTTCGCTGGCATCTAGGGGTGTCCACGGGACTGTGACCATTTCTCTCTGCCCAGACTGCCTACTTAGGCAGGCATCATGACACAGAAATTGTGACAGCGGACACGGTCTCAGATTGTGTGGAATGTTCCAGAAAACACACAGCACCGCCAGGGTGTGCACGGTCCGCTCATGTGTCCAGACTCAGTGTCCTCCAGGCTTATGATGCGACATCTCCCAAGTCAGTCTTCCTCTTACTTTTGCAACCCAGTATGTTCTTCACTGATCTGAGTGTTCTGACCACATTTTTCCATCTGGGATTTAGGGCTGGGATCCGGTTTTTAGATGGAGTCAGAAAAAAGAATCAGATGTTTTTAGAGGGCTTTTGTGGGGGTTTGTGCGGCCAGGAGGGGGATGGCGGGGGCGGGGAGTGGGGGAGCAGAGCCTCATCTAATCCTCCTGAGTAGAATGTTTCATAAGGATGACCTGGTGCCGCTTCAAAACTCCAATGCCAGATGGGAGAACATTAATCCCCCTGGGCAGTGTGGCCCCCAGAAGGCTTCCAATAAGGGAAACAGAGAGGAGAGAGGCTTCCCGCGGTGAAGAGGTTAAAAGGCTTTGAGTCAGTTGCCCCTCACAAACACTTGGCTGGCTTGTGCCAGGGTAAGAATATGTCGAGGGAGGGAGTCAGGTGTGGGGTCCTGAATACCAGCTGGCCCTCGATGGTCTTGTGTCCCACTGGCACTTGCCCCCCCACTCCTCCACGGGGGTGTGGCTGGGATGGGCACTGCAGGACCCGTAGCTTCTGCCCTCTCCCCCGGCTTTGGGGTGAGGAAGTGGATGAGCCACCCAGACCCAGTGTCCCGGAACTTGGAGAGTTGGTGTTCCAGTATGACGTACAAAGGCCGGTTGGGTTTTTGAAAGAGGAGAAAAGCTTCAGCTCCTCTGTCTCCATTGTTTTTTTTCTACGTGGCTCACTGTGGGGAGAGGAGAATGAGAAGGTATGGTTCAAGCTGAGATGACAAGACCACTCCAGAGGATTTTCGCCCTTAAACCCGCAAAATTGATGATGTGTTGAAAAGTTAGTTGCCAAAATTGAAGCAAGGAGATTAAGAGGGAGGAGAGGCCTGGTTACCCCAGTGGTACTCAGGGCTTGCCCCCAGCTCTGTGCTCACAGATAACTGCTGGTGGGCTCTGGAGACCATTTAGGCTGCCAGGGATCAAGCCCAGGTCAGTCACATGCAAGGCAAGCGCCCTGATCACTGGGCTCTCTCCAGCCTCATACTTTAGCCACAGTGGGGGAGCTGAGTGTCTTATTATGTGTGTGTGTGTGTGTGTGTGTGTGTGTGTGTGTGTGTCTGTATATGTCTCTGCATACATCTGTGAGTGTATGTGTGTGTCTCCATGTGACTGCGTATGTGTCTGTGTGTATCTCTCTGTGAGTGTATGTGTATGTAAAGTGTGTATGCCTGAGTGTATACATGTGTAGTATGTGTGTCTGTGTGTGTAAGACTGTGTCTGTGCATCCATGTGTGCGAATGTGTGTACCTCTGTGTGTGTGTGTGTGTGCATGTCTGTGAGTCTGTGCGTATTCTAGGGGCCATCTCTAGAGACCCAGTGCATGAGTGGTGCCAGGTATGAGAGCTCTCCTGGTGACGCTGTGGAACAGGTTTGAGAGTTCTGTGCTCAGGCCCCATGGTGCTGTGTATTGTTGAGCTCTGGGCACCCTCTCTGTGCTATCTCCATGACACCGAGGCTGACTGGTCTTTAGCATTGCTACTGCAAGTACTTTTCCCTCATCATCAAGACCTTCTCTCTCCAGAGGGAGATGAAAGGGTGCAGTAGGCTACCTGTGTCTTACATGAGCCCGTTTCATCATTCAATTTGAATGCCTACCCAATAGACCCAGTTCTAGCTGGAGTGTGTGCAGACTACCATAAAAATTCATCTCTGCACCGCCTCCAAATCCATCCTTCCCTGGAGAGGGCAGGTGAGAGGAGGTCGATCATTCCAGAATCCTCAGAGCATGGCCCACCTTGGCCAAGTTAAACCTGCTTCCCAGCCCCCTTGGTGCCAGTCGGACGTATGCTTTGCTAATGAGCATACTGCATCATCGCGGCAAGTGCCCGCTGTGTGGCAATTGCAGTGAATGCTTTGCAAAGACCTGATAAATGAGGGCATGGCATGGTGAGCTCCCCAACTCTGGCCCTGCCTACTTCCTTGAGGGTCCCAGGGATGCCTCAGCTTCCCAGGAGGAGGACGTGTTCTCACACAGGCTGTGCGCTGGAGCAAAAGTCACTCAGTCATGGTGCAAGAAAAAAAAAATGCCATAGTTGTGTCCAAGTAGACCTTTCTTTACCTGGAAAGCCTCCTCTTGCTTCATGGGGAAATACTCTACCCCTGACACTGGTAAAGCTCCTGGTTCTGGGGTGGGGGTGATATACAGCAGGTAGGGCACTTGCCTTGCACTGGACTGAGTCGAGTTCAATCTCCAGCATCCAGTAGGGTTCCCTGAGCTCTGCCAGGAATAATTCCTGAGCACAGAGCCAGAAGTAACTCCTGAACATCACCAGGTGTGTCCTCAAAACAAAAACAAAACAAAACCCAAAAAAGTTCCTGGTTCCCCTTTCAGTTTGCTCATATGTAGGAGCGCTTAGCACATGTCCAAGTTATTTTTGACAGATCGGTTCATTAACTCAGGCTATTCATTTGTTCCCTCAAAGAGCACCTTGGAGCATGGAGGCCTGGTTAATTTTATGGCCAAGGCGTCCTATATAAAACATCCTATATAAGGAAGGTGTCCTATATCAGTGTTAAGACAGACAGAGATTGGGGCCAAAGTAATAGCACAGGGGGCATGGTACTTGCCTCACACGTGGCCAAACCAGCTTCTATCCCCAGCACCTCCAAGTCTGCCAGGAGTGATTCCTGAACTCAGAGCCAGGAATAAGTCCCGAGCACTGCCAAATGTGGCCCCCAAACAAAATAGACAGGAGGGACAGATGTCGTCTGGACTGAGGAGTAAGCTTTCTGGGGCTTTGGGTCAGGAGGGTCAGGTGGTGGAGGTGGGTGTTTCCTGGCTACAGGAGTAGCCGGGGACCAGGGGTCCTGAGCATCATGAGAGGGGAAGCAAGAGGGAGGGAGGGAGGGAGGGAGGGAGGGAGGGAAGAAAGGAGACAGAAAAGGAGGGTGGGAGGAAGGCAAGAGAGAAGGAGAGAGGGACAGTGGGTCTTCAGGTCCTGGGGTGAGTAGGGCATGTTCCCAGGTGAGGCCAGGCTGCCCCTGCATGGCCCTCCCAGTGTGAGTTTGCTGACAAACAAGTTCTGGGGACCTCACTGGCTCCTCTTCACAACTGACTTGTCTCCTGGAAGGTCTTCAAGCTGTGGAAAGGCGGGGAAGGAGAACATCATTCTACCTCCGTGTGGCTTCTCCATCATGACCCTGCTGTATGTCTGCACTGCCCCTCTCCCATGGGCCTGCCCCTTCCCCAGGGCACTGCAGATATGCCAGCCTGGCTGGTGGAACTAAAGAGTAATTTCTTAAAGGGATACAGCCTAGGAAGTGCGTGTTTGTGTGTGTGTGTGTGTGTGTGTGTGTGTGTGTGTGGTGGGGGAAGAACAAAACACTGAAAGGTGAAATCCAGCCCTGGCATCCTCTCCAGCAGGGGCTTTGGGGATCCTCTAGTCTTGAAAATGGCTGCACCCCTGTTTGCGGCCTCCTGTGTCTTTCTGAGCAGAATGGAAAATTCGGCTGAAGGTGCGTTGCTTTTCCCCTCAGCGGACCTCTGAGCGGGTGCTCTCACCCCACGCGCTAATGGAGCCAGCTCTCTGCAGACTGGCTGTGGCCCAGGTTGCCGCCAGTGGCTCCAGACAAATCCGTTCCGCCACTTTCTCTCCTGGGAACCAGCCGTGGCAGCATCTCAGTGGGTCGCCCCATCTGTCCCCCAGAGTCAGCACTGCTTCCTGCCCCAGGCCCACAGCGGCGTTTTAAAGTGCAGTATGGCGCTACAAAATAATAGTAGCATGGAGATAGGCCTGGCAAGGGGAGAAGGGAAGAGAGACAGAGAGAAAGAGAGACAGAGAGAGAAACAGAGACAGAGAGACAGAGAGATAAAGAGACAGAGAGACAGAGAGAGGGAGACACAGACAGAGAGAGGGAGATGGAGGAAGAGAGAGACAGAGAGAAAAAGGAAAGAGATAGAGAGAGACAGAGAGAGGGAGAGACAGAGACAGAGAGAAACAGAGAGAGGGAGACAGAGACAGAGAGAAAAAGGAGAGAGACAGAGAGAGATGGAGAGAGACAAAAACAGAGAGACAGAGAGAAACAGAGAGGGAGACAGAGACAGAGAGACAGAGAAAGGCAGAGAGAGAGGGGGAGAGAGAGAAGAAGAGAGAGACAGAGGGAGAGAGACAGGGAGAGAGATGGGGAGAGAGACAGAAGGAGAGACAGACACAGAGAGGGAGAGAGAGAGGAAGAGAGAGACAGAGAGAGGGGCACAGAAAGAGAAGGAACACACTTCCGCTTGGTTTGTCCCTGTCCCGCCAGGAGGGCGCCCCATCACCTCAAACCCCGAAGCTGTGTCCCCGGCCTCCACATGGGGGCCTGCCCCCGACCTTGCCCCTGGTCAGCGGTTCAGAAAGGGTTACAGGGAGCAGGTTGGGTCTATGGCTCCCTTTGGGCAGCTGGGAGGGGCGCTGGCTCTGGGTGCGGGGGCCTGGGGTCCCCTCAGAGTGCCCAGCACCTGCCCTCCAGGCGCTTCTCCCCACGAGACTGGTTTGCACGTAGTTGTGAGAAGTGCACGAGGACAAGCTTGGACTGGAGACAGGAAACTGCACGGGAGAAGTGAGTTGCTTCTGAAATTGCTGGGCTGGACTTCCAGCAGAGGAAGGGTCTGTGGGCTGGGCCTGGGGCAGGGGGTCATTTGCAGAAGGCGATTTGCAGAAGGTGGACAGAGCATTTCAGACCCTGGCTCTGTGATCCTTGCTAATCTTTAACTTCAGGAGCTTTTGCAGACTCCTGGCAGGGGGATTAATTGCTCCTGAATTGGGATTCTGAGCTGGCCCCTGGGTGTACATGTTCCTCTCTCCAGCAGTGGGGCAGGGACCAGTCACCAGGACCCCTGCGTTTCTGCTGCCTTGGGGGTCTAGGCAATGCCTACTGCCTACCCCAAGAGGGCAGGGAAGTGTGTGACCTGTGCCTCTGCCCCCCAGTGAGGGCTGCAGGGGTGCTCCAGGGAGAACCCAGTTGTCAGACACCCCAGGAGTGAGTTGGGCACATGCTATCACTCTGGGGAGCGAACTCACAGCCGCCAGCGAGTCACAGAGTCACCTCCAGCTCCACCAGTCACTTTTGAAGGCCAGTATGGGGACACAGGTACAGATATGCAGGCAGACCGGGGCCTGGACACTTCCCTTATAGCTGCTCCCCATAGCTGCTCTTGTTTTTCCAGATGTAAGGAGGGAGAAGTAGGCAGGGGGGTTGAGCCAAAGGATTGTTCTCAGGAGGGTGCACTGGGGACGTGTCGGGGGTCCTGACACCCCCAGGGCAATGATCTCCCCACAGCATGACTGACACCCACAAAGCTCTCTCGCACATGAACCTCACAGGATGACCCCTCAGATATTCCCTGGGACGTCCTCTCTAACCCCGTCCTCTCTAACCCACCACATGGCAACTGAAGCTAGTCGGGGGTGTTGCTTCTGCAGCCACTTTTGCTGTGGGACCAGGCGCCCATCTCTGGCATTTGAAGCAAATCTGTGAGCAGCAGCTTGGATAGACCAGAACGTTCCCAGAACCCTTCCCTCCTCCTATTCCCGGTGGGCCGAGGGTACTGGGACGGAGTACTGATTGCATTGTTGGAATCCAGGCACGTAACCCCTTCGCTATTAAACTAAGCTGTTAAGCTTCGCTATTAAGCCTGGCTCACAACCCTTTAGTCACTATTCACTCGGTTTTTGTCTCAAGATATACGTCCCCGTGTCCCATGTCTGGGATTTGAGGGTTTGTCTTCCTACTTTTCCATATGTTTCTTGTTTATAATTTGCCTTCTGCGCCCTTGGCTACTGACAGCTGTTGTCCCTTCTGGGTTTTGCTTTGTTGATGGACAGAGCTCGCCCGCTCCCGTTGGCTGTTAGAGGAGGAGTTTTACTCTTTGCTTTCGTTAGGTTCTTTTGTACCAGTTCAGAGTTGCTCCAACTCCCTGTGATTGGAATCATTAACAGGAGTAAATTATGCCCGTGATTGTATAAACCTTGATAGATGCTGACAGAACGGAAAGGTCCCACTGTGGCCCAGATCGGAAATCACGCATGGCTGAAAAAACTTGGCCCCATCATTTCAGGGTCATTGTGACGTGTCGCATGAATTGCACAAAGTAAATCCTTCCATTACATCCATCTTGATGGCACCTGCATGGGGGTTGTCAAAGTGACACCCTTATTTTTAAATAAAAAAGACAAGGAGTTAAAAATACGGATGATACTGATTTTAGCAGACAGGGCCCACATCTGTGTGAGCAGCAAACTGCATCGCCTCTTAGCTCTTGTCACTCTAGATAAGAATTATGTTGGGGGGGGCGGGGCAGGTTTGAACTCCTGGGGTTCTGCTACCATTTTCTGTTATGGTAGCCACCAGGAGATGAGCCCACCCTCCCAGTTACTCTGTATAATTCCTGGTTGGCTGGAAGCTGTAGTTATTGTCATATATATGGACGATGGTGCAGATGGATACGTGTGTGCTACACTCTTGGTTACAGAGCTGGGAATGTCTTATTCAAGAGAGCACTCCTTCTTAGGGAGGAGACCAGACTCTAGTAGACATAGAATTGAAAGAGAGATGACAGGCCTAGGGGGACAATTTACGGGGGGAGCAACCCCCATCAGTTCTAGGCCTGGAGCTCAGAGGGGACTCGGCCACATGAACGCAGCTTGGGAGTTAACAGCCCAGAGACGAAGGCAGGGTGGATTTCCTACTGTGTCAGTCCTTTGCTATCAAGCTTCCTCTCCAGAGGCCAATACTCTCAGCTTTTCTCCCCCTCCCCCCTTTAATGCTTAGTAAGACATTTTAAATGTATTCATTGTTTTTTCTTCTTTTTATGTAGCAACCATACTTCAGGGTAAGCACATAGATCCTAGTGTCTGGGAAATATTCTGTTTCACAGAAGAAAGGCCAGCTAATAAAAAATAGAAATAATTTTTTAGAATTTCATGGGGATTCTGGAGAGACAGTCTAGGAGTTAAGATGCTTGCCTTGCATGTGGCTGCCTCAGTTCGACCCCCAGAACCACATATGATTCCTGACCACTGCCCAGAGTGACCACTAAACACTGAACTGGGAGAAAGCTCTGAGCACCACCAGGTGTGGTCAAACCTTCCTTGTCCCCCCGCTCCAAATTTTATGGATGAGGAGATATCACAGGGGATAAGGAACATGCCTTGTATGCAGCCACCCAGGATTTGGTCCCAGACTCCTCATGGTCCACCAGCACCACTAGTTTGGAGCTGAAAGTAGCCCCTAAGTAATGACGGATATGGTAAATGTCAAGAATTCCAATGAAATGCTGTGTCAAGAAGTGTTATTAATTGATTTTAAAATAGTTGGATATGAAGCCATTTGGATACTTCTTGTTCTGCCAAGATTGGCTGTACTTTGCATTGCTTTCTGGTCTCAAGGAAAGCATAATTATACATTAAGAGGAAAAGGGTAACACTTCCCTGATCTGGGACCTAATCACAATATCATTAATAGTAAAAGTATCTAAAGTTCACTGTCTTTTGATATA
>JAOXYA010000001.1:66439468-66458634 GCA_028565675.1 Sorex palustris
TAACGCATAGTCCATTCGCTTTTCTGCTCCAAGCTGCTGGGTTCTGCATTAAGTCCTTGTGCTTCTGGGTCTGTGGCCATGCTGGAGAGCCACTCGTGGGGGGCAACTGGTGGCCTCGGTAGGGCGTGAAGGACAGACTGGAACGACCCGGGTTTAATTGAGTCACCCTATATGGTCTTCCAGGCCCTGCCAGAAGGGATCCCTGAGCACCAGGGTAGAATGTGTTCCCCTCGCTTACAGGCTCCTGCACCAAGGACCTGGCCTGCTGCTGCCAGAAACTGCCTCCCAAGGGCACAGAGGCAGCAGCTCAGTGACCAGGACCCTGGGAGCCCAGAGCATCTCCTGCTCATTGCAAGCAGAGGTGGCTACTACATGAGCTGGGCTGTGGTGGGACTCCCTCCAGCCTTTCACTGTCTGTCTGCTGGCTTACGCTTCCCCAGACTGGTCCCCAGACCCTGAGGCCAGGGACATGGGCTGTTGCAGGCAGCAGCAGCTCCTGGTGAGAACTTGGTTCCATACCCCATGGGGACACTGGCAGTGCCACATGGCAGGATGCCAGAGCCTGGCTTTGATGTCCCTGCACCTGGCCAGACTTTTCCTCTGCTGTTTTTAAGACGCTTGCTCCTGGAGAGTGGCCTCCACCTGCTAGAGGGTTTTGTTTGTTTGTTGTTTTTTTTTTTGCCTTTCGGGTCACACCCAGCAATGCACATGGGTTACTCCTGGCTCATGCACTCAGGAATTACTCCTGGCAGTGCTCGGGAGACCATATGGAATGCTGGGAATTGAACCCGGGTCAGCCACGTGCAAGGCAAACACCCTACCCGCTGTGCTATTGCTCCAGCCCACTGCTAGAGTGTTTTTTTTTTTGGCTGACCATGAAAACAAAGGGGCAGCTTGATGAGTTCATGGGCTCACACATCGTTGTCATCCTTGTCGGGGCTGGGGGAAGTGCAGAGATTCTTAGAGCAGCATTCTGCCGACTGGCCTGGCTTCCTGATGGGTTTATGAGATGGGCCGGGGCTTACAATTCTGCCTCACTCAGAGGAAACAAGCTTAGACCTGTGGTTGTTTTTGCTTGGGGGCCACACTCAGTGGTGCTGGGGGGAGGGGAGGGCTGGAGGAACAACTCCTAGTTTCAGTGCTTGGGGGTCACTAGGAGGACCCTGTGTGCTGGGGATCAAACCCAAATCTCACACTTGATTTGCATGTGCCCAGTCTGTTGTGCCACCTCTAACACCTAGACTTTGTGACCAGAGTTTTTGGGATCTTAGTTCTCACATGGGTCAAGTGGAGGATCGTGGTAGGACCTGTCACATTGGGGGATTTGACCCACACTCATTGCTGGGCTCTGGGCCAGGGTGTCTGCCCCAGCCCCTCTTGGCCACTCCCATCATTGCACAAAACTCTCTTTTGTGGATGCCCCTCCTGACCTGGCCAGTGCCGGGTCTCTGCTATGAGTGCATGACATCCAGTAACCCCTGTCTCATCGCTGGGAGAGATTTGCATTCCGGTGGCTGTGTCTGTGCATCCTTAGGTCTCTACTGCCTTCACTGCTGCTCATTAAAATGGAGCAGCCCTTCGCCCCAGGCACGGCGGATGAAGGTGACTGCATTATTTATTGTTTGCTATCCGTGTTCCTGAAAAACGGGCTGTTTGGGTTCAAGTCGTGGTGAAAATAGCCACCACCCCACTCCACCCTGTCTAATCCCAGCCCCCATCTGCCCTGTGCACAGTATATGTCGAATGTTACCTCTGAGCTTCACCCGCCGCCATCTGACTTGTCTTGCTTCCTGCCAGCAGGGCTGCTTGTTTCACCTCCTTCCTTTTGTCCTGGTTCTGCTCCTCATCCATGCCTTCTTCCACCTCCCCATCTTGTGCCTGTGAGACCAGTTCCTGGGTGGTGGGAAGATTGCTTCTCTCTGTTCCTGTGCACTCCTTCCACCAACCCCACCAGCCTCTCCCGGCCACCTCCAGAGGACATGACCACACCCTCCACCACTCAGGGACCTGGGGACTTCCAACAGGGCAGAACAACTCCAGGTTCAATGTCACATTGGCTTGAAAGTCTAAATTTAGGAAGATCACTCATCTCTGTGCTGATCTTCTCACACCACTTCTAGATCATGCCTGGGCTCACAGTGTCATGCTTCCCTCATGTTCATGCCCTCCTAGAAAGTCAGGACTTCACTGGAATGTGAGTCTACTAACACTTTCTCATGATGATGCGCATCTCATTCTAGTTAGGATAAGAAACACGTCACACGGTCAGAAATGGCAATGGTTTTGTTTTATGATGCTGGGATTTCTGGGGCTAGAGCAGTAATATAGCCAGTAGGGTGTTTGCCTTGCATGTGACTGATCCAGGTTTGATCTCTGAGACACGAGATGGTCCACTGAGCACTGCCAGGAGTGATCCCTGAGTGTAGAACCAGGAATAAGCCCTGACCACCAGTTGGTATGGCCCCAAACCAAATACTAGGATTTCTGATATCATTTGTAAAAGTGAAAAAAAATATTATAAACTTCCCCTGTTGCAAATTGTGAGTTGGAATAGAATTTCGCTACTGTTGATACATTTCCAAAATGCACAGTACTCATCCCACCTGCAAGTTGCATGAACTAGAGAGGAAATAGAATTGATGGCCAGTTTCTCTACAGTGAATTAGCAATGCAAAATGAAGTGTGTTGACTGGGTCAGGGAATGAAGGACACAGTCTTGTCAGCTTCTGTTTCTTGGTTCTCTGAGCTAGAAGTCATCACACTTTGCCCTAGTGGCAAAATCTTGCTCCCTGAGGCCCAAACCAGGTATGCCTGTTGGTTTCCAACTGGCCAGTGGTGCCTCCATCGACTTTTCTTCACCAAAGCAAAGTTGAGCTGCAACAATGACGCATCCCATTACTGCAGAGTCTAAAATAGTCACCAATAGTCACTCTCTGGCCCTTTACAGAGAAAGTTTGTGAGCCCCATTCTCAACCTTGGGACACTGCTGGGCTGTTTGGCATTCACTGGAGGAACTTTCTGGGAGTGATGGTTTATGAAAAGTTCAACATTGGAGGCTTTCATTGTTGTCTCAACGAAACAAATGAAACCTGAACCAAAGAAACAGACCTCAGAGTTTAGAGCATGCTCACACACACACACACAGACACACACAAACACACACACACACACACCACAAACTGGTATCTCACCAGACAGATTGTATGAACTCAGATCGTTCTTCATCAGTAGCTTATTTAGTCCCCAGTGATATCTTATTCTGTGTGGGTGCCCTCAGGAATGGTAATGGCACCATGAATACCCGTGACATCTGCTCATTTGTATCAAGTTTCCCCAACTCTCATTGATAGCTTTCTTATTGAGACTTTCGGTGTGTGTTGGTATTCATGGCCCATTTTAAAGATGAAGCAACTAGGATCACAAGAAGAAGGCGAGTAATTTTTCCATGTCACACTTGGAAGCAGTGTATTTCCCAAAGGGAATGTGACCCACAAGATCCATTGATTTGAATCCAGTTGGATTTTTGACCCTGCTTAAGGCCAACTACATTCTAGGGAATGAGAACTCATTTCTTTTGAGAGTTTTTTTAAATGTTGATTTTATATGGATTTCATAGAATCATAGACTTGCAGACCCCCCAAACATTGGTTTTCTTCTAACGGGCATATCTCATTTTCCTATTACCTCTCTCATGCCAGAAATTACAGATGTTTATAGGATATCTTAAAGCACACTTAAAAAACCTGCATGCAGATATTTTTAATGCCCATGCCAACCCCATGACATAGACAGGTTCCCTTCAAGAGATGAGAAAGAGAAGCATGTGTCACCCATGAAGAGCTATGGCTGGGTTTTGTCCTAAGTTCTGTCATTCCAAGATTCATTGTATTATTAAAGGCCACATATGATTTATTCCAAAACCTCTTTGTGAGTTGTCTGCTTTACCAGAACTAGTGTTGGAATATAGTGAATCATCTCTGGACAAGATGAGAAGCTAAGAAACTAAGTCTGATTCCCACCAACACACACACACACACACACACACACACATATCCTGGTGAAAATAAAGAAACCCTGAGGTCTCCAGAACCTACAGAGTATCTGGCTTCTAGTAGGGGCTGTGTATCCACTCATCCCTTACTTATGGTCTACAGTGTGCCCTGCACTGTATGGAAATGGTTGTTCCTGAACTGGATGCCTCATTAAAAAAAGAAAGTGCTGGACTCCACCAGGGAAGTTTCCATTTGGTAGGCATGGGGTGGGACACAAGAGATTTGCATTTTTTAGATTTGTATTTCTGAGGTAAGCAAAGTTTCTGCCTGCCAGAAACCACACTTAGCCACTGGACATACAGCCATTAAGCCAGAGAGGGCTCCTTCCCTCCACGGGAATTACACGTGTGAGTGGCTGAAGGTGTCCAGAAGGGAGAGGAGAGAGAGATGGTGCTGTGCATGTGGAAGAGCTGTGGCTAAGGAAGCGTGGGCAGTGCCAGGATCCAAGGGAAGCAGCTTAGACTGGCTGCACAGGAAGCTATTTTGTAGAGGAGATACCCTGGAGAGCTGAGAAGCAATTTTTCAGACAGAAAAGAGGCAATTTTATGCCCATGGAGCAGCAAGAGAAAGGCTTCTGGACAGGAGGCTGGCGAGCCCAGGACACTTTGGAGAAGTCCCCTTGGTCCTTTGGACTCATCGAGAGTACATCTGTGAGCCAGAGGTGGCTGGAGAAAGCAGAGGGTTGTAGAGTGGAACTGAAGGAGTTAGCATTACAGCACAAGCCACTGGAGTGGGGGTAGGGAGCTCTGGAATGCCCAGACCAGGAGAAAGAGGCAGCTGGAATGGAACTACAACTCACCACAGCTGCAAGCAGTCCTGAAGAGTCTGTGAGAGAGAAGGGGTGGAGGGGTGGGGTGGGGTGGGAAGTCTACACACAGTTGAGTGTAGGAGGCAAGATAAACTTTTCTCCATTGCACCCCTTTCTTGGGTATGTGTTGGGGCTGGGGGTGTCTCAGCAGTGCTGGGGACCAGCAAGGTTATACTCAGTGTGCCTGGAAGAATAGAGGATTCTGGGAACTGAACTAAGGGCCCTGAGCTTACCAGGCATAGGCTACAGCCCTTTGAGCTTTCTCCCCAGCTCCCTCAACTATGTCTTATTCAGAACATTTTCTAACTCCATTTTAAGCCATTAAAAATCAAATCCTAAGGTAGTTCTTGAGTGACCCAGGAAGGTCTGTCCATTTTGCTGTATGGCCTTGAACAAATTATTTAACCTCTGTGTGCTGCTGTTTGCTTTGTGCAGTGAGGGACGGCACTGGGTCATTGTGAGGATTATATGGGAGAGTGTAAATAAAATGCCTCCAGGTATATCCTAGAGTGCTCTACACAGGTTCACTGCTTTATTCATTTATTTTAATGAGTATTTGTTGCTGCTAGAGTTGGAAATTTCTATTTCATCTCTGGTCTCTGTGATTAGCCTGTTTTCTTCAAGACAGAGAACAAGAGTCTCTCCAATATACAAACATAAGTGCTTGTCCTCTTTGACTGTCTTTGTCGCTTTTTTTCTTAAGAAGTAATTTCATGGCTTCTGCACTTGAGATTCCATCAGGAAATCAGGGCCTCTCTCTCTCTCTCTATCAGGCAGATGATCGCCCCTGCCGCGGAGTCATTGGCAAATCACAGTTCGCTTAATTAACGCAATGTGGGACCCAGCTCTCAACTCCTTTCCAAGTCAGCCTTTCTCACTTGGGGCTTGAGCGTAGCCTGTCTCCTTGGTGAATGGTAGGGACCCCTGGGCCTGGGGGCTGCCCCTCTGTCCTTGCTTTGTCCTGAGCCCAGCAGCCAAGAAGACCCAGCCCCAGGCCTCCTACCTCCACCTGCCTCACCTTCCTCCTGCATCCTCGTTCTGCTGCTTATCCCCGAAGCCCCATCCACTTCCTCTTTCTGCAAAACCCCTGACTCCTTGCCTGTGTGCAGGACGAACCATGCTGTTTTAAGCACTATATTTTCTATCTGTGCAGCAGAAGCCCGGGTCGGTGTCATGAGTCTGTCTCCATGCCCAGCTGACAGTCGTGGTGCCTCCTCTTTGTTCATGTAGCTGCACTGATTTTTTTGAAAAATCTTTTTTTTTTTAATTTCAGATTGGGGGTCAGAAATCCAGTGGTGCTCAGGGACTATTCCTGGCTCTGTGTCCAGGGAGTACTCCTGGATGTGCTCAGGGGACCACATGTGGTGTCAGGTATCGGACAGGGGTTGGAGACATGCAAGGCACATGCTTTATCCCCCGATTCTACCAGTGGATCTCCCTTCATAGGCCTCATTTTTGTTTCTTTGTTATCACACCAACTGCTTCCTGATGGGGTGCCATCAACCTTCCTAGACATACACACCCACTGGCCTGGAACAACCAATAAGATCAGACATAGGAAAGGTAGATTCGAAGGTTTCAGGTAAGAGGCTTATCTTGCCCAAGGTCTCCTAACCCAGTGTCTTTCTTTGAGCCCTGAAAACAGTCTGAGGTCTCACCGAGCTTGTTGTCATGGTCATTACCACTGCCAGATTATAAACGCACCACCACAGTCACAGAAGAGTACCGGTAAACAGCTGAAATGGTAGGTTTGATGTTAGGATTGATTGCCGCAATTTGTAGGGTCTGAAATCCACAGGCATGTTCTAACATGGTTGAGCCTTGAAAAGGCAGAGCAGGGGACCAGACAGATAGCATAGTAGCTAGGGCTGACTGTACTATCACCTAGGTGACCTGGGTTCAATCCCCAGGTTGACATATGATCCCCTTGGACTTCACAAGGAGTAACCCTGAGCACAGAGCCAGTAGTAAGCCCTGAGTATCGCTAGGTGTGGCCCCTCCAAAACAAGAAAAGAAAGAAAAGCCTGACGAAAGTGGGAATAAACACATAAGCTTTCATTTTTCTGAGGGGTGGGGCATTGCATCCCCAGCAATGCTGTGTGTGTGTGGTGGAGGAAGGCTTTAGGTGTACACCAAATTATGTTTAGAGGACCATGTGGTTCAGGGAACTGAATGAGGATCAGCCACATGCAAGGCATGGCCTTAACCCCTGGATTGTCTCCCTGGTCCCTTTACCCATAAGCTTTCCCCAGAGTCATCAAATGCAGAGACAGAGCATAGAAGGTGGGAGGGGCCAGGGCCAGGTGCCGGAAGAGTGAGGAACAGATGTCCTATAGGTGTAAGAGTCCTATTGGGAGAAGGTGACAGAGTTCTAGAGCCAGAATGGCATGCTGGTTCACAACCCCGTGAAGGTATTTAATGGCACTGAGCTGTAATCATACAGATGGTTCAGAGGGCAGATTTTATGTTACATGTAAACTTGGTTTAAAAGCCAGGAGGGGGAGCCACCAGGAAACCATGTTTAATGCATAAAGTGAATAGCTGGGGACAAAATAAAGCAAAAATAATGTTTTGGATAGCTGCCTCAATGGACTCCAAGGAATTCTGTCTGCTTCTGGACAGAAACATGTGCTGTCTAACTTGGGCCATTCACCCAACAGTCCTGTGTGGCACACTTGGTGTCAGAAGCAGGCAACTTCTCCTGTTCACCCAACATGTTTGAGGGCCTGGGTAGGAGGCGCTGGGCTCAGCACTGACTAAAGCAATCAGTGCGAACTCACTAATTGCATTTAATTTTAAGGACTAAGCATCTTCGTTACCAATAGCCTGACAAGTTGCTGAACTTAAGAATGCTTAAGGAGCCTCTCTGGGCCCGTGTGGGTTGGAGTGGTAAGCTGTGCAGGCTTAGACTGCCTTGGGGGCTGGCTTTGACTGCAAATGGATGAAGAGCAAAAGGCAGATGTGCCCTGTCCACACAATGACCCTGAGTCTGGCTGCCAGGGAGGGACTAGGAAAACAGTGTGCTTCAGACAGGAATGTCCTGCCTTCTCTGTGTACCCCTCATCCCCCTCTCTTCCCAAAGACCATCACAGGAGGTCTTCTTGGCCTTGCAGGGTGAGAAGTGACCCCTTTGGGCCAGATTTTCCTCTGAGGTCTGTCTGAAGCCTCAGGTTGTTAGGATAATTGAATGAGTTAATGAATGCGGGAGCACATGCTAAGTGCCGAGTAAACACCATCATTATCAAAAGGCAGGGCTGAGGCAGCAGAAGATCCTTAGTGCTCTGAATCCGCCTTGCTGGGATCTAACCTACCGTAGAATGCACCGTCTATGCATCCTGGGCAGGTGCAGTAGCTTTAGGGTCATCTCTTATGGGCTGCTTTGAAACCCAGGACCCAAAAGATTTGCAGTTCTATGGATTAGTTGACAACAAAATGCATTCTGTTTGCTGACAACAAAGCCTTTCACTTATGCATTTGGATTCTGGAAAGCCTTGGGTTTGTTTTGATCTCAGCAATTTTTAAAGAAGGACTTGGATGAAGGAGATAAAAAAAAAACCACTTTCTGGGCTCTGTGGTGGGGAGGGGGCATCTGGAGGGGAATGCAAACAAGCACAGCTTCCCTCTGGGCAAACCCCAAGGGGTGGCATTGGGAGCTCCACTAGCCCCCTTCCTATTTTCAGGAAGGTGATTACCTGCACTCTGTTTCACCAGTGGGGAGCAGGCGTGTGGGCTGTGTGAGTCAAAGCTTTGGTCTGACTTGAGGAAGCATCACTAAGAAGGTGAGGTCTTGGGGTCTGCTTTAGATCTTTGAAAGATCACTCAGCTGACTAAAGCCACAAAGAATCACAGAAGCCTGCACCCCACAGCCCTGTCATTACAATCTTCCAGGCTATACTCAAAGACTGCCAGATATTTGCTCAGATTTTACACACACACACACACACACACACACACACACACACTGTGTGCCAAGTCCCGTGTCAGGTTCAAAGCCACTTTCAGTTGCCTCTCCTCGCTCTCTGCCTGACCATCAGGATTTTGCAGCTGATTCAATCCTTCAGGGCAGACCTGCATTTGAAACACTGCTACTTGTCTGCAGAAAGCAGATTTCAGGGCTAGGGAGATGGTTCAGAAGGCTGGAACACAGGCTATGCATCGCCCTGGGTTTGATCCCTGGCACCATCTAGACCCTAAGCACTGCTGAGTATGACATTGGGAGCAAAAACTGATTTCCTATCCCAGCACTTCTTCCCCTGCCCCATCACATCATGTGTCTGGAAATCTGTCATTATGACTCACACTGGCATTTCTTTCAGAGATTTCCCCCTGTGCTTTCTCATCCTCAGAAGACGCTCTGAAAGATGGTCAGGAACTCACACGGTAACCTGGGTTACCGAGTTGGCAACGGTGCTGTATTTCACCCTGTCTTCACCGCCCTTGTTGAACTCCAGTTTGCTTTGGTTTTAGGGGCACACATTAAAAAAAATCACCTAATGGTAGGTACCCCATTTTTCTGCCCAAATTTTGAAATGGTCATAAAATTTGCAACAGTTGTTCAGTGAAATACCCTAAGAAAGTAAGACAGAGACATTAGCAGCTTTGGCCATCATGCACAGAATCTTCTAGCAATCCTCTATCTTCTTTGCAAGACCTTGCCTCCTTTTCCCTGCATTCTCCAGCCTGGAAGTCAAGTCCCAGAGGGCACTTGCCCTGCAGCTGCTCACAGATTTCGCTTCAGCGGCTGTTGAGGAGGAAACATTTTTGTTTTTTGGGTTGTGGAATCCAAATGACTCCACTGAGGGCCAACTTCTGGCTAGAGAATGCTGCAAAGAGCTGATTAAGCTTCCCAGTAGGTGTTATATAAGCCTAAGGACCTCCGCTTCTTTCCCTGCTTGCCTTTCAATCATGTCTTGAATATTTCCTCCCCACTTTTTCTTTTGTTTGGTTTGTTTGAGGGTCACTCCCAGCAGTGTTTGGGTGGAGGGGGGACAGTGTGGTGCTATCAATGGAACCGGCCCTTTGGACCATTTTTCCAGCCCCCTGGATATTTTCTTCTTTGATTGTAAAGACAAACACATGCTTATTACTCAGAAGTTTGAAGCCAGAAAAAAGGATAAAGAAGAATTTATAATTTGCCTACAATCTCTTCCCACACTGCTAATCTTTTGGTATCTTTTCTTTTGGTCTTTTTCCCCCTTTCTTCTTATTGTTATCACTAGTGCTTGTAATCATTATTATTATATATCCAGGAACAGACAGACTATACAATTTCATATCATGCTTTTTTATCCAACATCATTAAATTTCTTGGAAAACATCATTTTTATGGCTGTACAATAGCCCATAATATGAGTAGACCATAACTTATTTAACTATTTCCCAATGATTATAATAGTTTAGGTTGTTTTCACAGAGGGGTTCTTATTGTCTGCGCTCTGCTTCTAACAAAGAAAGATGCATTTGGTCAGCTTATAATCCTTGGAAAGTATTATTTCACTCAAGAGGATTTGCAAATAGCTCACTTCTCAAACTAATTTACTACAGAAATGTGGAAATTTCTATATACAATCTTACTGTTTAGCTTTTCTCTCTAGTCCGAAACACCCACACATATGCTTTAAATTCATGTTTACATACTAGTAATTTTTATCTCTTCCACATAAGCATCCTTTAACACTGACAATTAAACTATCCCTGCAGAGTGCTAAAAATTGGGTGGATTTTGTATGCTGTAACTTATTGAGGTTTCTCCATCAGTCAGATGAAACTGATCATGTCTCTGTCATAAGAAAAGCAGCCTCATGGGAACAGAGAGAGGGAGAGACCAGGGGGCAGGACACTTGCCTTACACATGACTTAATCCTAGTTTGATTCTGGCACTGCATCTGGTCCCCTGAGCACTTCTGGGAGTGATCCCTGAGCACAGAGTCAGGTATAAGACCTGAGCACCTCAAAAGGAAAATTTTAAGAAAGTCAGCCTGAGAGCCAGAAGTGAATGTTAAGGAATGGAAACTCAGGCTGGGGGAGATGGCCTGGGGGCTCAGTGCATGCTTCTGTGTTGGAGCCCAAGATTCTATCCTCAGCCCCACGTGAAATCAGGCCCACAGAATGGATTTCAAATTCACGGAAATCCAATGAACAGACATTTAGTTGGTTTAGGTGATAAATATTTATGGATGTAGCCAAAGCACACTTTTAATATTATAAATTTAGATTCCGTTAAACTCTGCCTTTTTATAGGGAGATTTTTGGTTTAAGTTCGTAGGAGGCCCCGGAGCTAGCAGAAACCAGGTTTCAATTTCCATCCAGTTCCAAACTCTGGAGTTGGCTTGGCCTCTGTTCTTGGGGAGCCTCGGAGCAGGCAGGAGAATGGCACCCCTGTCTTTAACCTGCACAGAACTTCTAGATGAGAGGAGTAAATGCAACAAAATAAAACTAAACCAGGGAACACTGATGTCAAAAGTAGCTACCTGGAAGAAGTGGAGGGAGCAAGCGTAAGTGGAGTTTTCATAGATGGTGGTGGTGGTGCTGTGGTGATGTCTAATGGTTTCCCCAGGAAGCAGCAGTGAGTATTGAATTTGGGGGTCTCTCTGAGCTTTGGAGCACCAGGACACAGTACAGCACTGAGTGAGCTCATGCAGACACACCCCTTGAATATTCTTTCTCCAGAGGAGTAGACAAATCCTGACTTTAATGTATGTACATCTTGCCTGAAGTATTTTATCATCACACTAGGAATAGCAGGGGGAGGGAGAAATCCAACTTGTCATCCAACTTGTCCCTTTTTTTTTTAACTCAGAGGAAAATCAAACACACCAACTCCTCTGGGAAAACTAGAAAAGAAATACCTTGCCCTCTGTTTCTCTGTTTGCTCTGGGTTTCCAAGTAGGCTCTGATGACCTTGACTTCATTGAGGAACACGCTACAGTCTCCTACCCTGGACTATGGGCAGCCTCCAAGGTAGAGAGGACCCAGGCAGTGCCAAAGGGGCCAAGGTGCTTATCTCTCATGGAACCGACACAGTGCCCATCATAAGCATTTACTTAAGCAAGATCCCAGCAGCCAAACACCAACAAAATGCAAAAGCAGCAGAAAACACAAAAAGCATAAGCACTATCTTGAAATATTGTGAGACACAAAACTTTTTAGTTGATTAGAAAGCAAACCATAGCTCAGGAAGGACATTCATAAACATCGAAGTGAAGCCACCATGCATTGCTTTGCAATGGAACAAACAGAAAAGGCTTTCTCCTTGACCAGCTCTCCACACACTGAGGACAGTACACAGCTCCTGGCCTGTACCAAGTGACAGCTTCTTTCTTACTTGGTAACTGATCCTCTGTGGAGACCATGTGAGTCCCTGCTCAGCACATCCTGACTAACTGGAATTGACTTGTTCCTCCACACTGAGAGGATTCAGAGCTCCTGCTGGTGTTAGGTTCCATGGGAGACTCATAAAGGGGAAAATGCCACCTGGGTTCTCTAAGAGATTGAGCGGCTGCCCAAGACTAGGCAGATGGGAGAGGAGGAGAACCCACGCTTGATGGAAGACCCCATCCCCCCCACCTTCTCAAGGAAGGTCTGGAGTCTCAGAATCCTTGTAGAACAGTGACTGGATGAGCACAGATGCACATAGGAGTGTCTGTGAGCAAGCAGTCACTGGAGGTCCAGCCTATAAGTGGGTCACGTGATGGACACTTCCTGTATCAGGTGATCCTGGACGGGACTCGAGACATTTCAGAGAGCATGGGGGTCTGTGCTGAGCCCTGTAGCTTGGGAATAGGAAAGGTATAATTGTCTGTATCCTCCTCCTTCTCCCCCCTCTTCCATCTTCTTTTTCTTCTTCTTCCTCTTCATCTTTGTCTTCATCTTCTTCTCCCCCTTCTCCTTCTTCTTCTTTTCTCCCTGTCTTTCTTCCCCAAAATTGACTGATAACAGGTATCAGGTATGCAGCATCTTACTTTTTGCTCACTATCCAAAGTCATATCTGTCCTCCACCATAAGATGAACCTCTTCTGCCAATGCACCTACTCTTCTGTTTCTCTTGCTTTGTTTTTTACAGCTGATGAGTTTATGTCTTGATATGTGCCATAGTTTCCTTTACCTGCCACATACACGTGAAGGCGTGACATGTTTAGCATACTCTCTCTGACTTAGCGTATCTTGCTTCCTGTCGATGTTGTTAAAGATGGTAGGATTTCATTATTGTTGGTGGCTGAGTAGTAGTCTGTGCTGTACATAGACCACCTCTTCTTTATCTGGCCATTGGAGCCTGGTCACATAGGGTATTCCCCACTCTTGTCTATTGTGAACTTTCTAACCTTCTGTAAAGGATTGAGCTTTCTATCTCTCTATCTCATCCCTCCTCATCTCTATAACTAAGTTCCCCATGTGGATTGCTAGGCATATATGCTCTATTTGCTTCTAGACCTTACTATCAAAGTATCTGCTTCATGCCAGCCTCTAAGTAAGATAAATAAATGATCCTCATCACAACCTTCCAAGTAGGTCCCCATGTAATTCCTGCTCCCATATGAGAGAACAGAGATATTAGGGCCACACAGCCAGTGAGTAGTAAGATCTTGGATTCTAGCCCAGACACTGATCCCACAAACGTTGAGTTTTTCATATTCAAGTTCTGCTGCCCACACTTGTCAAGTGAAATTTGGGGACTTCCCTGAGTTAGGGTGTGTCCCTGTGCTCCTCACTGGGTTGACTCACAGCATGGGAAAGGAGGTTGTCTCTGATATTTTTAGATTAATCCTCTCTGCCAATTCTTCCTCCTAGACATAGAAATAAACTCAAATCTTCTTCCAGGGTTCTTTAAAAGAAGCCTCCTGCCTCTATGTTACACCTTAGCTGTCACTCCATTTCCCTACTCATCTCTACAGTCAACCTGTGTGAAAGTGCTATACCCACAAGCTGCTTTGACTGCATTCCCTCCCACCCATCCTGAGTGACTTGGCGAACTGCTGAGAAGAGCTCCTGCCAAGGCAAAAGCTCTTGGTGAATTCTTCTTAGTGAACCCAATGAGCTCCATGTGAGAAGAGCCCGTGCCAGTTTTATGACCTGGCTAGGTTTGGTGCTCACTGGCAGAGTGCCTGACACACAGTGGGGCTGCTCCCAACGCTTTGATTGATGCCATATGGTTCTGTGTCTCATCTCATCTCCACCCCACCAGCAACTGTCCTTCCTTCCAGCCTCTTTTCCTCCCATGACCATGAAGGATTTGTTCAGCCCTATAGAACTGTCATTCCCAGTTTTTCTCATCTTTTAAGAGATGTTTTCTCATGTCTTCTCATCTCTTATTGGTGTTTAAATTCTTCCCTTAGCCTTTTCTTTCCCTTCTCACTTTAATAACTTTCCTATGGGAGATCAGGTCTTCAATCCTATTGCCTTAGCTCCAGGATTCTCATCTCAGTTTCCCCAGTGCTAAGTCTTTCCCATGCATGAGAAAACCCATGGCCAACGATAAGATGAGTGTCTCCAGTTGGATGTCTGATGGTCACTTACTTAACAAATGGACTTACATTTATGGAATGACTTATGCTTCCAAGACAGATCCTTCCATCCTCCCTCCAACCACCTCCAAGAAGACCTAGTAGAACTACAAATACTCTGAACATAGAAACATTACATGATGCCTTTTCTTGCTCAGTGTTGTCATCCTTTCCCTGCCCTTCAAACAGGAAATTATCTATCACTTACCTGATCCTGTGTCACTCTGTCAGTCACCAAGTCCACTCACTTCTACTGATTTTCCTAGCAGTTCCTAAGAAAACTTCGTTGGTTATAGCAAATATGTTTTGGTTTTCAAATCATCAGTCAATCTCTTTAGTTAGTGCATGTTCTATAACTGTGCATATAAAAGTATTATCGAAGACCATATTAAGTGTTCCCAAACCTTTCTTTATTAATAGAAACTCCCCATCTCTACCCAGTTACAGCTCTCACCATTATACGCCCCCCACACACACCATACCTGGATTTCTTCACTTGCCAGATGTATGTGGACACAGACATCCACTGTCTCTTGTTAAGCAGCTCATTTCATGAAGCTAGAGAATCTGTTTTGACCATTCAACTCCATTCTGTTGTTGCACAAAGCAGCTTCGTAGTGAATTTTTATGGAGTGAATGAATGAGTGTTCGAATGGACCGGCAAGGACATCCCTGTGGATGGAATTGTTTACAAGTAGAGAGCAGACTACTCTCCTTTACAGAGGAATAATATACAGAGGAATTGGCCAAGGAAATCTTGACCTGATTGAGCTTTAACTATCTGCTGAAGAAGTCTGAGTCACAGATAGTCCACCCAACAAAATCAATCTGTGGGGGTACATAGGTAAGCACAGGGGGGAAGGAGATTTCAGCCAAGGCTACCACTCATTCCTGAGGACTGACAAGCATCCTGGTCTCAGGAGAGGAAACCGCATAGAAGAGAGGCAGATCTTACCCACACGGAGGAAGAGGAAATGGAGGAAACCAGTGATCATGGTGCAAAAGGAGAGAAGGAGAAAGAGCAGGAAGTGAGGGGGGAAGAAGCACCCTGGAGACAGAAGAAGAGGAGGAAGAGGAGACAGGGGAGCGAAAGTGTGTGGCTGTAGGAAGGGAGAGGAGGTGAGGGAGAGGATCAGGAGGGGAGAAGAATTTCTGTTTTTATGTATCATGACCTCAGCCTTCTCAGGGATAGCTCAGTTATCTCTTTGATTCACGATCATTCAACATGCCTCAAAAATGGCTCTGTGATGTATTGGTCGTGTTTTAATAGCCTGCTCTTGCCTTTGAACTGTGCTTTATCACTTGAAATATACACAGGCAGGTGGGTTGCCAAAGTGGGCTGGGAGTCACAGCTACCCAAGCAGAATCATCTGGTCCAGCACCAGGCAGCCAGACAGGAAAGGGACCGTTATTTTCATTTCAGAGAGTAGACAGTTGGACACAGAAGTCATAACATGAGTAGTAGGGCCAAAGGAATCTCCTGTTCCCATCAGTGCTCACCCATTATTATTCCATGGTTCTTCTTCCAAATGCCTCTTTTTCCCTGCCACACTGCCTATTCCTGTCATCCTAAGCATATGGGCTTTGGAGACATCGCTTAAGTGACAGGGGTGAGCACATACTCCTTAGCTCCCATCGCTATTATACTTCTAAATTAGAAAACGAAGTTTGCCAAAATTGCAAATTCAGTGATTTGGGGCTGGGGACAAATTATCAGTCCACTTTTTCCTTGGTGTTGGTTATCACTTCTATGCCTAGCAACCACAAAATACACATTAGATGATACCAGAAATGCACACTGAGAAATGTATTTCTTTCTCATCTTGTTGCTTGTCTGTGAACACAAATCACCAGAGGTATTCGGGACAACACTTCAAGTTTACTGAGAACTATCAACAATTTCATTTCGTCAGAGATTCTGGGAGTCTATAGAGCAAAGTGGTTAAAAGTCTGGGTTTCAGCTGGGGCAGTAGTACAGTGAGTAGTGCATTTGCCTTACACACAGTCAACCTGAGTTCAATCCCTGACACCCCATATAATCCCTTGAGCTCCACCAGAAGTGATCCCTCGGCACTGAGCCAGGAGTAATCCCTGAGATGTGCCCCCCCCCCCAAACACAAACCAATCAAACCAATACAAACAAGCAAAAAAGGATCTGGGTTTGAAATCAGCCTCTTCCAAGCTGCCTGACTTGGAGCGAGTTACTCATGCCACGGGGAAGAAGAGATTGAGCAGATGGTAATATCTGATGAGCTGGTGTGTGAGAAGCACTTAGGGCGTGCCTGGCTGTCATTGTTTTATCATTCTTGTCTCAGATATGGTTTGATAAGGCCAATAAACCATAACCAGTTTGCTGAAAAGCTTCCGCCGACAACTTGATTTTCTTCTCACTCCTCCCCCTTCGATCTGCTCTCCCGTGCTCCCCTGTTCAGTCGACATCATTGAGAAATCCTGAAAAATTGTGTGGGTACCTCGGGGAAAGCTTTCCTTTGCAGATACTCCAATTTGAGTCCCATCCACTCTCAACATTTTAGTCTGTCATCTGGTTAAACCTTCCACCGCCCCCGGCCTGAACTTGACTCACTCTTGGAAACCGCAGTAAGATGCTCTCTGCTGTTGTTTCTTCCTTCTCGTTCTTCTTCCTGTTCCACTGCTCTCCAAACTCTCACTCATCCTGGGCTGGAGGGGCTAGAAGGACACTGGAGAGAAAGCTCAGGGAGTCCATAGTGTGCCAGGGGGTGTCTCTCTGGGATGGTCACTCCAGGGGCCAGGGCACAGGGTACCAGCTCTGTCTCCTCTGTAGATCCTGGAGATCCTTTTGGCAAGCTTCCCAGAGGCTGACCACACGCCACAGTCTCCTGATAGGGCATCACATTCTCCAGCTGACCTGGTTCCACTCCTTCCTCATCTGCCATATTGTTTGCATCTTGTAATGGAGTCATACCCAGCAGTGCTCAGTAACTAATTACTCTTAAGTGCTCAGGGGAACATGTGGTTCTGGGAAAAGAACCTGGACATCTCACATGCTAAGCCTAAGCCTGTGTTCCACCTTTTGAACCCTCTGCCCCTCTGCTCACTACTGGAGGCTAATCCCCAGACCATCATCAAGACCTAACAAGAAAAGCTGTTAAAGAAGGTTTTTAACATTCAAGGGAACATTAGTGTTTGTTGGCGTCAAGTTGGCCCATGGAGAAAGCACAAGATCCTCCCAGACAAACCCTGGATAGGATGTTGTGCTTTGTCTTTGCTGCCCCCAGGCAACTCACTGAAGTTTTTCAGGTCACCAAAGTTTTTTTCCCGTGACCTCTGTGGGTATCAAGGCATCTCCTAAACCAGCCACCTGAGGCCCTTTCCTTGACTGGAGGTATGAGTAGTAGGATTGGGGAAGCTCCCAGTGAGAAGAAGGGAAAGTGCATGGGCCTCTGATGCCCACTTCTTAGAAACCTTCACCCACCCACTGCTTCTGAGTCTGCCTCCCAGCCCAGGCTGCAATTCCACACCAGCTGAAGGTGGGGAGTCCATTCTAGGTAGAGAACTGGCAAGTTCTGCACAAGCTCTTATGCTTCTCTTTAGCACATGGAAATAAAATGCAAACCACATATCTAATTTTCAATGTTCCACTAACCACACGGATTATGTAAAAAAGAACCCAGGAAAATTGACCTAAAAATATCTTTTTATGGACTCCTAGAGTTTCACAATATTGTTGCATCAATCTGGAATCAGTGTAAGAAATTCCTAATGAGACAGTTTGTGAATTACTGAATCTCTGGCAGTCAGTGTGTGCCTCATGCCTCAGGGACAAGCGCTCCATACAGGGTCAGGTGTTTGCCTGCCATCAACAGGTGGATGCCATATTGGCTTTAAAATACGGAGGAGACATCCTCAGGACATCCTCTCCTATTTCAGCTGTGAGGGCTCCAGCTTTTGACTGGAAATATCCAGAGCATTCCAGCAAGGTCATAGGGTTACAGGGTTCAGGGACCTTGTAACATCCAGGTCATTTTGCTTTAAATGCCATTTTTCTGTTCAAAGAGAAATAACTGTGTTTTGGGGTGGGGAGTTCAGTAGCTGAAGTACCTGAATTCAGTACCTGAATCTCCTTATCTTAAGGAGATTCATGTATCAGGATGCTCATGTGAGTGGTTTGAGGTTCTGGAATCACCCCAAAATATTTTGGCTCTAAAGTGTGTAGGTACTGAAGAAATCAGGCACAGAGTCCTCCTCTTACAGAATAGCATAACAACCTAGAGCAACGGATCCCCAGCTCCTGGTAACCCCAGCCATGAAGTCACACAGGACACAGTGTTGGCTAAACAGGGATGTAGCATGTCTTTGGTTTTCACTGCTAAAAGGCACCAAGAATCATTTTCATGGTATATTCATGAGAAGATATTCATGAATATGGACAGGCCTAAGATCCTCATCTTCTATTTTAGTACAGATCAGGCCTCATTGCCCCAGGATTGCTTAAAATTTTAAAGATTTTAAAGCACTCATCTTTCTAAGAACAACAAGTTCTGGTCATTAAAGAAGCACATTCCCACTGTGGAAAAAAAAAGAAGCAAAAACAAAACCTCAAATACCACAACTCAGAAAGACTCCTGTGAAGGATTACTCCATAGCTTAGAGGCCAGCCGGGCATTCTAGGGGAAAGCACAGTTCAGATAGAGAAGGGAGCACCAAATAAAGGGTGTTTGGAGGATCCTCCCAGGAGAGGAGATGCAGCGTGAAAGTAGACTATGGACTGAACATGTTTGCCACTCAATGCCTCTTTTGCAAACCACAACACCCAAAAGGAGAGAG
>JAOXYA010000001.1:66460801-66483510 GCA_028565675.1 Sorex palustris
GTTGAGTGATGTGAACTTTCGTATATATATCTGAAAATATGTATATATACATATATATATATATATTTCCCTCTATGATTTGTTTGATCCCTATCAAATGTGGTGTGGTATTTATGGAGAAAGGGTAGGGAGTGCTTTATGATGTGTCAAGGCTGAGTGGTACAGGAATTCGTTCACTCGTTCGTGAAGTTTGGCCCATGTATGTGGGGAGCAGCCTTGAGCGTGGCGGCAGTTGGGTTCTGGAGGTTTTGGCTGCCAGGCCTGGGTCCCTTGGGGCGGGGAGGGCTCTACCCACCACCCTCTGGGTTACCCCGAGTGAAACAGTCTGGTGCGGAGTATGGTGTCATGGCTATGGCGCATGTCATGTTGCTTCAGAAGAACCATTTTCATGGCATATCCCATTCCATTACACTTTAGTTGGTTTGTTAAGTTCATTTCTGGGCTTTGAAGGAGAATGGGCTCTGAAAAGGATGGAGGAATGGTGAGGCCAGGGCAGATAAAGGCCTGGTTCCACACCTATCTCTTACTCACTGTGTGGCCTTGATCCCCTGAAATTCTCTTGTGCCAGTTGCTGAGTCTCTGTAATGAGAGGAAGAGCATTGGCTTGTACAGCTATTGGGTATATCCTAAGTGAGTTGCTCAGCACATGGCTTGTGTGTCCATAGTAGACACTCAATAAATGTTTGTTGTAATATCTTCCTTTCCTCCCAGGTTTTTCCAAGTCTCAGACCACTTCTAAGCAGCCTCCAGCATCTTTCCGAGGAAGCACAAAACCCACCAGGGTGCCTCTGACTTACAAAATACCATCTTGGATTGCTCTGTAGGGACTCTTTGGAGGTTGGTTCATGCCAACCACTCCAGTTTCTGAACCCTGCACTCAGCAGTTTTCAGAATATGTGATGAGGGTAGGGGTGAGAAATGAGGAATTGACCATTGCATTGGTCCAACTTGTCACTCACAGGAGGCAAATGTCCCAGGGAACAGAGAGCCCCAGAACCCATGTTGGGTCTTCCCAGAGGCTACGTGGCTGAGCCTGTTACCTTCCATCATTGCCTTCTGCAGTGTCTGCTGATGGCTTAACATTGCAGCTAGGGTATAGGGGAGTCCTGTGTGTGTGTGTGTGTGTGTGTGTGTGTGTGTGTGTGTGTGTGTGTGTGTGATGGTTTGGTCTCCATTCTGGCTTTTTCTCTGTCTTCTCTCAAGGCAGTTGTTTTCGCTGCTGACCTAGCTTTCATCAGGCGAGTATAAATTTTGCAATTTGCCTTCCATTGTTTTGACAATGGATGTGATTTGTATGTGGCAGGACCGCATAATATCCCTATTTATGGCATCTCTCTAATCCGGAGGTGGGCTTGAGGAGGAGGAAGAAGCTTCCAGTCCTGTCTTCTGACCCAGAAACCACTTCTTGTTTCCACAGCAACTACCATGACTTGAGGAGGTGAGGGATGGACAGTGCCGAGAGATAAGTTGGGCTAATTCCTGTGGGATTTCTTGTGTGCTCCTTGAAAGGTGTGGTAAGGAGCCTATCATGTAACATAGTGTGATGTGAAATATGGTCCCACACAGATGGTCTGTTGGTCAATGACCAACTGTGTTGGGTTGTTTAAGGGGTAGTTTCTTCTGGTTTTAAATATAAGACCAGTGGAGAGAGAAATTGCCTTCATGACAGTCGCTGAAGTGATTTGAATTGGGGTGTTACCTTGTTCTCACCCAGCTTTCTTCTGTGTGCTTGTAGTTTTAATTGTTGTCACGGGTGGGATGGCGATCTCATTTAGCAAACATTACTGAGCACCCGCTCATATAGGCGTTGTGCTGGGGACTGAAGACAGAAGAAGTGAGACGTGACTGAACCCTGTGCAAGCTTATGTTAACTGGTAGGAAGGAGATAAATCATTTGCAGGAGGTGCAGGGCAAGTGCGAGAAGATTGACATCACACAAGCATCGCTGCAGCTCCAAGCACTGAACCCCGCAGGGCCAGTGCAGTATGTATTCAAAAATATGTGTGTGGGCTGTCTTGCCATGTACGTCAGTGTCCATGAGCAGTTTCCCCACCCCAACCTGCCACTGCTGCCAACAGATGCATGAAGGGGGGAACAGGGCCTCCAGGCTGGTTGATGATCAGTCTCCGTTTATTCCAATCTCTGCCTCTCCATTTATTCCATTCTCCCCACGCGCCTATTCCAATCTCACTGAGCGCCCCATTCCAGTCTCACACTGCCCCTTGTTCCAATCCCCTACTTTGTCCCATGCCAGTTTCCCAACGCCCAGTCTCACAGCCTTAGTCAAAAGCTCAACCTCCAGGATTGGGGGTAGCAATTCCACATAGGTGAGATAACACAATCAACATATGAAAGCCCTTCCTTGGGGGATGTAGGAGGGAAGCTCTTCTAAGACAAAGATCTCCTCTGTGCTAGGAGATCTACTGAAGTGCAGAATTTCATCTAAGGGCATCTCCTTTTCTTAGTCCATATACATTACATCTCCTATCCTTAGTCCATATACATTTATATGGACTATATAAATTTCATCTATATAAATGGATTGTATAAATTTCATCATTTATATGGACTATATAAATTTCATCTCCTTTCCTTAGTCCATATACATTTAAATGGTTATCTTAAATTTACTTCTAAATATTCTTTCTAGTCATTTTGTATGGACACAGTAAGAGATATATTAAGTTTATAGGGTGGCTCTCCTGGGAACATCTTGCTATTGATTCCAGACTACAGTCCTCAAGCCAGATTAGTCCTTCTTAATCCCTGCAGGGTCCTTGTCCAGTGACTTCTCTTTGGGTCATGACAGAATTTGTCCAGTACCATGCTCTTAAATTACTATAAATTTTATGGCGCTTGGCCTGTCCCATTTTAATGCCAGGGTAGCTTACAGCTTACCCTGGGTCCATCCAGTTCCTTTGTTGGGACCCTGATTTTGGGGTGCTAGGAAATAAGAGCAACTGGGACTTAAGGAAATATGACAGATGTTAGGGTAAATATTATTGGGAGTCAATTAACTCCCAAGTTACAAAGGCTTAGCATTAACTGTCTTCCTGTGTCTATACAAAAAGGACATTGCTTTAAAGTAAACTATGCAAAGGGCATAAGGGAAAGAGAAAAGCAATATTCACTTACAAATACAAAATCCAGAGTCCTTAGAAGGATCTGACCTTACAAGTCACACAGTCTGATTTGGGGATAGAGGTGATTAACAGATAGGGGAAGCAGAGCACAGAGAAGTTCAAGATAAGCACAGAGGAATGGGAATGCCTCGGGAGCACTGTGATGGGTGTAACCCAATAAACCTAAACTCCCTGCAGCAAGGGAGAAAGGACGAACCAATGCTATCCTATGGTCCAGGTTCTTGGAAGTCTCCCTGACTTGCTAGGGAAGCCCAGAAGGATGGTGAGCAGCTTAGGCATGTGGACAGCCCTTTGGCAGAGAGCACAGCACCCCCTAGGCAGGAGGAAATCAGGGAAGGGAAAGTATGTTATGGCTGGAGCAAGCTGAGCAGGGCTGAGCAGGGGTCACTCCTGAAAGCATTTGAAGGATTCAGGTGCCACAGCAGCACTTTCTTGTGGACACCTAAGAATTATTTTATTTTCACATGAAATTTAATATTTGAATACTACATTACCACGTTGACCAACTTGCTTTCTGGAAGAAAACCTGGACAAAACCTCCCATTAGCAACCTGTATTTCAGATTATGAATGGGATCCTCACAGCTCCCCCACCACCCTGTCACCCCTTCCCCAGCCTCCTCCTTCTAGATCTGTGCAGTGATGCTGGGAGATGGCCACCCTGAATGCCTGCTGGAGTCTCCAGCTGGTTGGAGGCTTGGAGGAGAAACATCATCCATGCTTTGCAGGGGGCACACCTCAATGTTAACAAGCAGCAAAACAAAGCTTCCTTGTTTCTCCAGGTTCCCAAGTGTCACAAGAACAAAGTCTGGAAGCCTTCTCCTTCGGGGTGCTAAGACTTTAATGATCAGCTTACCCTAATATGCTGCTTGTTCCTTAGATGCTCTTGTACAGCCACAGGGACATGCGCTTCCTTTTCTCTCTACGTTGATAGCCCTCTAGCTCAGACCCAGGAATGATTTAATGCTTTCGACACATATTAGCTGACTTACTCCTTTCGGTAACCCTTGCAAGTAAGTATTGTCACTTCCCCCACAAATGTAGAGGTTGCTTCTGACAGTGTAGGACCTCATACTTAGAGAGATGGATTGATTTGCTTGCTTTCATTTGCTGGCTATGTTAGGATTGAGGGGCGAGGGGGAGCCTGCTAGACAAAATCTGTGTTCCCACCTACATCTGTTGACTCTGTGGTTATCCTTGAGTCAGCCCCACTCCAGCTTCCAGAGTTGCTGGCTGTGCAGTCACTGGTTCCAGAATATCCCTTCTTCTGATGGCTTTGTCCTGAGTTTGCCCTGGCCAGTAAACTTTCTCTTCTTCTTTCCTGGATTGGTTCAAACCAATCCCAACCAAAGCAAAGCAGACAGGCAGAAATTGGGTCTTCGCCGCCTTGCTCAACCACCTCTTCCTATGACATTGAGCTCCCAGGGACTGATAAATTCAAGAGTGAATGTCCAGCTCCCAGGATGGTAAACACTCCTCCTCCTTAACCCTTATGTTGGGCTCACACATCCCTATTCTGCAGAAGGGACACTTCCTGAAGATAAGCTCCCCTAGAGGTGTCCCCTGTGGTCAGTAGAGAAGGACAGTAACCTCGATGGCCACTCTGTACCCTTGACACTGGGGCCATCACTGCAAAGTCTGCACTGTTCGCAAGTCTTCACCATCACTTAAGGTCTATAGCAGACCCACCCCGGGTGTTTTAATGAGACAAGAAAAAAAATTCCAACCATTGCTTTTTTTTATATATGTAAGGTCTCTGAAGAGCAAGTCGAAGGCTATTCACTGCCATCTATATCTCCCTTCTCTAAGTGGCGTTTATTTAAATGCAGATCTCCTCGTGTGCTGTTGCAAGCTACCTTTCTATTTAAATGTTAATCGGAATGTAAACTTCAAAATCCAAATTTTTCCAGGAGGAGACCTGCTTTCTTGGACTCTATTGAAATGGCTCCCTTTGCCTTCACTCCTCCACTCCTCGTCTTTGTCAGCTCCCCTCTGCCCACCGCTTTCCACTGTGCGGAACTACATTCTTCTTCTAAAAGCGTGTAGAATGTACTTTTCATATTTGGGAAATTAGAATGTTAAATGTTCAGGTCACGGAATGCCGATAATGGACTCCAGCCCAGCGCGAGGCCCTGCAAGGTTTTTCTTTATCTCGGTCTTTTGCCAGTGGAATCCGACTCATCATTCAGGCTCTTTCCCAGGGATTATTTTTAGGCTGACTCTGCATAATGCTTGCCTGTGCCCCGCCCCCCCCACCCACTTTCCCGCCATTTCTCTCTTCCTTTTTCAGTAAAAAGGCAGGAAGCGATGGGGACAGAAGTACAGGCTATGCCCATGGCTACAGAGTGTGACCCTGGGCACGGTGAGCAAATACAGTGATTGCAAATAGCCCTTTCTGGGATGCAGGGCAGTGGCTCAAGGTTTGGTGTGCAAGAGGGGATGGACACTTTTTTTTTTTTGCTTTTTGGGTCATACCTGGTGATGTTTAGGGGTTACTCCTGGTTCTGTACTCAGGGATTGCTCCTGACGGTTCTCAGGGGACTAGATGGGATGCTGGGAATTGAACCTGGGTCAGCTTCATACAAGGCAAATGCCCTACGCACTGTGCTATTGCACTGTGCTGGAGTGGAGTGAGGGGGGGGCAGTAAATGGACACTTCTGTGTGCACACAGACCCAGCCCCCCCCCATCCGCTCCCACTCCCTGCTCTCCATGGAGACTGGGTCTCATTTGCCTTTTGCATGGGGTGTGGGTGTGATTTGGCCCTTCTCCTTTGAGAGCAGAGACTGTGCCCTGGGGGTGCTCTGGCAGACCTCACCTCCCTCAACACAGGTCCCCCGGACAGGGATTGTGTAAGCAGCATTGCTCCCCCTGGGGCCCCACCGGCAGCCAGGGGCTGAAGAAGGTAGGGAAAGGGGTGCTGTGCCAGGGGGTGCCTGAGACCTGGGGTGGGTAATGCTGGGGAGGAGGGAGGCCAGGTGGCTGCTGGAGTGGAGTGGGAAAGAACTAGGGGCGCCGGGGGAGCTGAGGTAACCGGAAGCTGAGCAAGGTGCCCACGGAGTTGGCTGGAGAGACATTGGCTAAGAGACTTTCCAGTGGCCAGTTCTCTCCACCCTTCAAATGCGTTTGGTCTGAGGGAGCAAAGAGGGCCTGGCCTAGTCTGCAGCGGGGCCCAGGGTGGGGGGCTGTTTGAGAGCAGGAGGTAGGTCCTTCTGCCCTCCCCCTCCCCCAACCTGAGTCTCTGGGAATGATCTGGGAAGGGAAGAGTGCAATATTATCTATTTTCCTCCACACCCTTGACCTCTGAGAGACTAACCAAATCTTGAAGGGAGGGAGGAGGGAAAAGAGAGGAGGAAAGGTGAGGGAAGGGGGGAGGAAAGGAGGTAGAGGAGGGAAGGAAAGGAAGAATGGAGGGAGCAGGGAAGATGGAGTGAAGAAGGAGGAAGGATGGAGAGAAGAGGGAAGATGGAGAGAGGAGGAGGAGGGAGAAGAGGTAGGAGGGAAAGAGAAAGGAGCAGACAAGGGAGAGGGAAGGGAGGAGGGAGGGAGGAGGGAGGGAGGAGGGAGGGAAAGAAGAAGGGAAGAGGGAGAAGAGAGGAGGGAGGGAGAAGGGAGAAAAGAGGGAGGAGGGAAAACGCACATGAAAAAAATGCTCTACATCACTAATCATCAGGGAGACGCAAATCAAAACAACAATGAGATATCATCTCACACAACAGTGACTGGCACACATAAAAAAGAACAAGAACAACTAGTGCTGGTGCAGATGTGGGGAGAAAGGGACTCTCTTTCATTGTTGGTGGGAATGCCGACTGGTCCAGCCTTTCTGGAAAACAATGTGGGCATTTCTTAAAGAAATAGAAATTGAGCTTCCATATGACCCAGCAATACCACTTCTGGGAATATATCCCTGGGATATATTCATCTACATCTGTATTTTTATTGCAACATTGATCACAATATCCAGAATCTGGGAAACAACCCAAGTGCCTGAGGTCAGACAGCTGGTTAAAGAGACTTTGGTACATCTACACAGTGGAATACCATACAGCTATTATGAAAGATACAGTCATGAAATTTGCTTATATGTGGTGGTCATGGAGAATATCATGCTAAGTGAAATGAGTCAAAAAGAGAGGGACAGACATAAAATGTCTGCACTCATTTGTGGGAAATAAAATAACATAATATGAGACTAACACCCAAGGACAGTAGAGACAAGGGCCAGGAAGATTGCTCCATAGTTGAAAGCCTGCCTCATTAGCTGGGGAAGAAGGCAGCTGAAATAGAGAAGGGATCACTAAGTCAATAATGGTTGGAGGGATCTCTCGGGGTGGAAGATGTGTGCTGAAAGTAGATAAAGGACCAAACGTGATTACCTCTCAGTATCTATATTGCAAACCATAATGCCCCAAAGTAGAGAGAGAGTATGGGGGAATGGTCTGTCATGGGGGTAGGGGGAGGGTTGGAAAAGGGAAGTGGATACTGGGGACATTGGTGGTGGAGAATGTGCACTGGTGGAGGGATGGGTGTTCGGTCATTGTACTGAAACTCAATCATGAAAGCTTTAGAACTGTATCTCACGGTGATTCAATTAAATAAATAAATAAAATAAAGAGAGAGGAGAGAGCGGAGGGAGGGAGGAGGGTAGAAACAGGAAGGAGAGGCAAGGAGCTCCCTGCAGGGGCAGATACTATGCCCAGATCCCTGTTGAACCACAGCAGTGATTCCCCCCACCCCAAGCACCCCCAGACTGAAGGGCGCTGTGTGTAGGCTCTTGAGCCAGAAAGGCTCAGTGCAGACAGTAGAGCAATCTTCCTGGCCCACTTCTCCCTGGGTGCCTGTGCTTCTGGACTCAGAAGTTCCAGGGGTGCTCTTGCAACCAGGGGGAGCCGGTGAGGAGTGGGGGAACACCTCCCCTCCTCCAAGTAAGCTCCCTGTGCAAACCCAGCCCCTTGCTGCAGGGCACGGGCCCCTTGTCTCCTGCCCATGCCGGGTCTGACACCACCTCTTGTCCACTTGCTTCCTACAGACCTGCGCAGGATGACGGCGGGCTTCATGGGCATGGCCGTGGCCATCATCCTCTTCGGCTGGCTCATCGGCGTGCTGGGCTGCTGCTGGGACCGAGGCCTTATGCAGTATGTGGCGGGGCTGCTCTTCCTCATGGGAGGTAAGGCCGGTTGATGCTGCCCAGGGCTGGCTACCAGGACAGGGAGATGACCAGGGGCACTGCGGGTAGAGGCAGACACACAGGGCTGGAGCAGGGGTCTCTTCTCCATCAATACCATCTAGGCCCCTCCTCGTCACTCTCCATTGGAATCTCAGGGCCTGGCTGCCCAGCGTGGGGCAACTGTGGCTGTTGTTAAGCCACAGGGGTTCGGGCCCAGAGAACCCCACTTTCAGGAGAAGACTCCAGCAGTTCATGCACACATTAGGCTGGGGTGAGAGGCAAGCACTCTTCGTGCACAATTTCCCCTTCCAAAGTCTATCTCCAAATGGTCTGGCAATTTCTTTACAAAGCCCAATATGCAGGCGCCATCACAGCCAGGGATTCATCCAAGAGAAATGAAAAGAGGCACCTGCATAGACACATGGACACTTGATTACGCATGTTTGCACAGTTTTACTCAAAATCAGCCCGGATGGAAGCAAGTCAGAGGCCTTCAACTGGGGAAGAGAACAATGAACTTGGCGGTAGCTGTGTAGCAGAGGATCAGCCTGCAACAAGAGCATCTGGTTCAGTGGCCACACCTGGTGATGCTCAGGACGTACGCCTGCCTCTATGCTCAGGGCTTACTCCTGGCTGTGCTTGGGGACCGATTTGAGGTGCTGGGGATCAAAGTGGGGTCCACCATATGCAAGGCAAGTGCTTAAAGCCCTGGACAGAAATATTAGAAAACTATCAACAATGCAACCTCAAGGGTGAATTCCAAACCAAACTGAGGGGAGAGTGGGCATTGCTGGAGGGAATTAGATGGGTTCTGCAGAGAAAGGACCATAAGAACCTGGACTTCCAAAATGATGGCCAGTGCAATTCCTAAACAGACAATCTAGAGAAAGGAAAACTATAGGAATAGAAGATGCACCTGAGTGGAGTGGGGGAGTGTTTTATTTCTGAAAGGGATTTCAGGGGCCTAGGACGGTAAGATATGGGACGTTTCTGCTTCTGATTCTCCAGCTATCAATAGGCACTTGTCTGAACTCATTCAGTAGAAAGTGACTTTATTGTAAACTTTACAGAGTTGCCACCTTAAAAAACTTACAAACCATGGCTCTCTGGGTGAGAGAGATGTACAGGGTCTAGGCAGTTGCCTTGCACATGGTCAACCTGGATTCAATCCCAGGTACCACATATGATCTCCCTAGCCCAGTTAAGAGTGATCTCTGAGCACAGAGTCAAGAGTAAAACCTGAGCACCACCCGGTGTCCTATTCTCAGATCTCTCTCTCTCTCTCTCACATACACACACACACACAAACACACACACTCGCACATACACATACACACATACACACACACATGCACACACACACACACAGACGGGCGCACATGCACGCACATATACATGGCTCTGTTTAAGAAAGCAACCTTCCCAAACAAGATCTTATCCTTGATTTTGGGGCCCTGTCTTCCTGTATTCTGTCTTCCTGCTGTGTCCAGCGCCAGCCACTTCCTCACCCTAGGAGGGGAGAGAAGAACTTGGCACTCAGCACAGGGAACATAAACATCTACCTACCGCACACACTGGCCCCTTTTCTCTACAGCTAACATGTGGGGCTCTGGGTTTGAGCCTCAACCTTGAGTGTGGCGTTTCCATGGGGAGCACTCCTCTCAGTTCCTCCTCCCAGAGACAGTGGTTGGAGGGGTGAAAGGGACCAGGTAGAGGGGAGAGTGGGCATTGCTGGAGGGAATTAGATGGGTTCTGCAGAGAAAGGACCATGAGTACTGCACCCGAAGGCCACGTCGGTGACTCTCAGGGCCCACAGTACACATTATGCTCAGTGTTCCATTATCACCTGCGGGCCAACTGTGTGTGGGGGGGTGGGGGGGGGGAGAAATCCGGCTGAGGAGCCAGGGCAGCTGTCTATCTCAGTGTGGAGGGAGCACTTGAGGGCCAGTGAGCTCTGGGGGACAGGCAGAGAATCATGGCGTGCCGTGCGTGGGGCTAGACAATCAGCAGGCTGGCCTTCGGAGGAAGCCCCCCACCTTTTAACCTGTCCCAATCCCCACAGGCCTCCTGGGGTCTCATGCCTACAGTGAGGGCTAAGGCAGAAAGAGACTTGAGCCACTCCTTCTAGCTCTTTCCACCAGTCATGCTCTCTGTCAGAGGCTGAGGCCTCCTTTCCAGTCTCGCTGACCTTGCCCTGCTTCCTGTCCCCGCTGTGGAAACCAGTGGACCCCCCCACCACAACATTCTGCCCTCCAGATGGCAGCCATGGATCCCCTTCATGTCCCTCTGCCAATCACCATGCTACCTAGCCCTGCAGAATGTGCAGAGATAAGATGGAGTGTCTCTGCCCCGCCATTCCCACTAAGACTCATCTGGGTCCACCGAGACAGGCTGCCAGAAAACAGGGCTCTCCTCGGGCCCAGAATTGCTGAGAAAACAGGCCACAGGCAATGCAGGGGCGATGTGCCCCTAGGGATGATGCCTTTTCCTCTCTGTTGACTGCTTGGACTTGCTGGTGGGTGCTTGCAAGCTTGCGTGTCCTCACTTCCTAAGGCCACCATTTCCCAGGGTCTGAAGTCACCTACTGCCCAAGGGTCAGCTTCCTTCTGGCTGCATTTCCTCAGGAATGAGAGCATAGGGCTGGCCCATATGTCTGTTCTCACTAGAGCACACACTGTAGTAACGCTTCCTTCCCACAAACCGGAGACCTTGGGGGACAGTCTCAGGGAAGAGAGTGAGAAGCACAGTAGGAACCCTGCCCCCATGGCTGGGGCACCTCCCCCATCCCCACCCCAGGACTCTTGGGCTCTCAAGAAGACAGGCCAAACGCCTGTATGCTTGCTGAGTCTCCGGTTCCTCCTCACAGTGATGGATGCGTAAGGATATTCCTGCCTCTGGCCTGGGCTGTGGAGACCCTGACCACAGCATGTTAAAATCCCCTCATATGCTTCAAAGCACATCAATGCTGTCACTGGAAAGAGAGCACAAAGGACTGAGTGCAAGTTTTGCAGACTTAAGGCACAGGGTCCGTCTCTGCCACCACTTGATCCCCCAGCATTGCATGTCCAGGGTCATCCCTGAGCATGGAGCCAGGAGAAGTCCCACCCCTTCTCTTGAGCACTGCCAGCTGTGGTTCCCAAATAGAGAAAAACAAAATAAAATATTTATGCGGGGGTCCCTCCCGAGAACAAGTCAAACAGAGCTTCCGGATAATCCAGATGTGGGTTGAAATACTGCAAAGAAAGGGAAGAAATAAAGTGAATAGGATAAAGTTTTCTCCAGCTCTAAGATGGTTTGGTCCCAGGGATATACTAGTAGCCCAAGGTATGACATGGTGCCTACTTTTCCCTGTCTCCCCCAAAACCGCAACGCACACACACACACACACACACACACACACACACACACACACTGCTCTGTTCAGGATAATTTCCAAAAGCTCCATATGAAACACTGTCACTGAAGAGGGGGTTAATTCTTACAGTGGGGCTCCCTCTGAGCCCCACTCACTGGGCAACCCAGCTCAGTCTGCTTTACTAGGATGTATATTTCTTTTTTTAATGTGTGAAATTGTTATTTACCAAGTTGTTCCTAGGAGAGTTTACATTGCCAGTTCCAACCCCCTGTGGGACCTTCCCTCCACCAGTGTCTCTGATTCCCTTCCACGCCCCAGTCCACCTCCTTGGCAGACCCAGTTTTAAGTTTAGTTATTGGCGTTTGTCTCTTCATCCTGGCAGTGTTGTTGGCGCCATGGTCCAGACATGCATAGGCCTCATTTCCACACCACACATGGGTACTCTTTCTTTTAGGGGCAAAAACACTGTTCCTGATGCAAGGCTAGCAGCCGGCTGAGCTGGGCCAAGTTGCTGCTCCAAGCTCAGATTCCAATGACCTGAGCCCTGCGCTGGTTGGCAGAACCTCATTCTCTCTCTACTGGCCCTGTGTCCCTGGCTAGAGAACTCAGAGAGGCTGGCGAGGGAGCTACCAGCCAGTCAGGCCCCCACAGGGGAGAAGACGAGGAACAAGGCCACTCAGAGCTGACCCTGAAGATGGTGGTCTTCAGGGAGAAATGAGGCTCTGTGAGCAGAGTTGGAGGCCCATGTCTTGGGAAGCTGCATCTGCAAAACCTGAGAGATTGGTTTGGTTAGGAACAAGGGAGGGCCTGGACTCCGGAATGTCCCTCAGTGTGCCCCAACAGAGAGACACTGAGATGCTGGAGTGCTGAACTAGACAGCTTAAAGCCGGGTGTCCACTGACTCCACCGTCCTCTTCCCGAAACCTCCCGGCCCTGCCCTGCCATTGTTCATCCACAGACACTGTGGGAAGAGCTTAGAGAACCTCCACTCCCTGGCGCAGCCTCGGTGAGGCAGTCCAGCATGGCAAGTCCAACCTCAGTGCCACAGGGATGGAAAAGTAGGGAGATGGGGGAAGGGCCCTTGGTTTTCACCAGGCTTTTCACTTTAGACTTCAATAACCCAGCATAGAAGAGGGTTCCTGGGGTGGGGGTAGAGGGTAGATTATCTTTGGGAACATGGAAGTGAAAGGGAGAACAGCAGATACTGGGTAGCTGGCCAGCCCTACAGTGGCGAGCATGTGGGCACGAAGGGGGTATAGCAAGAATTGGCCCAAAAGGTCAATTCAGAGTCCAGAGTGGGACCAAGGGGAGGCAGCTGGGGTGGGGAGGAAGAGAAAGAGTTCCATTCACAGTCTCTTCTCAGTGCCGATGTGGGGTTCAGTGGTTCATCATGGGCACCCCACTCTTCCTGGCGTGGCTGTTTCCATTAGAGAGAACAGCCCACGCCTTGTGAGCTAAGCAACTACCAATGGTTTAATTAACACTCAGCCCCAAAGAGGCAGTAATTAAGTAGGACAGCTCAGTGGGGCTGGCGGCAGGGGGGCCTTGAGAGGGGGCTGGGGGTGGGATCCAGTTTCCCCCTTGGCAGGGTCTCCAGGGGAGGACCTGGCCCAGATGGGTTCCTCCCAGCTTGGCGCGTGAGACAAGAGTCCTGATGAGTCATCAGTGGTATTCAGTCACCCGGGGACAGGGTGACATGGGGGAGCACAGACTGTATCCACCATTAGGAATTCACAAGCCACTCGCCGATCTGGACACTGGGAGCCACCTCCAGACTGCAGGTGTGTGAACATGGACTGCCCAGCCCATCCCCCACTCCCACACACTTGAGTAACAGCCATAACTGCATCCCAGTTCCAGGCTCAGGCTAGAGGCCCCCTCCCCGTGCCCTAACTGACTATCCATCCTCAGAGCACACAGAACCCAAACCTCTAAGTCTAGAGGGTCCCTCGTTGGCTTTCCAGGTACCAGAGACTTCCCAAAGCATTGACACAAGCCACTTCCTCACCCTCATCTGACACCGTCCTCGCTCAGATTCCCAAAGGCAGATCTCTGTCTATGTCCTTGGGTGGAAGAAGGGCCACCTGCTCTCAGAGGCCACTTACAGGAGACCTCATTCTGTATTCAGGGTACCACTCTCAAGGTCTAAGCCCCTCAACACTCCCCTTTTTCTACCCTCATGACATTGGGCCTTCAGATTCCAACATAGGATCCAGGGTGGGGTATCCCCCAAACTGCAACCCATACACAAGAACCATTCTCCATCTTTCTCTTCCCTGCATCCCCAATCTCTGGGGCATAGGCTTTCCTTGAAGGAAAGGAAGGGGAGCTTCTTGCACTCCCTTATTCAATGAGTCCTCCCTGCCACTATGCGTTTTCATTCATTTCTCTCTCCGCAGCATCTTTACTGCCTTCAGAAACGTTTTGTTGTGCTGTGGTGGGTTGAGGGCTTATTTGTTTTTAGCAACTATAAACAAGTACCTCTCATGCAGACACCTGTGGATTAGAATTCAGTGCAACCTAACTGGGCTCTTCTCGGACTGTCACTGCAGTGGAAGTGGGGCCGGGGTCCCATCTCCCTGGCCACAACGTAGACGGTGAGCTTCCTCTCACAGGTGTGGCTCTCATGCAGCTTCTACATCTTCCCTAGCCAAGGCCATAGGAAAACTTCTGACCTGCATATTCTTTTTGTTAGGGGGCGGGGAACTAACCCCAGGGCCCCACTGGAAATTCTCTGCCAACTAGGCCATAAGCTCACATCAAGGGTCTGAGGATGCAGTACTGGTCAGGCATGAAAGTTCTGGGGACTTCCTGGGCCACTGGGCCACATCCTGCAGTGCTCAAGGGACCGCTCAGGGGGCCTCTCCCACCAGTGCTCAGGTGCCAGGAGTTGATCCCAGACTGGGTAGGGCGAAATATGCACATACCTCCGTACCTGACCTTCAGGTCTTATGCAACCAGATAGCACTTTCAACTTTGCAGGAAAAATGAGTGTTTCGTGGAATTCCCTTATTTCCCTCTCTCCCCACACTTCATTTCCCCTCTAGTTTGCTTCTTGTGTTGGGACTATGCATTGGTTTCTCCCAGTACGCCAGGATTGGTGTTCAGTGAAGTGCATTGTTGGTTCCACGTCGCTTCCTTCTCCCTGGCATCCTTTGCCTGCTCCGTGACACCCCCCAAAACACTACGCCACACCCGCTGTTCCCATCTCTTCAGACTTCTCTGGGCTGAGCAGGGCTGCCCACCTTCCTGGTAGTGTACACGGGGATGCTGGGTGCAGGGTCGGGCGCCTCTGCCAGGATGTGCCTGATGCTTTTCTTGTGACAAGATCATATGATAGATTTGAGGGAGCAAATACACAGAGGTCAAGAGCCATTTCCATCACCTCCTATTTAAAGTTCTCCCCATCAGCATGATGTATGATGGTACAAACCTTGATCTCCTGGCTGGGACAGTGGTGTCCGCTTTCTCCTTGTGAACTTACTCCCCCCCTTCCCAGATGGCCCTTCTGAGAAGGAAGTCAGAAGTGCCTCCCACCATGCCCAAGGGTTGGATTTTTTTCTCAGTAGTGGAGCAGTGCCATACCTCACTGGGGACGCTTCAACGTGGGAGAGTGGCCTCTTCTTCCCTCTTCATGAATGTTTTCAGGTTTTTGTTTGAATCACGGTGGATGCATGAATGTGTCTCACACTTGGGTGATGATGTGGCCATGCTGTGTTTCTTGTCATGAGTTGGTACTTTCATCCCTGGCCATCGGGTTCTCTCCCAATTGACTCCAAGTCACATCTTGTGTGCCTATCAAGGTGGAGGTGGTTTTGTTGTTGTTGTAGTTGTTGTTGGTGGTGGTGTTGGTGTTGGTGGTGGTGGTGGTGTGTGTGTGTGTGTAGTTCTTAAGTTGTCACTCCTGCACAGTGCTCTACAGTGCAGGGCTCAATGTGTTTATTTCCAGCCTCACATGCCCCACACCCTTTCTCCAAGGAACTCCCCTGTATTTTCTTTGGAGAATGACATGGGTTGGAAGAATCAGCTTTATGTTTAGAGGTCACTCTACACACTTAGACATAAGCCCCAGGAACTCCGGAACCTGGTCTTTCTCGTGTTCCTGGTCTCCCTGTGTCTACACTCAGGTGTGTCTGCGGAGTGCATAGTCAGTGAATTATGTACTGCTGACTATGGGGGTTGTTTTGTCTTAGTGGGTAGCAGACAAGGAACAGTTCAATCTTACCTTCTGTTCCTGGTCTCTTGGATATCTTCTCCCCTTCCATGGGAAAGATCATCCTCTTCTTGCCCTTATTAGAAAAGTCCTTTTGCTATAAAGGAGCTCAGAGTCCTCTTGGAAGTCAGGTATGAATTGTACATGAATTCACAACAAGTTTTTATCTTTAATTTAGACTCTTAAGATGTTACGAACAAAGGGACATTGAGGCACCCACTGTGACCTTGTGTTTCCAGATAACAATATGTGGGTCCCTTGTCCTGCCTTGCTCAGTTAATGAGTACCCATGTCCAACCCCAGATACCAGCCTGGATTCCCTCTGCCTCTGCTTCCCACAACCCCAGTTAAAGACACCCAGGTCCCTGGTGCCTCATGCTGAGTTAGCGCCAAAGCTGCACTTCTGAGCAGGTGCTAGACCTTGAATCTCACTCCCCATTTCCCTTTCTTCCCCCACTTCTCAGCATACAAAGGGCATGTGGAGGTGTTTGCAGCCAGAATTGAGGGCACGAGTGGTAATGGGAAAAGGAAACCATTAAAGGTTCTTCTCCTGCCACCTGTGATCAGTGTAACCTTTCGTTCCTCCCATCCATCAGGGGGAATGAAGGAAAGGCCCAGAAGAAGCTCAAGTCATCAAGTATGAGTGATTGCAGTGATTTGCAAAGCAACAATGCCAAATGTCCCCCCTTCACCCCACAACTAGGTTCACCTGAGAGTGGTGAGGCTGTGTAGTAAGCCCCCAGATGCCCCTTCTTCGGAAATGAAGACCTTGATAAAGGTCCAGCAATTCTGAATACTTCTGAAACTAAGCATGAAAAGGCAAGGCAACGGCTGCCTTGCTTGGACGACTCTTTTAGGGAGTGACACTAATTCAAAAGATTTTTGTGTGGTCCAGCGTGACTGGAACTGTGTTCCTATAAATCTGGGGGATCCTGTGCTTCAAATATCTGGATTCATGGATAAGAGAGCAAAGGCTTGTAAGTAAGCTACCCGAGAGGGAAGAACACATTCAGTAAGTCAACATCTTACCATGATGCTCGGTGTAGTACAGTCCTTAATCAGTGGTGGCTGTCATTATGATAGGTAAGTGGCAACTGTGGCTATTACCTTTGTGCTCTAACTGAAATCCATTTCAGTGGGCAGAGAAGTGCCCATAACCTGTCAGAGCGGATGGAATCAAGGGCAACTTGACACTCCCTGCTAAACTGATTTGCGGGTTCCATGTGGGATGTCCCTCAACTACAATCACTCTCCTCTTGCTTTTACATCTCACCACCTGTCAAAACTCCAAGCAGAGATTCTCAGGCCATGTCATCTCCAGTAATATGACTCACCCGTTTTACTAGAGATTAGTTAAGAGTTGATACTAACATTCAAAAGAGACATTTGGAGAGACTCATGGTCTGGAGCATTAGGAAATGGCACCTACTCGTACCTAATGTAGAACAGTGGCCAGAATGGGTCACTCTGGCTATGTAGGAGACAGGAGGGTATCCTTTTTGCCTGCGAGTTGGAACAGACCCAGCAGAGTAGCACCCGACCCCTGCAGAAGCTATTACAATCTTTTGAAGAGAAGGGAGAGTAGTTTTGGCCCTGAAAACCTAAAGCTGGTCAGCAAAGGCCGTATCTGAAAGCACTGGGTGCTGCAAACCTCAGTATTCAGCTAATCCACAAGTGCTCTGATCAGTGTCCCTGGATAGATGCTAAGACAGAGCAAACTTTGGAAAGAGAGCGAAGGAGGGTGCCTGGGATAAGCTCTAGTAGTGCCCTTTGGGAAAATGGAACCCCTGTCTTTTGGATATCCCTATCCACCCTTCTCACCCTCTTGACCCGCCTTTTCTTCTCTGCCACTTCATGGAAACAAAAATCATTGTTCAGGAAGTTGAGGAATTAGACTGAAAGGGAATTGATGATTCTGTTATGGAAAAGAAATGTAGGATCAAAGGAGCCCCAGACTACCCAAGGGGCCAGGTGAAATTTAGTTAAGTTAGTTAATATTAAGCCTTTCTGCATCACTGTGAAAGGAAACCAGCCAGAGCCCCTAACTCAAGAGAAATGGTGAAAACTATAACGTTAATTCACAGTGGGTACCCAGGACAATGTCCTGTATTGAGGTCAATGACAGTGTATCCTCGATACATTTTTAAATTTTATTATTTTTAAACGTGATTTTTAAAATTAGTGTTTGAGTTACTGAACTACCTTTTTAATAATTATCTTCATGACACGCGGGTATAGGTAGCCCCCCACCAGCACTGCCACCATTTTACGAAGACACACATGTCATAAGGATGAGAAAGATGGAATTGCTGAACAGAAAGTATATGTTCACTCTTGTTAACACCCTACTCATTCATGCACACTGGATGCATTTACATGGTGTGTTGTATTAGATTATGTTCTGCATTATTGTATATTCATATTCTAAGCCGGGCACTTTTAAAGCACTGAACCATCATGGAAAATAGGATAAAGTGCTGGTGCAGCTTGTCTTTCAGTTGGAGATGCCATCGGTCCATGGCACCATAGATGCTTGGCCCCATGTTAGATGATAAGAACTAGGGAGGAAATTCATCTGGAAGGGAGGGATGCTGATGTGGATGTGAGTCATCATGGCAAGGTGTAGACACGAGGATGAAGTTTGTGCTTTGGAAGACCTCTCTGAGGTGGAGACAGAGGATGGAAGGAAGAGGGGAGACCTAGGAAGATCTGAGATGCAGTGATTCCTTACAAAAAGAGCAGACACAAAGGGCCTGGGGTGGGAATGAACTTGTTGGATAGGAACAAGTGGAGCAAAAGAACAATTATGACAGGAGTAGAGTGAGATGAGGGCATAGCAAATAGGTGAACAGCTCACACAGTGCCTAGGAGGTGTAATGGAAGAGGTTTCATGTTTGTTCTTTCCTGCTCTCCATCTGTTTTATGGTTCCCTCTGGATTCTCCCTGGGCCTTCATTTGATAGTGTGACTTTGATCAGCGGGCTGGCTCTCTCTGGGGCTACCTAGAGCTAATTTTCCTGCAGCCTGCCATGTCCAATCCCAGTGAGTGGGTGCTATGGTATCTATGCCCAGGGTGGCCAGGTCAGGGGGAAGGGGTGCTGTCACATGCCTCCTGAAGTTACAGTGTCATACAACTAGAGCATCTCTCCCCTCCATCCAGCACTGCTTACATAATCTGTGGGGCCCAGCACCAAATAAAAGCCTGGGATCCCTTCTTCAAACATTGTCCAAGTTTCAAGATGGTGGCGGCACAGCCGGATGAACATGAAGCCAACTCGGTCAGCATCAATCACCCTTCACGCAAAATCCCTGCTCCCTGGACATTGTAGCTTGTTCTGTAAGGGTTCCCAGAGATCTTGAGAAATGAGGCCTTTTCTGTTTTTTACTGTGTGCAGCTCCCTTGACCCTAATGCAGACAAGTCTCTGGGGGGAAAAAAAGGCACACAGAATATATCCCTGCCCTTTCCCTAGGGCAAAGCTCCCCCCAAACACTGCCAGCACACCCTGCTAATTAACTGAAGCTGAGTTGATTGCACATTGTGGCAAGGGAGAACACTCCCTCACCAAACTGTCAGGGGCACAGAGAGGGGAGGTTGGCCGGACTTAATTGGGAATTGGAAGCTTGATTTCAGGCCGTTATTTCAGTGTGGGTATTTGGGGAAAATCAGGTGAGAAAACAGAGAACATCCATGATGTCCAGCAACAGAGGGGTGTAGGAAAGCTTTGAGCAGGAGCACTGGTGTGGGCAGAGATGCTCCAACACCTGCCTTTCAGGGGCGAGGCCCTGAATTCAGTTCCCTGCCCCATCCTATGTGCTGATTGCAATCCTTGAAACAACACTGTGTACTCCATGTCTGGTACATGACAACCAGGTGTGTGTGTGTGTGTGTGTGTGTGTGTGTGTGTGTGTGACACATGGTGATCAAGTGAGTGTAGCCCTACTTGGGTCAGTTCAAGGATAAACAAACCACACTGAAGGGAAGAGGAGGGGAACAAAAGAGTTAGTGACTCTTTTTTTTATTTTTATTAGTGAACCACCATGAGGTACAGTTGTAGACTTGCAACTTAAATTTTTGTGCTTGGGTTTCAGTTATGCAATGATCAAGTACCCATCCCTCCACCAGTGCCCATTCTCCACCCCCACTGATCACAGTATCCCACCCACCCCCCTATCCCCCTATCCCACCCCGCCTCTGTGGCAGGGCACTCCCTTTTGTTCTCTCTCTCCTCTTGGGTGCTGTGGTTTGCAAAAGAGGAACTGAGTGGCAATCATGTTCTGTCTATAGTCTACTTTCAGCATGCATCTCCCATCCTAAGGAAGTTCCCTGATGATCCGTTCAGCCCCTTCCTCGGGCAGGGCAGACCTGCGGCAGATGGATTGGAGAAAAGGGACGGCCCTGAACTGTTACCCATAGTGAGATGTGGTGTTGGCTCAATGTCTCAGTTGAGTGTCATGAGTAAATTTGGGGTCTTGGGATGATCTCTCCACTGACTGGTGCCTTCCTGGCTGGCCTGCCCCCCACCCAGGCATGATGATATTCAGGAACACCTTAAATCATTAAGTGAAGACTGCAGCAGTAGGGACTGACTTCCCAAGGTCTCCTCCTGCCTTGAGAAACAAGAAGCCTGCCCTTTGAGGGAGCAGCAATAAAATCAGGGTGTGCCCCTAAGTTGGGGGTCCCTCACTGCAAATTCCAGACTACAGGCAAAAGAAGAGAGAGGGCAGGGAAAGTGGAGGACCCTCTCCTTTGAGCAGAACAGATTTCTGCTACTGCCTTTTCCTTGGAAACTGCCACACCAGGAGATGGTGAGCACTCAACGGGGCTCGATTTCCATGGAAACCGAGGTAATTGCTAAAGCAGTGGTCCAAAGCCTCCCTCTCGGTTCATCTTCTTGGATGTTCTTCCTGAGGTGGGCAAGCTTCAGAGGAAGGAGCTTGGCAGGCAAGCTCCTGGCCCCGCAACAAGTGCTGAATCAAAGAGCTGAGGTGCTCCCAAAGTCAAGGAGCCTCCCTCTCCACTTGCTCCCAGGCCATGATTATCCAGGAGGAGCAGGCCTGAGTGAAGAGAAGTATCTTCTCTCTGGGGCCTGAGGGAGGACAGGGTAGAAATAGTATCAGAAGTAGCCAGATCCAAAGAAGAGAGGGAGGGAACGCTGCCCTCAAGACACGTCATGGCCCTCACTACTTGGATGGATGAGATGCAGTGGTTGGGAGAATGGTGGGCTTGAAGACAGAGTGCGGGTGAATTAGAGGATGCACATAGGCCCTAGGTCCACTGTGATCTCCAGTTTCTTGTAGTTGCCTTGAGGAACAGGCCTAGACCAGAGAGGCAGGGAATAGGACCCGGCAGCCCCACACAAAGCCTGCTTAGACACACCTTTGGAGCCAGGCAGCTGCCCCGCACCTCAGTGTAGGTGATACTCTCCCATGGATGGGATCAGCAGTCAAGTTCAGTTGTATGCTCTGTCCAGGAGGCCGTGGTAGCCCTGAAGGTCTCTGTGGTGTGTTGAGTGCATGGTTCAGAGGAGACTCAATACAGCGTGTGATGGAGGGCTTGTCTCTGAAGACATGCATGAGAGAACTTGCTGCTAGATAGCCCTCCTCTTCACCGAACATGGGCGGGGAGGGCTAGAGACAATTATATCCGCCAAGTGGAACATAACTGGAGAATGAGGACCGGCAGAACCTTCCTGACATTCTAGAAGTTTCCAGCATGCATTCTGGTTATTAGATCATGTCTGGTGTGGTGTGACTTGATGTGGGGTTTGGAAACTACATACCTACCCCTCTTTCTCCAGAAACCACCATGCTGTCGGGAGAGTGTGTGTGGAAGCAGGGCATTAAGAAGAAGCCTGGCCTGCTTCGGTGAAGAACTAGATGCTGCTGCCTTCGTTCCTTGCACACACACAACTCCCCACCTTGCTTCCCGCTCAGCCCCAGGCACTGCAGAAAATATAGGGCAGTTACACTCACCCCTGCCTCGGAGGGGCTCCCATGTGACAGAAGAATCAGATGCCCCCGTTTATCAGCATGATGACAGAGCGCTGTTCTTTCCATGACCCATGCCCTTAAAATGCAGAGTGTTAAAAAAAACCCAAAGACCTCAGTGTCCCTCCAGCCGCACACAGGACAAGGACACCTTCATTCTGCCGCTGAGGAGAAGACAGGTGCTGGCCACCCAAACAGCGTGGAAGAGGATGATGGATGAGGCTGGGGGTCGCGCTTCCTGGCTCCTGGACCCCTCAGCGAAGTGAGCTCTCCCTGGAGCCTCCCACCTCCCCTCTACCCTCCACTCCCTGTGGAGAGGCAGGCGAAGGAGGCTGAGGAGAAAGCAAGAGCTCTCAGAGCATCTCAGATGCTCAAACATCATTTCCTTTCATCTTCCCTACAGTCCGTAAGGAGGTCGGTCCTAGCCTAATCTCCTGGAGAAGCAACAAGACCCAGAAGAACCCAGAATTAGACTCAGTGACCAGCAATGAAATAGAGGTCAGAGCCTGCCTCTAAGGCCTTTTTAACCATATTCTTTGAGGCCTGCGGGAGAGAAGAAAGGCGGGCCCAGCCTTCCTGGGGGCTCAGCCACACCATTAGCCAGAGGGGTCCTCCTCTGTCCTCACCAGCAAGGGGCTGGTAGGTGTCCACCAGCGTGCCATTCTCAAGTGAATGTGTGCTAGCACATTGCTATTAAAGGGAGCTCTGACTTCCTCGGGCTCTTTCTTTTTTTTATTATTTAAAAAATTTATTTTTTAATTTTTAATAGTGAGACATCATGAGGTACAGTTGTAGACTTACAAATTTTTGTGCTTGGGTTTCAATTATACAATGATCAAATA